>JAPTOF010000007.1:19195000-19742858 GCA_028554755.1 Cordia subcordata
AGTCATTAACTTGTTTGGTAAATAAATGCTTATAACTAACAGTGTCAGTTAAAATGACCAAAAAAAACCTTGCATTAAACGATTTTGTAAGATTATGTAATCCGTGGAACAAACATAATTAGTTACATGTTGTAACAAAAAAGTTAGTATACATGATTTTTTTTTCTTTTGCTTGTTTATGACTATCTAAAAGTGACTTATAAGTCCTAAGTTAGTTTGACAAGTTCATAAGCGTAGCCAAACACATTGATTCATATCTTGTTGGTCTTGGATGAACTAAACATTTTAAGAAAATATATAGAGAGAGAGGGAGAAGTTCACTGGTTTAGACTTTAGAGCACAGAGTTACATGAACCGGAATCAAGTTGCGTTGCCAAATGAATGATTCAGAACAAACCAATCATGATTTGGCAATTCAAGATTCCATTATAAAGTAATTCAAACAAAAGGCTTATTAGGCTTCTAAAGCTATTTTTTATTTTTAAAAGGCCCATCCCATAGTATTCAAACTTAGAATCTCACTCTTACGGGATATAGTTACAGCCACTTGAATTATCCCAAACTCCTAAAGTTAAAGCAGACTTTTACTTTTTGCAAATATGAATAAACTAACGTGTAAGATTTGCATATTAAAAGATTACAAAATGAATATGAAATATTGTCAAATTCCCTCTTCTTAATTTATGTCACATTATTTTCTCTTTTTCTTTTCCCTCTTTTCGTTTTGAAGCATTTGCGAGAAAAAGAATGCTTAAACTACATAATGCGTACTTAAATTTGATAGAGTCAATTAATATACCAACCAATTACTGTCCACCATCGCGTAAGAAATAGAAATCTCATTTGTCTCTATCGCTAATTAACTGATAACTCACATTGTAATCTTGTTACTAAACTACTTTTTTTTTTGGTCAAAGTACATGATTCATTGATCAAAACGAGCCATACAAAATTATCCATCCCAGTCGAGTGCACATCAGCAAGCACCAATTTAGCCAACTCACTAGGATATTGCTTACCCGATCAATGGGTAGTAGTAAATCATTACAAATAGCCTTGATGACTAATTTGTAGATTTTTCATATTTAATGAAAATTAAAAACTCACACTTCATATTTGTAAAGATACGATAAAATAAAGAGGTTTAAACGGAAGAATTACATTAATGTACATGTTTTACTTCACAAGGAAAAACAAATGTTATAGCATTTCACTATTTCGGTAAAGATACAACAAGCGATAGATCCATTGCGTCTTGATTTTCATGATTAGGTGAAATTGTACATCAGCATAGAAGGTCTTATTAGTTAACAAGGGAGTAATGTACCTGTTATAATGTTAACTTCATCTCATGAATTTAAGCTCAATGCAACTCCGTAATCAGATAGAGAGTGTAAGCATTTTTTGATTGAAAAGTTGTTTGCTTTTTCTGATCTTTTATTTATTACATCATTCTTCTCGTATATGAAGTCTATTAACCTTATGTTACAATATGTGAAATATCGAAGTTATCACAATGATGTCATCAAAAAACATTTTCAATCACAACTTATTAGCGTTCTAAAAAAATCTCGATTTCGTCAAATTAATTTCGACGTTGATACTTTTTATTAAAAAAACAAAAGAAAAATGTTAAGAGTTTCGAACTTGTAGACCACCAAACCTAGTCTCGTTTGTAGTGTCCAATAAAGTGAGCTAATCGTGACAGACATGGGTCAAACTACTTTTAGTTTCACTAGAAATGCAGATGTCTATAAAAAAGAATTATAGTGGATCTCCTTTGTTAGTTTAATAGCAACTTGTTCTAGCATAACTTTCATTTTCTTTTTGGGTATGTTAGAACATTAGAAGATTCTTATTATTCTCTATAGCAAAGAAAAGAATTTTATAATGGTCACACTAAGTACTCGAAAATAGTCATCAAGGTGGAATTTTTGTGCTGCAACTTGTGTGGGAAGAGACTTCAGATTAGAAGAAAAATCCCCTTCCCTTGATTGGATAGTTGTAATCTTTTAAGAATTTCAAAACTTACTATCTATCGATTTTTTCTCCCGTTTTTTGATGTGTGAGAGATTAAAGCTAATTATACATTTATTCTATTGGGTGAAGTTTCAACTCTCCTATCTTTCTCTAATAAAATCTGGAGTAGTTCGGGAATCTCGTTGAAGATCCAACATCTAGTTCGATTGGATCAATCAATACAACTATTAGTTTTTCAATTCACGTATCTTATTTCATAGCCAATTCTTGGATTAAGATCTTTTAGTCCTCAAATAGATATTTGTCCAACAACACTTCCTAAAGTTACCGAATAGTTCGTTGGATGATGTACTTGTTAAGTGATGTATATCCAACAACACTTGCTTCGTGGTTGGATTATCTACTTTTCTTTGTTTCCTTTTTATTCAATTTCGTCACGATGTAATATTATAAAGGGACCTAAATCCATTATGAAAAATTTCAAGCGTGTCTCACTCAATTTACTTCTTATGGATTTTAGCCCAAGTGTGAGACCATCTAGGCCCCAATTTCCTGCCTACATCACAAGTAAAATAAAATAACTAAGTGCTTACCCAAGTATTTCTGTCGGTGATCCACGGGACCCGCACCGACCCGACCCAATAAAAAATTTAAGTGAGTGGCTCAATCCATTTTGCAAATAGTAGCTAGAGTTCTGGTGGTGGGAATGTCACCGTATGTTGCAATACTTTTTCATGTCGAAGACTCGAGTAAAATTCCATTATTGGTCATCAATGGAAAACGTCAAAAAGTCATATTCTTTAATATTTACCACAAATACTAAAAGTAATTTTTATTATTATAAGTCAGAAAAGAAAATGATGATGTGATTATGTATGCGTCATTTTTAGCAAATTAACATAAAAAGTTCGAGGAAGTATTGACATGAACTTGAAATTTTGCAAGATAAATTTGTAGAGGCGTAAAAATAAGCAACTTAATCTCTTTTTTCTTTTAAATATGGGGATTCATGATATTTCATGATATCAGAGATTAACTTGATATTTTGAGTAAAAACTAAAACTACTAGAAAAATCGTCCTAAAACTTCATGTTTCTAGTATTGCAGGTCATCATTTTGAACAAAGTGATGCGTAAGTATGTATTTTTAGTTACCTAGTCAATAAAGAATTTGAAAATAAATTAAATCACGAGACACTAGGCGCCAGCATAGCACAACTTTTGAATTTCTATTTTTTCTTTGTGCCATTTCCATTTAAGTCCGCGGCCTATATAAATATACTTAATTAAGTAGTGTTTTGCAAAAATACCATGCTAAATGGCCAAAAATTGTTTGGTGAAAAATGGTCAAAATGTTTTCGACGCAGATAAAAAGACTTTTTTATCCTAAGTTATAATCGTTTATCTATATTATATCCCCTTATTATGACAACACTCTCTCTCTTCATTTCTCTCTCTTAAACCAAGACACTACTTTCTCTCCTCCTCTCACGTGCTAACTACTTTACTCACTTACATTTACTTTTATATATATATATATATATATATATTTGCCTTTTATCCTTCCAAAATTTGACTTTATGAAATTCAAATAAATTTCCCTCTAAAAAATTACTTGTCAAATAGAAGTAAATTCACACAATCATCTACAATGCATCATTGTCTTTTATGTTATAATAATATTATGATCATAATTTAAGTTTATAAAATAATATAATTATAACAGATTATTTATTATATAATTGTTACAAAATTATTTTACTACAAGAAAATTTTATATGTAATATTTTTAGAAAATGGTTGTTTAGGTAGAGAAACGGATCAAAATATTACATACCATTTTCTACCCATTTTACGTGTAAGAGACAAAATCGATTTTTTTACTTTTTGAATCATAAAACACAAAGTATGTGGCACGTTAGTGAGATGGAGAACAATAAGTAACTAAAAGTACTTTTTTTTTTTGGTAAAGAAATATAATAAAGGAAAAAAAAAAAGAAAACATATTAGGATAAGGTAAAAAAAAATGACAAAGTATGTAATAGAAAAAAATTCATTTTAATAATTAATCAGATAATTGATAACATTATTTGATTAAAAGTAAAATTTAATAATTAACAATGCAAACCATATGTATTGCTAAATATACGATCTATTTTCTCATTTTTCAAAAATGAGTCTTCGTTACTTATAAATTATAAACATTGGGCTTTTAACACGATTCACTTGTTGGAGCAAACCATGACAATAATCAAAAGATTCACATTTTCTTTCACTTCTTTCTATAAATTCTTTAATTTTTTTTTCAAAACATAATAATATTATTTGGTTAAAAAGAAAATTTAACAATTAACCATGCATATTAGTTTTACATTGAACTAAACTGATGATCTCTTTTAATTTCAAATTTATTAAATGAGTATTCCTTGATTATATATGATAAACATTAAAACTTTAACATGATTCATCAACTGAACCAAAACAAAGATAATAACGAAAAACTTCACATTTCTTTACTTACCTCTATCAATTTTTATAATTTTTGCCTTCTCTTGAATCATAATAATATTATTTAGTTAATAATAAAAATTTATTAACTAACCACGTAAATCGATAATAATCTATTTCTAATTCTACAAAAGAATGATTCTTCCTTACTTATAGATAAAAAAATAGTGAAATTTTAACATGATTAATAATAAAAAATATTTTAATTTTACATTTGACGCTAATGCAAAATAGAAATATTATATACTTTTCACTTAATAAAAGAATTCAATCCGTATAAAGCATGAATATAAAAAATACTAGTGTGCTAATATAAAATTATTATAGCATAATCCTTGTTAGTTGTTAGTTAGTCAAAAGGAAAAATTGGAGAAATATTCCTTTGTTGCAAAAACACCCTATACATGGTGGTCATTTTTTTCATTTGAAAAGTCAAAATTTTTTTAGTATACACATACACACAAAATTTTTCTAGTACACACACACACACACATATTAGATCGATTTTGTTCTATTTCTTGGTCGCTAAGCAACTTATAATTTTTTTAATTTTTTTTCCTTTTATAGAAGAAAAGAACAAAATTCTTGTTGGTAATTCTATCAAGTGGGAACTAATAATTTATGGAAAAATAAACACCCATTTAGACAATTTTAATTTGTGTATTTAAGGTTATAAAATCCTAGACCAACCAAGTTTTCTTTTCCAATTGAATATATAATACCTCTCAGTTTCCTAAAAAGATAGTATGAATTTTTTTTCTCAAAACACAAACACAGTTAAATAGCTTTGTAGGATGGATAAACTAAAGTAATTTTGTTTATCTTATGGTTGTAACTAACTCATATTCCAACTAGATTTTGGTTTCCTATCACATAGGCAATTTAGTCCAAAAGAACATTTTTAGCTTAATCTTTACTTTCATATGGTTGTCCATTTTTATTGTAAATGATGTATCTTTTTTTTTCTTTTTAAATGTCCAAAGTTATCCTTTTATGCAATAAACACTAAACATTAACCAATCAACATGGGCAATTTCCTTATTCGATTTTGAAATTGCTTTTCTCTCGTACATACGATTTCAAACTCTAACTAGAGTATATTCCATGCAATGCACATAAGAAATGTGTATTTTTAATATCTTTACTTTTATTGATGGGCAATTTTCACATTTTATGTGATGCTAAAATATAAATATACCTTTTAAAATATAATTATTGGTAAGTTTTCAATACTAATTATAATTTTATGAGAGATTTTCAATAATTGGTAAGACCTTTTCTTGTATTTCGTGAAAGACAATAGAATCACAACATGTAAAAAAAATACAGTCCATTTTATCATATTCATTTTTCTTTATTTTGGTATATAGTTTATTAATTCCACTGAACATACTCAATTATTGTTTTAATTAATGTTTAAAAATAAAGCCCATTAAGTATTCTCATACCAGTTTTGACCAAAATTCTAGCTTATTTACATGCTTGACAACATTAATTTGTGTTGGGTTATTTAAATTTCGTTTTTTAATTAATATGTTGAAATATTAATTTGGATTCTCTAAAAAAATTATATTCTCGAAAACTATTTATACTTTCCACTATGGAAAATGAACTATTATTTCTTCTTTTTTGCCAAACAATTGCAACTACATACACACACATGTATATATACATACACTAGTATGTCACCCGTGCCATTGCACGGGATGTGTTAGGTTGATCTATTAGGAAGATTTAGTTTTTTATCCATCTAAATGTTTCAAACAAAATATATAAAATAATTTTAATAGATTAAACAATAATAATACACTTACGATTAATAATTTAATGTGTATTGGGGGAAAAATTAATAAACATATGTTTAATAATATAACATTGTATTGAGGAAAAAAAATTAGACCTACATAATAAAGAGATTTGCAACCATATGGTGAAAAAACCCATTGCTGCACATAGTTGAGTAGTATCACAACAAACTTTTCCATGTGATTTATAATAACTTGCTATATTTTACCAAAGTAAATAGAAATTAATGATGTCACTATGATTTAAATACCATATAATGAGTAGACTGCAATATGTACGATAACATTTTAAGTAGTTAAATTCATATATATTTGTCAATTGGCAGAATTACATTTAGGGTCTAAAATTAAATTACAAATTAGAAAAGGATTTTGAAGAATATTCCATTTTTACATATTCTTCTTAAAATGGAAGGAAGACTTGCCTTTATTTTCTAAAAATATATTTAATATTTAAATATAATAAACTATCATAAGTTTCATACCATTTTAGTAAAAAAAAGAAGTAACATGCTAATAGAAAGTAAAAGAATAACATGCTAACAGTGACTACGATAACATTATAAAAAAATATAAAAGAAATGTATTTTTAAAGGGGAAGCTTAAATGGATAACAAAAACATGAATAAAGAATAGAAACTGAGATAAAATACCATAATAGAGATGAATAAACACAGCCCAAACCACTTATAAGCAATTAACATTTAAATAGATGTGTAGGGTAGTAGAATAATAAATAATTTTTTTTTGTACCTCTCTTACTGAAAAGCCATATACCGAGACAAAAGAAATATAGATAATAAAATATTAGTGAAATATAACATCATAACAATCCGAACACATATATACAAAAAGGTTTAATATAAGGGAAACCCCCAATCAGCAATGATTCTGGCAGCAATTAGTTTGTAAATCGAAATACATCTCACAACATACATGTGATTACCTTGTATATGCACAATTTTAAAATTTGCAAGATATCACAATCTGGAATTACGGAGAAATTGTGGTGATAAAGAAAGAATTGATCGAGTTGCAAGCATGTAAAATAAAAAGGAAACAAATATGTGCCGCCATGCGTGAGATTAGAATGTTTGAGCTTGAATATGACATTAAAATAATGATTTAATCATGATATGAGGCTACTGATTAAGTGTAAATAATATATGAAAAAGAAAAGGAAATATTTTTGAGTGCATGAAAAGGAAAAATTGAAATGAGCAACGACTAAATGATTTAATTGATTGCATAATTTAGGCAATAAACCTGTAATATCCATATATATTTGTAACTTTGAAAATCATAAGAGTTAAAGATTCTGTAATTACGGAGAAATTAAAGCGAAAGAATCAAATATAGTGAAAAAGAAAGACTCTAAAAAAGAAAGGACATCTATGAATTTTTTTTTATTTAAAAAAGGACACCTATGTATTTTTTTAACATTGTTGAATAGTAAACACATTGCAGCAATTTAGTAATGCTACTTGGCAGCATAGTATGCATCAGGATCTACTTTATACTATAGTATAGAAGTATAGATGTTGGACAATGCATTAGAAATGATAATATAAATGTTGGTGGGTAATTAAACAACTAATAATGTTGAAAGAGAAAAAAAAGTTACAAAGTTATTCAATAAGGGTAAATATGTCAAAAGATAGAATGAATTACATATTGCTCCTCATTTTGGCCAAGTTGTTTTTGGTTACAAATATTTTTCCTTTGCTATGGACAATTATATTTTGATTAAGAGCGCAATTTATGGCCCAAATTTTGACTTCGGCCGTGTGGCCAGGCTGCCACGGTTTGGTTTTGGTCAAACTTAGTTTGGCAGCACAAAGAGGATGACTAACACGGCAAGAGGACGGAAAAAAACACCCTCAAGAGACTACTTTGACCGACATTCAAGTCAGATAATTCCTGAAAAGGTTAAAGAGAAAGATTTTAAAGACGTGTGTATTAACATGCACATTAAAAGGTGAGAAAATTAGTCCAGAAAATAATTTTTAATTTAGTCAAAAGATGTAAAACTTGCTCATAAACGCATTTGTAAAATAGCCATTCAGACATCATAAATAGTTAGTGACTTAGTCCTTTCTTGTAGGTCAAAATAATTCTTTTCCTCATAAGTAACAATCTATCATCTCAAATAAATGTAGAAAAACATTTAACCATCAGATAAAAAAAAAAAAGAAAAAAATACGACAATTAAGTCTCTTATTTTTGTAATTTGTGACGCCGTTAATAAAAAAAATCAAGAAACTAATGAGGTTATAACGAATATTGTGACAAATTTTTTCGTCCCCACTACCTAGTTTATAATCAAATCTACAAAATATGAACTAAACACATTCTTTTCTTTGGTACATTGTTATGAGCAACTCTGATGCTTTGTCTTGGGTCTTAGGTATGGATCAAATCATGATAAAGAAGTTTCGATACTTCCCTAATTCTCGAGTGAAAAGTTGTTTACATGCAAAGTACATGAAGTGATCAACCGACCCTTACTGCACTAGCATACATGTAATGGTGTAACATAAGAGTGATAGTCAGTATTAATGTGAAACTCTTTATTCTAAAATTACAAAGATAAGAGATTATCACAAAATTATAAAAATAAGAGACTAAAAAATGTTACTTTTTTTTCTCCCTTCCTGTAGTTACAACTAATAGCATCACTAACTGCAAAAATGAAAGATCAAATTGTCATGTTTTAAAAATAAAAAATTTAATTATTAAAAAAATAAAAAAATAAGGGATCGCACTTGAGCTGGCAGTAGCAAAACGGAGAGTGCTCCAGAAAGAATAGGAGAGAGAGGGTGGAATGTCTGTGTGCTGAGAATGCAATGGTGCGTGTATGCGTGTGTGTGGGGGTGTGTGTGTGCGTGTGTGTGGTCTTTGTCGGAGGCTGTCTCTCTTTGTCCCAAAAACACTCATTTATTACACCCAACGTCACACACTTTCACTTTCCTCTCTCTCTCTCTCTCTCCCCCCTCTCTCTAGGAATTAGCAGAATCCTAAAGAAACTCCCCCAAAAAAATATATATATAAAAAAATGGTTTGATTCTTCGGATTAATTCGCCGTCGACCAATCATATCCTTCCACCTGTCACACACCCCCGGGATCCGGTGAGCCGCCATCGCTTTCCTTCTCTTTTCCTCGCAAATTCTCTCAGATCAAGACTGTTCACTTGTAACTTAATTGTTTTCTTTTTTCTCTTTTTTTTTTGTTTTTTTGTTTAAGTTAGAGAGCTTATTTTTACGAGTTGCTTTTTCTGTGCTTCATTTATCGTCATAGTTTACTTAATTGTGTTGATTTTTTCTGAAGTTATTCGAGTAATTTGATTTATTATTTATTTATTTTCAGTATGTTTGCGGATCTGAGTATTAGGAGCTGGTGTTAAAAGCATTTCTCAGCGAGAAATTAGCACTAAAATTTGCAGGTAACGTTTTGAATGTTAAGGAGCTCTTATTATTTTCTTTTTTATTTTTGGGTTTTCATCAATTAAGCTGAAATTGTAAATTATTTGCTTTTTCTTTTGTTAATATCTTGTGCTATCGTCTTTATTTTCGTCATTGTTTGTGTAATTTGATTGTTATGCTCATCTAGTAACTACTAATTATAAAAAAAAAATTGGGAAAATTATGCGACGAAAAAGGAAGTATATACGAAAGTAGGAAGACACGGACGAGGAGAAATATACGAAGACGAGAGAAATGAAGAAGAGATTATTAGAAAAATATTAAAAGTACTCATTTCTCCCGTGTATTCTGATTAGGATAATAGAAAGAAACTTAAACCAAGAGAAGAAAACTAGAAATGTGGTAGCAAAGAAGAAATGATTAGAATCGAAGTACAGCAAATGAAGATGATTCATTATCATAATCAAAGATTCATTAGAAAGCGAAGACGGATGGTATTTAGTAGAAAGCTAGTCTAATGGATTTTATGTAAGTTCTTTTTCAGAAAGTCTACTATTCTTTTTCTCTTGTTGGGTCGCTAAGGAAGGGAGTCTTTGTTTGTAGTTTGTCTACCGTGTCTATGCCATGGAAGACACCCAATCAGTTGCCACACTTATGGATTCTACTACCTCCAAAATACGACAACTCCAGAAAGCGTTTGCGGAGCTTGAAAGTCACCGTGCTGTCACTCTCAACCTGAAATGGAAACAACTTGAGGAACATTTTCATGGGCTTGAGAAGTCGCTAAAAAGGCGTTTCACTGAATTGGAAGAGCAGGAGAAGGAGTTTGAGATGAAGATAATCAAGTCCAGAGAGCTACTGGAGAGACGTGAAGCTGCTGTCTCCGCGAAGGAGAGGACTTCTCTGGAGAGGCTTCAACAGAAGAGAGATGCAGCAGTTTCTGCCATTTCTATGGCTCTAGGGAAACCTATGAACTCTTCATCTTCGGAATCTGCTGGTGTTAACAGTAAGGACCAAATTGATGTTGTGGGGGATAAACCGACTGATGCCATGGCTTCTGAGGGTAGTGTGGAGGAGATGGGTAAGCCCTCTGAAGTTGGAACGGTGGAGGTGAAGTCTTATCCGGAGCTAGTCAAATTATGTCAACAGATGGACTCGGAAGGTCTTCACAAATTTGTATCAGATAACCGCAAGAACCTTGCAACTATAAGGGAGGAAATTCCAATTGCATTGACGGCGGCAGCTGACCCCGCGTCTCTGGTTCTGGACTCACTCAAGGGTTTCTACTGCTCAGAAATGTCAACTTCAGATGGAAAAAAGGACTCAAATCTCTTAGGACTTCGCCGAACCTGTATTATGTTGATGGAGTGCCTTAGCTCTTTGTTGGCTGGTATTGATCATGGTTCTCTTTCCAATATAATCTCAGAAAATATAAAGCAACGAGCAAAAGCTATCGCCGAAGGGTGGAAACCAATGTTAGACGAACTTGATGTTGATGCCAGCAATGGGAACTCCTTGGAGGCTCATGCGTTCTTACAAATTCTTGCCACCTTTGGTATTGATTCAGATTTTGACCAGGAGAATTTATCTAAGCTGATACCTATGGTCTCTCGCCGCCGTCAGACAGCTGATCTGTGTCGCTCCCTTGGGTTGTCAGACAAAATGCCAGGTTTGTTTGTCTGAAAATATTAGCTGGGGATGTGGTTTTGCGTCTCCTTCTGTCAAGAAATTCTGAACTCTGCTTATTTTTAGATATACATTAGACTCTTCTTCTTATCTTGGCACATGGGACATGTATTATTTATTTGTTTATTTTGGTCTAGAAGGGACATCATTAGAAAATAGTGATATTTGAACCTTAATCTTCAAGACAAGCAATGTCACTTGCCTAGACTAATTGAGCAGATCCACGTGCCAATAAGCATGCCTTCGTCACGCTTTCCTGGGCTAGGGTTTTCTTCTTCTTTTTTCTTTCCCTTTTTTCTTTTTCTTTTTTTTTTTTTTGTGGGTGTGTGTGTGTGGCCCCCCAGGGGGTGAGGGTGGGGTTGGGTTAAGAGAAAACCAATGAACTTGTCCCCTGGTAGTAGAAGACTGTTGATTGAAGGAACCTGCAGAATATTCAAACTATTTGCTGGCACCAATAGATTGGGGTGTAGCCTTATAATTGTGTGGTACTTTCTACTGGGAACACATTAGTTCTATTTGTAAGATCAGAGGCTCAAAAAGTTATTGAAATTTCATCTGTAATATTCTTTTGTTGTATTTTGCAGGTGTTGTTGATATATTAGTGAAGAATGGTAGGCACATTGATGCTGTTCATCTAGCTGTTGCATTTGAGCTTACCGAGCAGTTTTCACCTATTTCACTCCTGAATTCGTACTTGTCTGAGGCAACAAAAGTATCTTCACCTGCCAAACCTGGGAATGCATCATCTACTATACAGGTTCCTCTCCATGCTTGATTCTCTGTTTTGGTCTGTCAAATAAATCTATTCTCATCAGATCAATACAACCACATTTGTCTGCCTGAATTCAATGTGTACTTAATCAACAGTCTCAAGTGGAGTAGATAAGTTTGACTTAAAAACTTATTTGGCACCATTTTGCTCTCACCTCTCAATTTACATCCTTTATGTTCACTAGATTCAGAACTAGGTTCATCATCAGGTGAATTGTTCCCAAGAATGAATATTAGTTGTAACGTTTTGCTAAATGAGGCTTGCAACAGTAGTTACCAGACTGATACTTGGACCTTCACTCTAATCCACATTCATCCTGCATTTGAAATTTTTGGGGGCCTTTTACTCGAGATGGGCCAATAATGACATGATTGGCTTGAACTTGCTCTCAACGTTTTTCTGATGTATGGAACTATTCCGAAATACAAAACTTGGCTTGCTTATTCTGCCTCTTTTTAAGTTGATTTCTTTTTCCAAGTTATTGATGGATTTCTCTTTTTCTCAGAATGATGTCACTGAAAAGGAGCTGACTGCACTTAAGGCTGTCATTAAATGCATTGAAGACCATAAGCTTGAGGAGCAGTGCCCCTTGGATCCACTTCAAAAGCGGATTCTCCAGCTGGAGAAGGAGAAGGCCGACAAGAAAAGGGCAACAGAAGTTGCAAAACCTCAGTCTAAAAGACCCCGTGCCAATGGAGTAGGATATGGACCCCGGGCCACTAATTTTGCCAATGACAAAAACTTCTACCCCAGAATGACTGATAGGCACCCGCATTACATGTACGACAGACCATATTGTTACCCAGGATCAGCAGACAACCACATGACCTCACTTCTGGGTACTGCACCTTACAGCCTCCCTCCTGGTCACGGCAACTTCTTCGGAAACAGCTTCCAGTACCAGGCTCCATATCTGCACTAATTAGTAGGATTTCTAATGTCTGATTATCCTTTAACTATCAGTGTTAACCCTTGAAGTTTGTTTAATATCGCACCTATGAGAATTTTAACATTTCGAAGTGGACCTAAAAAATTAGCCTTGCTAATTTTAGTCCTTGTAAAAGCTGATATCGTGAACCTCTTAATATATGTGTTATTTTCCATTAGCAGGGATGGTTGGTGTTGATTATCATCCTTTCCTTACCAGATTTGTCCGTTGATTCTTTCGACACGAGGAAGGTAAGGTGAGAAAATGGCCTTGTTGATCTTTAGTTTTGGAAGCTGATACATTCATCCTTGCTGTATCATATAAGTTGTTTATATCACTGCAGTAGATCATATTCTCTGGTAATTCGTCTGCGTATTAACTTTGTAAACACTGATATGCTTGTCCTTGTATTACATGCGATGCATATCGCTAAAGGCCTGTTTTCTAGTAGTGTGAGTAAAAATACCAGACTTACAAATCATCCATGCGACGTCGAGTAGTAGTCTTTGAGCTGAAATTCCCTGGGCGTGAAAAATAGAAGCAGGCAGATATTAGTCTGATAACGTTTAACTTTTTTTTCGTGTATAGGACATAAAAATATAGTTCACAGGTCTTTACTTTTTGGCTGTTTGTATGAACTTGGTCTTGAGGTATTTCACACATTATATAGCGATACAAGGAGATCTGATGGTGGTAAATAATAATACAATTATGATGAAATGATTTAGATTGTTGACTACCGTTGGACTTCTCCCATAATGTAATGTGTTACGAGTGTATCCAAATCCAGTCTTCAGCCACTGATAGGGTTTGTAAAAGCACAAACTGCGCAGCATATACGAATATCAAGAAGCTCTTGAAGACCAGAGAGAGGGAAATTTTTCTGAAAGAAGTTTTGAGGGTAAAATTTTAGTTCTGGAAAGGGATAGGCATGATGATGATAAAGATGGTGAGTTCATGAAACATACTTGAGAGATGTTTTAACAAGGGGAAGCTCTGATAAGCCATTTAGGGTTCGCTTAGATTGATTTTTTTCTAAATTTTTTTTTAATAATTTTTGAAAAATAATTTTTTTTAGAAGCTGAAAATTTGAACTTTTAAAAAAAATTTATTCGAGTTTTTTTTTATAGTTTTAATTTTTTTGAAAGTTAAATTAAATAGTTATTTTAAATTTAACATAACTTTTTTTTTTAAAAAAAAAAACTTTTTCTTAAAACAAAGTAACTTAAGCGAGCCCTTATTCTGCCAGGCATGTGTCTCGAGATTACCTGCCCTGTGATATTTAACTGGCATTGCTTTTGTTCACCTCTGATTTTCTTTTTTTTTTTGGGGGTCAAAATTCACTTGTGATGCTGAATCATAATCACAGTGCCTACATTTGTCCATACAAGTAATTATAATTCTACACTATTCTGGTGCTCGATCCTAGCTCTTTATTTTGGGTGAGTGCGGTCAACTTATGTGGTATTTAATATAAGAGACGTGTTGCACATCAAAGTTTATCAATTGGTAATTGGATTTTGCGAGTTAATTTTTTGTTAGATTCCGCTGGCTAGATTTTTTTTTTCACAAATTTTTTTTTTTTTTTTACATTACGCTATGCTAATTGAAAATAAGGATGATCTTTATAAATGAGGTCATTTATTCATCAGCGAGAAGATTACAAAAATATTACAGTAAGTTATTGAAGGTCGGTCTATGATGTAAGGAAAGCACGTGAATTCCGTGAGTAGAGAACCCTTGTTGAGGTTAGAACTAATCTTTGTTAAGATGGGGAATAGGATGAAATTTAACTTTTTTAAAGAATTTACTTTAGATAAATTGTCTAAAATTTATTTTTTTGTGATAAGAAAATTTTAGCTGGCTGAACCCAATTTTTGGAACAACTAGCGAAACCCGATCACCAGCTAACAAACTTCAGGTTTGTAACACGTCCTCTATACTAAACACCAATTAAGTAGAGGCACTCACCAAGGACAGGAGATTGGATTCAGGTCACGTGTCATGCCCATTTTCAGTTCTTATCACTACGGCATTCTTGAGGGATAATTGTATAAAATTTACCTCGAAACTTCAATATTAAGGCTACAAATTTTGTAACTAGTCAAGTTATTTTCTAGATCTATAAAAACCCAAATAATATTTGACAACAAGAAGATATGATTTGAACTTAGAACTTATCACAAACATATGAACAGCAATAATTTAACCGGGTAAATCATCTGGTACATGGTAACTTTTATAATATCAAAAAGATTATGCAAATTAGTCTTGTAAAATAGCGCAACTAGTAAGAAACTCTTACAAGATTGGTGTTTCATTGCCGTATGTTAAAGAATGTCACGAGTTAATGGCTACCTAACTAGGTTATAAGATCCATAACATTTATAAGGAAGCCAATAAGATATTAAGTGCACGAATTGAATAACAAACTATAATTTTATCCCTTCGCCTCCGACACCACCAATTGAAAGAACCCAAACCTCTTTCAAGGATTGATGCATGATGATGTTAGAGAGATTGCTATAATTCGTTCCCCCTATGGATTAGTCGACATTCTTCGCAAATTTTATAAATAAAAGTTCTTATTTTCATATTTGTTATTCCAAACCTTAATTCTAAATCTACTTCTTAGAAGAAAATAATTTTTTGAAAATTTGCGCCTCGAATCACATCTCACAAAAAGAATGTGGGAGTGAAAAAAAACTACCTTATCGTTTAAATCCTTGTTGTGGAGTTGATATATTATACGTCTTTTCATAAAATTATAACGACTTACTTTAATTTTCACGTTATCTCCTGACAGCAACCGCAAAAAACTGTCTCTGGCCGTATCTATATAAAATTACGTCGGATCTTTCTTGAAATTTTAACTTAGAAACAGACCGTTCAGACTAATCAAATTTTAATCGGTGTTACCTCTTTTTCAGGTGACCCAAAAAAAAAAAAAAATAGAAAGCTCAACTAGCAAACAAAATATCAGCAGTTGCAAGTGGCGCCACCACATCTTATCATCTCTTACTAATTACACCATATCCAAACACACACACATTACACACACCCTGTGTAGCTCCTCATGGAGTCTCTGTCCATAGTCCTCTCATCTTCCCCACCTCTCCTAAACCACACCAAAACCCCAAAATCTTCACCAAAACCCACTTTGTTCTCCTCAAATCCTCTCCCAAACTGCACTTCAACCAAACATTCTCTGCAAATCCATTCCCTTTCCACAAAAAGCACTTATTTTTCCAACTTTCACCAAATCTTGCTCAAACCCCATCTCCCTTTTCTTGCCACAAGCCTTTGTTTCCCACTTCCTTGCTTTGCCAATGAAGAATTTCCCAACAAAATCAGCCTAGAAGCCATCTTGGTCTCCATTGATGACTTCTTCAATAAAAACCCATTCTTTGTTGCTGGTGTCACATTCATTTGGCTTGTTGTTATACCATTAGCTGAGGAGTATTTCCAGAAGTACAAGTTTGTTTCCGCCATTGATGCTTTTCGGAAGCTAAGGGATGAACCCAATTGTCAGCTGATAGATATTAGGGATAAAAAGAGCCTGGCCTTCTTGAATTCACCCAACTTGAAGATTATCAATAAGGGTGTGCTGCAGGTGGAGTTTCGAGAAGGGAATGAAGATGGTTTTGTGGCTAAGGTGTTGGAAAATCTTAAAGAGCCGGGTGATACTACTGTTTGTGTTCTGGACAAGTGAGGTTTAGAATTTATTATTCGGGTTTGTAACGTGTTTGGTTGAAGTTACACGTTATCGTAACGATATGATAAGTGTGGATGGTTTACAAAGTGTAGCTTGCTATCTGATTTGTGTTGCTTAGGTTTTCTGCCACGTTTTCATGAACTATACTAATTGATTGTTTATTCCGTTATAACATGATCTAATATCCACACTCGGCAAAACACTGGTTTTGTTCATTTTGACCTTTATCGACGCCATGGCTCTTGTTTATGTATGTAAATTTTGGTGTTTGATTTCCCTTTTGCAATTAAGCTACTAGGAAAATGCTTCTTGATGGAAGGATCAAGAATCCCTCAAATTCAAATAAGGATAATCACTTAATCAATATGATGTGCGTTTTATTTCAATGTTTATCTCTGTATTTAGTTTGTTATGCTTGTCATTGATCTGATCTCTGTCTTTTGAAAGTACTTCTATATATTAAGTGATGTGTCTTTATGCATTGACATTCTGTACAACGCCTTTGGAGCTTCTGATCATGCACATGACACGTATCACATTTCAATTTTTGTGTTGTCCATCACATGGAAGTCTTATAACTTCGATCTTTATAAAGAGTTTAACTGATATGCTATTTGCCTCTTTTGTGTGTAAGGTAGTTTTGATGGTAACTCAATGAAAGTGGCTGAATTGTTGGTGAAAAATGGTTTCAAAGAGGCTTATGCAATTCGCGGTGGCATCAGAGGCAAGAAAGGATGGCAGGTATCGCTACTCTTGTACTATTTTAGATAGAGTGCTTGTGTGGTTGGATATGGTTGATAGAGTGCTTGCATGGTTGGATATGGTTGTACATTGGTTAGTAGTGTATAGCCCATTGCAGTTTGATGGTCGGTTTCAAACAGCTACAGAGTAAGTCCTTATTACATAGCTGCTATTCTGCACAGAAGATACTATGGCTATGCTTTGGATTCTGAAATTTTGAATTGTCTTTTAAGTGAAGAAAGAAGCGTTAATATGGTCAAGCACGATCTTCTAATAAGTTGGAAGTTAAAATCTCTGGCATTTCATGTAGAAGTTGAGCGAATAGATGATTATTTGACATATATGATGAACCTGAGTTGTTAACAAATTGTGTCAAGCTGAAGGTCATGGAAGTATTGACTTTTTATTAGTCTTCTAGTTCCTACTCTGCATTTTCTAGCAGGCACCCATTGATAAAATTGGATGTTTAACGTATAACTAAAGGTTAAGCTAGTAAATATGTCATAACACAAGATCGCCAATGCTTTCTTTGTTCTGAAGCAGGTTATGTGTTTATACATCCTAGTGCTTTCTGTCTGTCTTGCTTGCAGGATATACAAGAAACCCTTCTCCCTCCATCTGTACATATCTACCCCAAGCAGAAGGTCAAAAAAGGGGAACAGCATGAAATAGATGGAAAAAAGAACCAACCCAATGAGAGCAAGGATCAAGCTTCCTTTGCTAAGGCAAATGAAGATGTCAGTAATGGATACAGTAAGAGCTCGAATGAACCAACATTGCAGGCAAGAAGTGGCCATAGATCATCTTCTCCTTACCCAAATGTATGAGGACTCTCTGTCTCCCTCTTTGAGATATATTGACACTCCCTCTCTCATATTTATCTTTTTGTTTTGCTTTCTCTTTTGCCAGCCTTTTCCCTTCCGTGCTTTTCTCTTTTCTTCTTTTTTATAGATCTGGTGTTAGTTTCTCAGTGTGTTTGTCTCTTAGTGGTGGCTGTTTGTGGGAGGGAGAGAAGAAGGAGGGGGGGGGGGGGAGGGGGCACGAGCTGCGGATGTCCATCCTGTACAGGGTATTCATACTGGCAATACTAGGTAAAGCCACCAGGGCTACTGCCCATTGCCTTACTGTCAATCCTGTACAGGGTACTCAGACTGGGCTGTGGGGTGGGTGGCACTGGCATGCTTGCCTTGAAAATAGGGGCGGATCCAGAACTTATATTCAGTAGGAGCCAGAAATACATAATTTGACGCTCGTGAAGATAATTTTTTTCAGTGGGAGCTAAATAGATTTTTCACCCTAAAAATGCCTTAGGGGACGGACACATTTTCAAGAAATGTAAAACCACACAATGGCTCCAACCATGCCTGGATTTGCGAGGTGCTTTTAGAGGTCTGAAGTGAGGGACTGCATATAGAAAATGGAAATCAGCGTTGCTTATTTTAAAATTCTCTTTGTAGACAATCTTCTCATTTTCTTTCAATTCCTCTGACTTGCAGGTCTCTAGTTGACTTTTCTGTCACTTGCATTCTTATGAATTTGCACTAAGTTTTGTATTGCCTTGCCTACTTATCTTAGACTTTGTTCCTGTGGTTTACGCATGTGAATTCTCTTAAGCAAACTTCTAATAGCTGCATGGATGTAGTATCCAGATTTGAAACCTCCTTCATCTCCAACACCTTCAAAGCCGCAAAAATTAGGCTGAGTCAAGCACTGTTCTTGATGCTGAAGTTCATTGATGCACTACTTTAAGCTGGCAACTTCACCTCAGCCGACTCCCGTTTTGGCAAACTAAACATACTTCCCACACTCTGCTAATTTTTGGACAGAGTATGGAGAGTTGATTTTCGCGGTTTTACTTAGGAGGTAGTGTCGATTGCAATCACTGTTGTATGCCATCTGAAAGTTTTGATTTGTACCTGTGTAACATTTTTGCCAGAGAATGAATGGGTACCATGAACATCTCCTGCTAATGCAAGTCCCATTGTCCGGGCTGCTCTGTTCTTCTAATTTTATTATCAGAGACCTTTCCATTTGTACTTATAATCGCAATATATTTTTTTTAGTTTGACTCTACCTAGAGAAATAAGATCTAGTTTTATTTAGTTCGGTTTGTTCTTGGTGTGCTATTTTCTTGGAATGAGGCCGGGCGCTTTAATGGTCAATTCAGATGGCACGCCTCAAGGTTCTCCTTAACAAATCACGGCCATGCATGAATTGAAACCTTGACTTGGGAAGTACTATCATCCTGCTAATACTTCCTTCTCAATCGTTTTTGGTACTGAAATGCCAATCAATCGATCTAACTCTATGCAGATGTAGAGTTACAAAGACGTTCACGTATTACCTTTAGTTTCTCTATTTTGTCCATCATTCTCATCAGTTTGGCTTTCGTATTATGCACCTTGTTTTGTACTAGTGTTATTGCCTCGTTAAGGGCAGCAGCAATTTTTGCAGCAGAGAGCTCTGATGTTCTCCTATAGGAGAATCATGTTCTTCTCTAGCCTCTTTTTTCGGTTTGTGCATGTCATCCTTCTGCAGGGGTCATCCAAATCTTCCAATTTTATCTTCTCTACCATCTTTTCCCACATGAGAATTTTTTGATATCTCACACCTTTCTCTTACTATACTTTCTTTGCTGGCATGATCTTTTGCATCAAATTTCTCTAATTGTTTCAACTTGTCCAACTTTTTGTTGCTAATTCTCTTCCTGATGGACTCTCTCTCCAAGAAAACTAGAATCTGAAAACATTCACCAGTAATGAGTCGGAAAAAAAAAAAAGAAAAGAAAAAGTCTAAGAAACTCTCTTCATCGATAGAATAGAAGTGGGTAATATACCTCAGAAAGCACACAATGAATATGGGCAACAAGGTGACATTCCTTACAATAATTAGTGGGACGATCCAATTTTTTAAATTTGGGATAAATTGCACGGAACCTCCTTATGTTTTGTCATAACTGTTCGTTTATTCTTGTGGTTTAAAAATCAGTTAATTATCGTTCTGTTTTTCTCGAAAGTGAAGCACACACGTTTATTCTTTTTAACTCCGTTAGTTTTAACTAGCGAAAGTACAAAAAGATTAATTTGCTTCAACCCTAACAGTGCACTTTTGACAACCGCAAGAGGTAAAATGCATTTATGATAATGCATTTACTATAAACCACGTAAGAGTATGGCGCTAATTATCCTTTTTATTTAATTGGAAACGTGAAGTAATTAATAATTAGTTAATTAATTAATTATTAATTATTAATAATTTAATAATTGACTAATTAATTAATCAAAAAATTAAAAATAATTAAATAATTAATTTAATTAATGAGATGGTGGTTGTGCGATCTTGATGATAGTGGAGGTTAATTTCTTTTTTTACTTTTCATTTTCCGATGACAAAAATATTTACCTGTAGTAGCAAAATAAAATGTAAATATTTTTGTAGTATAATTAGTTAAAATTTACATATTTTAAATTAGGATTAAGAGTTCAAGTCTTTTCTCTCGTAAATACTTTTTAAAAACAAAAAAAAAGGTATTTTTTTTACCAAAATTAAGTTTAACAACAAAAAAAACTAGGCCCGTAGGCTTGGCACGTTTGCCACACTTCTTGTTAAATTTAACTAAAAATGTGACGGAGGTGAGTAATGTGCTTCACTTTTGGAAAGTACAGGACGGTAACTAGTTGATTTTTAAATTATAGAGATAAACGCACACTTATAACAAATCACATGGAAGGTCCGTGCAATTTACCTTTAATTTTTCGCAAGCATTAAAGTAAAATTCTTGACGAGGTGATTAATTTTTCACAAGCATTAAAGTAAAATTCTTGACCAGGTGAGAGTGAGCGGGTGACGGTAGCAACTATGCATGGTTTGACATAGCACAATCAGGGTCTAACCAAATATTGCAATTATCACGCTCCCAAGTGTGTGACGATATTGTGAGTATAATAAATAATTACTTAATTCGTTAAATTAATTAACTTAAACTGGTCAAATCAAATTATTAATCAAATTCACATCACCTACTTACAAATAAGTCACAAATCATCCTACAAACTAATGTAGAACATTACAATCATTATATGACTGAAGTTTGACTACTGGTTTGTGACTATATTGAGTCACTACTAGTCTGCCACCATTTTGAGAGGGTGTTTGGTTTGGCTTTTTTTTGTCTCTTGGTCAAACCTGTTTAAACTCAATTTAAACTAATAGAAGTATTTGTTTTAATAAAAAGTTATTTTTTAAATGACTTTAAGCAAAAAAAAAAAAAAAAAAGAGCTCTCTACGTCCCAACTTCTGCTTTTTATGGCTTTAAGCACCTAAAAAAAGAAGAAGTAAGTTTGACCCAATTATTTACTATCTTATTCTTACTTTTTTGTCTTTAACACCAAATTATCTTTATTCTTTTATGTTATACTTATTATTTTAAATTATATTTTGCATGTCCTTAACAGTCATTTTAACAAAACAAGTAACTTTTTAACCCACATTTACCAAATATATAAATATTTATTTTTATAACTATAACTTTTATTCAAATACATAATTACTTAAAGTCGAATATAAAGAAAAAGTTACTTAAAGCGAAAAGTACTTTAAGTAACTTTTGAAAAAAGTCAATCCAAACGTCCTTTGAGTCTAATCAATTGTTAGTTCTGGAAAATGATCATTAAATTTAAAAAAAAAGTCAAAATAAGGGACCATTATTAACAGCTAGTTTCTTTTTGTATTTTGAACATCCAAACTCACATTTGCAATCTAAAAGGTTACCCTTAAAAAAGTAGAATGTTTGTTTTTCTATCTTAAATCCTGGTTGACACTCAAAGTTAAAAAAATTTTGGGGTTAAATGGATAAATTAAAATCTTTTATTTTTCCCTTTGCAGTTTCAAAAAGGAGCTTTAAGAATTCTTTTGGCAAAAGTACCCTCATTATTAATGTTAGTAATATTTTATAGATCATAATTATAATTATAAATAAATAAAATAATAACATATAATAAAAAATTAAAAAATTAAAATATTTAGAATTTAATAAAAATATATTTTATTTAATAATTAAAATGTTAGTTGGTTAATTAAAAAAGAATGAAACAAAAACAATGTAAAAGATAATAATTTAATAACAAATTTTAATAGTTTGATAAAAATATCATGTAGAGAAAATAATAATTTATTATTATTAATTTTAAATTACTCTTTTAATAATTTAAATAATTTATTATTTTTAAATATAAAATCAAACATTATCTTTTATTAATGCGTTTCATAAGAACAAATTCCTTTAATCAAAAATTCGTTTCTAACGTCCTTCCTATTATACCATAAGATTGCCTTTAAAGAAACGTAGAGATACGAACACGCTTTTCATTATTTTATTCAATCTGAAAGCTCAAAGTGCATCATCAGCCAAAGCGTTGCCCAGCCGCTGAGCGATTTATATAGGTTCCTATTTTGTCTGATTTTTGATAAATCACAAAAAAGCAAAAAATAATAATAATAATAATTCGTACTTAAAATTTTCAGTTGTTTATTAACTACACTGATGTTTAATTGCTCAAAGATTTAATTATTTATTTCATTACGTGGCAAATAATATTTGCATTTGTTTTGGTCTCAATTTGCTTTATCTAATCAAAATAATTTTATTTTTTATCATGTAATTTGATGCACACAAAATGTATTATGCATGTGGGTGTATACGTATTCGTATATAGTTGACGAATTCACGCAGTTTGATTCCTGAAATCGCAGTAAGTTTAATTTTCTTTTTTTAAAAAAAAAACAATATCAGTTTTTTTAGTTAAATTCTGTTTGGATTGGCTAATAAAGAAAGTAATTTCTGATCACTTTTCAAAAGAATTTTTTTTCCCCCCAGAAGCTCAAGATTTAAATTTTTAGCTTTTGAGAAAAATTTAAGCTGGACTTTTTCTAAAGTTCGTTTTTTTAAAGGTCAATCCAAACATCTATTAGAAAAAGAAGGCTCTTTTTTTGTGGGTTCTTTTTTTTAGTAGAAAAAAAAAAGCAATCCAAACAGACCGAAATCATTGCAGCTCAACAGCTTATGTGAATACTGTTGACTAGTGATGTATAAATATTAATGGTTACAGGAGATATATTGTCTTTGTTATAATATGCCATGGTTAGTTATTGTAGTAATAATTTTGATAATTAGTTATTGTAGTAATAAGCTTGATAATCTATGAGAATTGCTGCTTAAAAAGCCGAAAATGTGCTTCACTCTTTATTTCAGAATGTACTTGTTCTGAATCTAATCCAATTGATTTTTGTATGATTCTTATATGCTATATAAGAAGGTCGTGCTTGCTGTGACGATCACAGTGCTCAATTGTTGAATACTTGGTTTTGTTCAAGTCTTGATGTGAATTTTACATGTATATTATAGATTGAAGGGTGTGAACGTTTGAGTTGCAAAAATTAGTCCGCAATGTTGATTTTGCATTGTTATATTTCATATTTGGAAGTGAAGTATGTGCTGCTTATCTCCTTAGGTTGTGATGGAATCATGTCAGCCTTCCATTAGTTTGTCATCTTGGGATGGGACCCTTTCATCCGATAATTTCTATGTTGCTGCTTGTGCCTTTGCCGAGCTGTGGAATAAGTGTAATGCTGCTCTTCCTCAGTGGTCATGGGTTAATTCTGTAAAGAAACCTTGGACTGCTACCAGTAAAGTTAGTCTTTGTCCAAAAACATAAATTTTTACAGAGAATTAACATACTTCCTTCGTTTTTAGTTATTTGTTCTAAAAATTCTTGCATCAACATCTTGCTTAGGCAGAGGGATATCTATCGCTAGAGAATATGGTTCTTCCCAAGTCTGCTGAGGTTTGTCCTCGATGTTCTTATGATGCAATGGCTTTAGATGAATCAAGTTTGGGGTACAAAAGTTAGAAGTAACAAATGATTACTTTTGCTCTCTGTCTATCTTTGTAGGACAATGATCGTGAAGGTAGTTACACTGGAGAAGATGAATGTAGTTGCTTTAATGGGGATGAATTTTTTGATGATGCAGTATTGGTGAGCATAATCTTATTTCTACTAATTGAGTCCGTATATCTGTTTTGACCTCTGATGCACGTTTGTGTGGATGGTTACATGTTAGATCGTGAAAGATCACCAGCCACTGTTCTTGTCTTCTCCCTTACATAGCGAGCAAGAAATAGATTTTTGAAAAGATCACAAAACTGCAAAATACATTATATCTACAAGTGGACATTGTTTCAGATGGACTTGTTTATTCTACTTCATTTCTTTATTGCTTTTTTGGTCATCATGTCAAAAACAGCAGGTGTATTGGATATCATTATAGGCTTCATGTTTAGTGTAACATTTCCTAGAAAGTTTCTTCTAAAATTCTATACCTCTGGTAATTCAGTGCATGGACTTAGGGCTGATTTCTTATGCAAACAGCAATGTTACATGCATTTGACGACAACTTAAGATACATGCCTAAATTAGGTATTTATTCGCTGTATTGAAAGATTAATTATTAAAAACTTAGGATATTCTTGCTTTTGCTTAGAACTGTTCATTAGGAAGAAGATGGGGCAAGGATGGATCCTATACTTGAATTTCTAATTTTCATTTGTTCCTTTCAATTTTAATTCTTAATTAGAAGATGAAGTTCTTCAATTACTGATGGTCATCCTGTGTAATTGGCTCGAAATAAGAGTAACTGCTGCAAATAAGCTGTTTGAAGAGACTGATCCTGATCTCATTTGCTAATTCTTCCTACATTTGTTTTCCCTATTCCAGGTGGAAACTTATAGTAACGCAAGACATCACTATGATTTCCATATCGTCTACAACACTTCATATAAGGTCCCAGTGCTATATCTCCGTGCATATTATAGTGGTATATACATCCCAAAAATGATCTCACTTGTAGCTCCTCCAACAACAGCTAATTGATAGCGAAATAGATTCTTACTCGTAACACCTTGAGCAACAACTTTGTTGATAACATTGCGGACGCTTACAATTGAATGTTTTACACTTTTAGGAGTTATTTCATCGACAGTCTGTAGTTGTTATATGCATGCATTAGTGTACACTTATTTTGTGGTATCACAAAGATTAATTTGATATAATTTTCCTAGAATTTCGGAAGTCTCAGGATGATGTAATATTGCCACAACCTGTAAGTGAAGCCTAGATATTTTAGCAATGTTTTTAGTTGTTTTCCATAACTGAGTGTTTTGTATGAGGGGAAAGCAGAGGGGAACTGTGAGGGGAGGGAATCCAATTATTTGTTTCAGGAGGAAAGGTGAAGAGGAAGGGAATGCTACTTGGAGAAGTTGGAGAAAAACATAGTTACCAGATTCACCCTAACTTTTGAGACAGTAAAGGATCATAGGTCCCAATTTGTGGTACATTTACATATTGAAAAGCTATGACTCGTATTCCAGGTTGCTAAAGTTAGCGACCTAAACAGTATACAAACTTTTACCAGAAAAATAAATAAAAAGAATAGAGGAACTAAATTCCTACTAGTTTGCGTGCGAGAAGTAGAAAATTGTATAAAGTTAATAGGCAGGGAGATTTGGTATATTGGAGATGAAAGGTGCATGGACTGATTTCTCTGCTTATAAAAATTTTTTCTAATTTGCTTTTGTGTCTTATGCTTGATATACAATATCGGACAAAATTATCTTAGCTGTTGAATTTGGGAGACTAAAACAGGAGATTTCATTGCCCTACTTGATATTTGGTAATTGAACCCGGCAGTTCTATACAGCGTATCATGAACCCAATTAGTATATTGAAAAAGTCAACCGCATGGTACCATCTGAACTCCTAACTGCCGTACCGAGTACCTGATCAATTAATGCTGCAAAAATTGGTGATCTTTCTAGTTAGACAACCAGTTTGCGAGTTATATTTGCAGTGGACGGATACTTTCCTACATAAGGGGAGCGGTGAATGTTACGATAAGTGTTGGTGCCTCTTTACTGTTTCAAATTAGCTTGTATATGCTGTGTAAACTTGAAACTTCATGTTAATCATTGGTAACATTTGGAAAACTGAAATGTAAAAGGGGAAAAGGAACATTTGGAGAGAACCTTGCCAATATCTGCTAATGCTTTTGCAGATTCCTTTCCCTATTCTTTTTGTTTAATCTGTTCAGTCAATTAAGCTAGTGGCTTTGACTACTCAAGAACAGCTACTTGATAAAGGAAAATGATTGCAGTATGACTGATTACCGGAAAGCAGTTGTTTTAGCACTGGCTTTTTCTGAAGCTACTTGATATCTCCACATCAATGAATATAGATTATCAGTTCTACTACTGTGGGTTTTTACAAAGTGATATTGTTGTTTGAAATTGTGGCAAATTACTCTACTGATTGTTCATAAGACATAACATGTAGATGGACAACCATTGGCATTAGATAACATTGAAAAGGACATTTCTGCCAACTCTGGCGATGTGCTAAGGGGACCCAAATGGACATTTGTGACAATGGAGGTAAAATTTCCTTTTTTCCCCCCTACTTAAGTTTTTGTTTGACATCGTCTTGAATAATGACGGAATGAAATATTATACATTTGTTTTATTACATTAATTCTTGACACAGCCCATGCACTATTCCAAAATATCCTAGAAAACCTCTCTTTTGAACCAACTGATGCACTTTAGAATTATGCATCATCAGTTGACTGAAAACTTCAAAACAATGATCCTGTTCAATATAATGGACAAGTTATAATGGATGTTACTTATCATTGTTTACTTCACTTTTTGAAAATCTTTCTTATTGAACCAGTTGTGTGGTAGAATGGAGAAATAGATACCCAAAACTAAAGCCCTAAAAGTAATATGCAGCACCATTACAGATTCATCAAGCAGCCTAGAGCAAGCTTCATTGCATTTGAGCTGATCGGTTCTCAGGCCTTAGCAATGTTAACTCTGGTAATGAATGATGTTTCTTGTAGGAACACCCATTCTTGAATCGACCATGGTGTATGTTACATCCATGCGGAACCAGCGAGTGGATGAAGCTGCTTTTCTCTACTGAAGCTTCAGCGCCTCAACCCCAAGCTGCAGCGGAGAAGTATTTGGTTTCGTGGTTCAGTGTGGTGGGACAAATCTTCGGCTTCAAAGTCCCTTTTAAAATATTGAGCGGTGTGAGCAACCTTCATTGATTATTTCTTGATGAAGCCTTGGTTGATTATTTCTTAGTGAATGGTTCAATGAATCAACTATTCTGAATCCTATTTATGTGTATACGGGAAAGGTTCAAATTCTTTTTTAGGGTAAAAATCCCATCTGTCACCACTGAATTATAGCGAAAATGACAAATTTGCTTTCTATCTTTTAAATTGATCATTTTAGTTCCTGGAGTTATTTTAATGAAACAATTTTACTTGGTGATTTGTATATATTTTCCTTCTGCGTGTTTGGAATTTCATGACAATTGGAAGTAGTCAATAATGAGTTAATGAGACAGGGGTCCATTCTGGAGTTGATGAGTTAAATGGGATGATTTTTAAAATTCTATACCAAAATGACTAATTCGCAAAGTATTGAGAGATATGACAATGTTATGAAGACACGATTTTGGAGTTGTCATCTTAGACATGAGAAAAATAGCAATTACTAACGTGACAGTGTCAAGCATGATGAAATTGTTACTGACTCGCAATTTTAAAAAATAAAACATAAAAAAGGTGAAATCGTAATTTGAAGACACAATTTCAAAAAAATGAAAACTGTTAAATCATGAGCAGAAAATATAACTTCAAAAATCATGAGACAAGCTTGTCACAATTATTCTTGAAAACACGATTTTGAAAAAGTAAGCTATTTTACTCTTTCCCTTCAAAACACCGTCATTTTGGTAGGTAACTTATAAAAATAAATCATTTTAATCATTATCTCGTCCATACTGATTCAAATAGATCTATCAACCTGTTACAAGAAGAAATATGCCACATGATGCATCCCTGTGGTAATACATAATGTCCCAGCAGTTTACTTTTCCTAGTAATATTTGTCTTTAAAACAAATTACCAATCACCCTTTGGAATCACACAGGATGATAAATGGGCAACTCCTACTGGGGACGCCTGGAATGGCTGAATGAATACTCAAAAACCTATCGCTCGTGACTGTTTCAGCTGTATACTCTTGCACCTTAGCACAACGACAAAAACTGCAACAGCCGTCTACACTTGCGTCTTGGCACAACGACAAAAAACTGCAACACGGAGTTCACCTTGCCATTGCAAACTGACCTTTGCGATGAACATGTCTTGCATGTTGTCAATTTCGATGTATTGCCAATTCTGTGCATACTGCATATCTGGAGTGAATTTACTGCATCTCTTCTTTCACCAAGGAATCTGTATTTCTCCCAGCTGTTCGGCAAAAGCAAGCCAGAAATTCTTTATTACCTTCAGCCCCCTTGATTGGAGATTCAATCCAACCTTTACACTTGAATCCATAGTTCTCTACACCATTTATGATCTTGTCAAGCACCTAACAACCATTTGAACGAATAAGCTTATTAAAACTGTTCAGCCAGAATGAAGTTTTAGTTCATCGCTCCAACTTTCTGATTTGCAAATGTGATACGCAGCTGATAAAGCATCACCAACACAAGACATTTTTATTGAACTCTAAGGGGAATGAAGGAAATTAAAGATTTAAACGAGAGGGAGAGAGGAACAACAGGGACAAAAAGAAAATTACAGGTTGTCAATATTGGACAATAAGATGAACTTAGATATGAATTTCCATGTCTTTTTTGATATTGCAGCAGGTTATGAGATCTGCAGATGTAAGCTAAGGCCAGGCTTAAGGACCAATCAATCCACTGGTAAACAAATTTGTTTTTTTTTCCCCCCCCTCACAAAAAAAAAAAAGGAGATAACAAAAACAAATGTGTTTATTTTGCAGTTGGAGAGCTTAAAACCAAGTTTCTCCTAAAGCAAAAAGTACATCCACATGATGCACGAACCATCTAACGAACTAATACGCGAACAGCAAATGCATACCTCTTGATGGACCAGGGGATCCCTCACGATTCCACCACCACCCACCTAATTAGAGCCAGAAAACAGAATAATTAATCTTACGCAATAAATTATGAATTATTCAGACTATAAACTCAAGATGAGAAAATACATCTACAAAAGAACGCTTTGATATGTAATCCTATAATCGTGGACTTAAAAGATATAGATATTAGAATTAGATGATGAAAATAAAGTCTTAATTGTGTTATGTTCCTTTATCTTAAGAAATCTTAATTATGATATTTTCCTTACCACTGCCGTATGAGAATCTTATTAACACTGTTATATAGAAGAAATCATACAAGTTTGAAAGATGTGAACAGTAAAATCCAGAGACTTAAAAGACATTTCGAAAAATAACAACAGAAAGTTCAAAGGTATAATAAAATGCACACAGACTTTGAACCTGGAATCATATAGGAACAATTAGCTTAGAATGCTGGCATCAACAGACCCTTCCCTCATATCTATACTTCCCTTGTTAGTTATTGCTTTTGTCAAATCTGCTAATTGCTTATGAAATACTTTTTCTCCAGCAGATTAGACTGACAAAGACGGAGACATGAAGTGGAACATGTACTGACCCCTCAGTGATTCATTTTCAATAAGCCTTAGGATGAGCTCCGTCTCCTCTCAAAAGTTCTTAGCTACATTTTGTGGTTTTTTGCCCAACATTTTCCCTCTTTAAGTATTTTGAGCCACTGCAGGACCAGTAAGAGGCTACCAGTACAAGTTCACTGAGAGCTTTCACCACCAAGTTTCTCATTGATATATACCAGAAAAGCCTTGTTGGTTAAAACTTATCATTGTGTTCCCCACCCCATCTTCCCCTTTTCTCCTGAGTATATAAAAATGATAAAATGCAAGTAATATCAGAAGAGAGGAGATGAATGAAAATACCATCCTTTTCATTTTAATTTATTTTTCCAAGTGAAGAAAAATGAGGAGGAAACTACATACTTGGGATCTGCGAGCCTCAAATTGAGGTTTAATGAGAGTAACTAAGGTTGATTCTTCCTTCATCAAATTTACTACAGCAGGCATGACCTACACAATGGGGGCAAGAAAATAATTTCACCACGAATAGAATTAGACCAATAGGACACAGGAGAAATCATAGAAAGGAGAAACTCAAAAGTTGAAGCTTGTATTCAATACAAAAGCTTACCAAGAGTATCGAAATAAAGGAGAGGTCTAATGTCACCAAATTGACCTTCTGTGGTAGCTCAGAAAGATATCTTAAGTTTGTCCGATCTATAACAGATACACGTTCATCTCTACGAATTTTGTCCGCCACCTATAGTATAATCAACATCTTTAATTAATCAAATGACCAGACTAACCAAAATTAATGTCTACACAGGAATTAGAAAAGGTAAGGCTATCACTCTCTCTGGTTAGATTATTGTCCTTATCCTTTTGGAGGGAGGACTATTAATTCAACTATCAACAAAAGTTTGACTAAAATAGCTTCAACTCATCCTCCATGCTTGAGTCCCCATTTGAAGAAGGAGAAATTCCCCAAAACTCTCCTTGTTCCTTCCACTCGAACAAGCAATAGATCTATAGAATATCAATGCATTACGAGCCAGTCATTTTCTTGATCCCTTTGTTTGAAGGTCCAACTGGAAACACCTCTTCTTTAGAAGTGGTCGACTACTAAAAGCAGTCTCTTTCAATTTTTGAATGGGATCTCAAAATTTAAGTGCTTCACTTCGGGCTTGTTTGGATTGGCTTTTCTTAAAAGTGCTTTTTTAACAACTCCTAGAAAAAAGTGCATTTTTTTAGAAGCTAAAAGTTCTGGCTTCTTTGAAAACCAAGACAAATAGTTATTGCAAAAAGAATACACTTCTTTTAGGAAAAAGAAAGGTGATTTTTCCAAAAAGAGCCAATGCAAACAGGGCCTTCCATGGTATATTACCCAGATCATCGATTCCCGCACTTCATAGCCAAAGAAGTGGACCACAGCAGACAACCTAGTCCTAGATATGGACACTCAACCAAGGCTTCTACATTTCAAAGTCTTCCTAGAGGTTAATCTACCATGTGCTTGCACAAAAGTAACCAGATCATGGAATTCTTAAATATGACCATATTAAGAGCACCAAATATCCTTTTGATTTATCAATCCATTAGAAACTGCAAGGTAAATTAATTACATGGAGATATATAAGCTTCATTTCAAAGAATAACTCCAAGTTAAATAAATTATGAGGTTTCTTCTTTTTTTTTTTTTTTTAATCTAAGTGAGAATCACGCAAGTAGAAAATAGAAAAAGCAGCTTCATAAAAATAGAAAAAGCAGCTTCGTGAGCAAAGGATGGAAATCTTTTATATCCTCTAACCTGGCCATATCCTACATCAACTCCATAAACAAATGCAGCACCATATTGAAGCAAGCAATCTGTAAATCCTCCAGTTGACAATCCTGAATCAAGAGCCACTTTTCCAACAACATCAACCCCTAGCTGTTCAATGGCAGCCTCCAGCTTGTGTCCTGCTCTAGAGTATGTGTGGATTTGCAAGTTAGAAGAGTAGAAAAGCTCACCAAATTTATGGCCAAAAATCATCTGTCTAGAGATGTCAAACAAGTTGTAGCAAAGTAATCACCTACATACATATTTTGGAATTTCTGCCCTGATCTCTACGGAGGCTTTATCAGAGACAAGAGTCCCAGCCTTGTGCACCACTTTTCCGTTCACATAGACTTTGCCTGTAATTGGAGAACGTTGGTAAGCAAGGTGACACAAATAGACAACGAAAGAAGGTGCAGAAAGAGGGGTGTACATGGTGGGTGGGGCGGGCTGGAAGGGGGGAAAGAGAGATGACAAAAGTGTGCTTCTACTGTTGGATCTGTTCATCTCTAAAACTAGGGATAAATGCGCAAAGACTGTGATGCATTACTGCCATATATGAAGATATAGACACCACTAGAGACCCTTTAAATTATTGTGCATTAATTCTCAAACACCTGGAGAATTGCATAGCTAGCTAGACTACATATGAAGAAGATGCCAAAGGCTTGGATAGTGAGAGAAAACAACATCAAAACTTTGGAGTTTTGTACCTAAAAAAATCCTCTAAAGACAGAACCTGAAAAATGGAGCTTGACTATGTTTATACTATACAATGGGCACCTTATCATTAAAGTTATTAACAAGGTAACAAGCGAAGTTAAAGAGATTAATATTATCTCTCATTGTCTCAAGGTTTTAATCAGACGGAAAGATATGAACTATCCAGAGGTAAAAGCAAGATGCTACAGGCAGCTACCTTGGAGAATCCATGATTGTATAAATGTCCTACTATACTGTTGAAATCTTTCCAGACATATCTCATCAAGTCTTCTTTTCCTGCAAAGTTAGTTGTGATGAATGTTGAGGAACTGGTAAAGAGCAACATATCAAAACCTATCATTCAACTTTGGACCTATAGAGAAGACAACTACTGATTCACGTCCTAAGTGTATAGTTAGCACCTAATTTGATTTTCTACGAGTGAACCCTGCAATTTATGCAATATATATGAAAACTCATGCTATTGTTTACTTTCATTTCCACCTACCGTAAATCATTCATCACCGATCAATATGAAAAGCAATATTCAGGAATAGTTATAGAAAGTGATTCTTGTATGTAAGTAAACACTAAAATATGCATAAAGGATTAGAATGCATGAGAAAGAATTCAAGAGAACCATTACTTCTTCTGTGGCTGAGTATTTGGTGAGCTGACAGATGCAAAGCTTCTAAAAGGACATTGCACATGGGTCTTCCTACATCTCACTGACAAATGAAGTTGAACTAGTTAGAACCCCTTGTAGAAAATATCACATGGCTTTAATGCATATGTCATGCAAGTTACAATCAACAAACCTCAATGTTGCATCAATATACATTAATTTGATATCAGAACTAAAACAATATACATCCATCGGCATGAACCAAAATGATTCCAGAGCATGTAAAAGAATTTTGATCACTTTGTACCTAGTTCCTGTTCAATTTCAAAGCTCCAACCTTTTTCTATTCACTTAAAAGCATAGACATCCAAAAATCTAAACTTTGCGTGCAATCTTATCCGCTATCGCACAGCTAGAAACTATAGTCCGGCTTTGGTCAGGAGTGTAATCTCTGAGTTAGTATTTTACGACATTAACTAGTAACTTAGTTAACCATTTTGGGTCAGTAGATATTTCGCCTAACATACACTTTAAAGATTACGAGACACCATTCTTGCTTACAGGTCCAATTAACACATATAGCCCGAAACATATTAGTCTCGCTTGTGGGCCCAGAGTCGAGATATTACAAACTAACCAAATAAGAGCAAGGAAATATAAATCATAAATTCGTAATCTACATCAAGAACATGGTAACAAAGAGCAATAAAATCAAGAATTTTAAAGTAAAGCATCTGGAAAACCAATTACAAATGTTTTAGTCCTCATATTTATTTATCCTTTTTTTCTTGAAGAATTTGTCATCTGCAGACAGCAAAAGGTGATGAAAGAAACATGGAGAAGAAGAGAGAAAGAGTACCAGAGAGCTGAAGGGCCTCTGGCAATTGGCATGACAAGAAGAAAAGGCTGCATCTTGAACTCAAATTTGTGCAGTAACGTGATAAGGGCAGCTTCAACACCTGCAGTGCCATCTCCTACTGCTTCCTCCCCAGTGTGGTGAGGATTTTTGAGGTTTTGATGGATTTTTCATGCTGGGCCTGGTCCTAGAACTTTGTTGTATTGGAATTAGGCCCATTTTAGGCAATGGGATTTTTTTTTTTCTTTTGTTTTTTTGGTTGAAAACATATATGCGACATTTATAGAAGACTGAAAATATTACATAAGTTAGTCTTTACCCGAGGCTTCAAAGTCGGATTGTACACCGAGTGATAATTCTGGGGGAAGATTACAAGTCGACAGGAGAAGGGTTGCTATCCTAATTGGAGTAGCAGCCCAATTTGCCAAACGATTGGCCTACCGTGAAATATGCTGAAATGCATAACCAAAATTAGATGATAGGAGAAGGAAAAAGACATTTCAAATCAAACTTTGTCGACAATTTATAATTATTAAATCTACTCGTAATAAATTGTATCAATAGTACATATCTATCTACTTGTTGAAGTTGTAGATATGATATTGGAGTTTGGCATGTTAATTGGAAGGAAACTTGACAAGTCGATTTTAAAATTTTATCAATTTTTGTTAAATGTTAGTAATGTTTTTAGTGTGATCCATTGCATTGAATTGATATCAGATATGATATACATCATATTGACTTTAATTGGATGTTAGAATACTCCTCGGTAACTTTAATTCAAAAACAGATTTTATGGCATAATATTATTCATGAATTATGATTATAATGGTTAAAAAAAAAAAAATCTAAGAATTATACTGTTGACATCCAAACTAGAGTTGTTAAGGAATGCATTGGTTTAAAATGCAGCTTTCGGATTAAGGGCTAAAATAAAAATTAAGGGGTATCACTTTAAAATTTAGGGAATGAGATCAGAAAGAAAGTTATGAAATAATGCTAAATAACTAAACCATACCTACCCTGTTTGCAACTTGCAAAATATTAATTTTACAGTATATTTAACGTGATTTTATTTAAATAAATTCTTCATTTTCTTAAATGAATAAAATATATATCATTCCACTGTAGTTTATCTAATTAGCGAATTTTCTCTATTTTTATTATTGCTTCGGGTACTAGGAGAGGCAATACCATGTTATTAGTTGATGAAAACTTTAATACAACCTTTTTCTAATCCCACTAGAAGGGAGGTCCCATATTATACTAGCATCTCCTTTGGTTCTTCGGTCATTCATATTGCCTTTTATTCATTTATTCGCAGATACGTGCATTAGCATTCCCTTTAATTTCACCAGTTTTAGTGTGTGGTTTATAAATTACTTGGGCACAAAATAAGAAACAATTCTCCAACGCATAAATGGTCGCATCACTACTATGTGCTTTCTAAAAGGGGGCATCTCACCCCTCTATAATTTATAATTGCCTGATTACTTTCCTATGGCTTGTCTAATTTGCTATTCTATGTTTTCCAGACTTATCGCATTCTCTCATTCTATTTTTTAAAAAGTGGTACATTGGTTTTCTTTTTTAATTTATCCAATCATCGTTAACTAAAAATAAGGATATTTTGTGAAAAATATATAACAAATTGAAAGCTTTAATACTTATAGATCTAAAAAAAAAAAAAAGATGCTTATGATGCATAAAAAATTAATTTGAATAAAAGATCGTTAAGGTAAGAGACTATGTGCCATTTTTTGAAAAAACACAGGGATAATGTAATAAATTTTACAACTAATTTGATAAATTGCAAGATGTATCATACATTTTATTTATTTAAAAAAAGAAGAAAAAAAAAATAGAAAAGGTGGCCTTGGGTAGTGTCTTCTTCTTTCCTTTTGTCTTTATTTAGTGGTGATATCCATTTTATGTAGCAGAGATAAGAGATAAGATCCCAAGAGCCATTTTGTCCAATGAGAAGAATCCACGTAGAGGACATCCTCGTTGAGAGCCATGCATTTTGTGAGAAAATGATATTCTTTTGCCAAGTCAGAAATCACACCATCTCTTTAAACTCGGATTTTATGTGTGGTCTTATATTCTTTGTTTGGTCATAATAATAAAACTTTTCAAGGAAAAAAAAAAAAGAAAAAGGAAAATGGCAACTGCAGCATCCCCAATGGCCAGCCAGCTGAAGAGCAGTCTTGCTTCATCATCCTTAACAAGGGGGCTTCTCACTCCCAGGGGAATTTCGGGTGCTCCTCTTGGAGTCTTGCCTTCTAAGAGAAAGTCTTGCTTCACCATCAAAGCTGTTCAGTCCGAGAAGGTAAGCGTGCGTTTGGTTTGTCTGTTTTTTTTGTTTTTGTTTTTATGAAAAATAAAAATTAAGATAGAAAATTTATTTGGTTAATCATTTTTATAAATATTTTTAAAAAATAAAAAATCATTTAAAAAAAATAAAAAACATCAAAAAAAGTGTTTTCTCTAAAAATAAGGTGATAATTTTATAAATAATTTTAAAAAACTTAGAAATAAAGTGATAATTATTCTAAAGATTTTAAAAATAAAATGACAATTTTGTAAATAACTTTAAAAATTTTAAAAAATAAGATGGTAATTTTGTAAATATATAAAATATTTAGAAAACAAAGTGACAATTTTATAAATATTTTTAAAAAATTTAGAAGACAATGTGATAATTTTGTAAATAAACATAAAAAAGAAAAATACTTTTATTTACCAAGCATATTTTTTAAATTTTGAAAAACAGAAAATGAAAACCGTAAAAGTGGAAATGAAAAATGAAAACTAGAAAATAAAAACAGAAAACAAGCAAACCAAACGTAACCTTAAATTGTTTAAAAGAAAATCAAGTATTTATTACGGAAAACGTATATTTTTTTAAAGAAAGAAGTGATTTTTAATGTAAAATCGATCTTCATTGATTTTTTATAATTTGTTTTTCTTACGAAGTTGTTGTTGTGTAATATAGAAACCATAAGATTGAATTGTGAACATAATTTTGCAAAGTACAAGATGTGTAAACATTGTTCTCCCTCTTGTCACTTTTTAGTGGCTTTAGTCACCATCTTTCACACATATAGAAGTGTCGAATAATTTTTGTGGTGAATTTTTAATTTATCATTAGTCACTAGAAGCTATCAACATGTAGTGATGCTGTCACAACTTGATTTATTATTATTTTTTTTTTTGTGACAAAATGATGAACATCTCAGAGATGTTAATAAACAAGAATCTTATTATTAGTGACAGTTAATGTAATCACAAAATCTATTTAAATAACAAAATTTTCGTGCACTGAGTCATGCTTTGCATGGCATGTGAAAGAAATTCCTAAACAGGTGAACGATATTAAACAAAATTCCAAGGCTCAAACATAATCAATTTGTTCTTTCTGTGATCAATGCAATGTTCAATATTATATCACTTCGTGATTATGCAATATGAAAAAAAAAAAAAAAAATACATATCTTTTCAAATGCTGCAGCCAACTTATCAAGTGATCCAGCCCCTGAATGGAGACCCATTCATTGGAAGCCTTGAGACCCCAGTGACATCAAGCCCACTGATTGCATGGTACCTCTCAAATCTCCCGGCCTACCGAACCGCGGTGAGCCCGCTCCTGAGGGGTGTTGAGGTTGGGCTAGCCCATGGGTTCCTCTTGGTGGGCCCATTCGTGAAGACGGGCCCACTCAGGAACACACCCTATGCAGGAGGGGCTGGCTCCTTAGCAGCCGGAGGCCTTGTGGTGATCCTCACCATTTGCTTGACCATCTATGGCACTGCATCATTCAAGGAAGGTGAGCCATCAATTGCGCCTTCGTTGACCTTGACCGGTCGGAAGAAGGTGCCCGACCAGTTGCAGACTGCTGAAGGGTGGTCCAAGTTCACCGGGGGTTTCTTCTTTGGTGGCATTTCGGGTGTCATTTGGGCTTACTTCCTCCTCTACGGCCTCAACCTTCCATACTTTGTTAAGTAGAAAGTCTCGGGAAATGAATATCTCGGCTCTCGCGTCGATGATGAAGTCTGTAATTGTGGTGGATGTAAAATGGAATATGGAAACAGAAGATGTATAATAGAGAACTCAGCATTCCAAGATGATTATGATTTTTAAAATTTTTTTTTTTCCTTTTATTCTCTTTGTTTCTTGATGATATTTTTCATGCCAAAATTGTTTGTGATCCATTATGATTGTTACTATCCTAGAATGCTGGAAGGGAGGCGAGATAAGGAGATGTTGAAAGCTTAATTGAAAAGTAAACCATCCTGTTTCTTGGAAATATTCTGACAAGTTGCTTGATCATTTAACTTTTTTGATTATTAAAATTGAATATCGTGAATTAAATATTATTTACCACAGCTTCTATTTCTAGTACTTAGCTTAGGTGCCATTTTCCACGGCTTCTGTGAATTCAAGTTCTCAAACCCTTGCCCATATTGCAACTTTTTTTTTTTTTTTTTTTTTTTGGTGTCTATTTTGAAGGGAGGAAGTCAACTATATAACTGAAGTCTCACACCTTCCGTCGTTCTTCAAAAAAACATGTGTCATTATCACGTACAATAATATAATAAGGTATTAATCATCAGAGTAGACCATTTTAAAACAATCTTCTATTTTCCAATATTTTCTACTTATTAATTATGAAGTTAAATGTAGTGCTCTTTCGTCTCACTCTTGTAAAGCCAGAGGTATAATTAGTATTTTGACTCATAGATTTCTCGAATTTACTTTGCTATTTAATACAACTTGCTACTCTCTTAATAGGAACACTTCTCCTGTTAAAAACATTAACAATTACTTCTGCGATTAGGAAAATGTTTAACATTGAAAAACAAATAAAAGATCATGTGTAAAAGCACATATGCATACATCTCACATTTAGAAAATAAACATCAAAAGCTGAGGTGAGGTAGCTTACAAGAACTCAAATGCTTATAGTTAACCAAGCTCTTGAAAAGAAGTAAACCAAAGAAAAATTTAGCACACTAAAAAGAAAGAAAGAAAAAAAAAAAATCAAGTTTGTATAAATTTTATGGTATTATAGAACAAAAATTATTCTATCATATATAATAACGTACAATTTTGATAAAACGCATTAACAAAGAAATTCAAAAGGCAGTGGAAGTGGACCGAAACAAGAACCAGAGAAATCCTATCCAATTCTCATCAACTACCCAATTTTAATAACCAACCGTCATAACTGTCATCCTATTTTCTTTGTTTTTCTTTTTTGCAAAAACACTTCTCTGTGGCGCCATCTTGTGACCATGGCCGTTCATTTGTCCTCTTTCAGGCTTCCTCACTGCCCCATTGCCTTCCCCTTAACACTTCACCACCCCCCTCATCTTAGAATTAGACCAACCCCAATATGCCTCTCAAGAAAGAAAAAGTTGCCATTCTTTTGCAGGTCAAGCAGCAGCAGTGATGAGGTGTGTGTGTGTTTTGTTTTTCCCTTAAATGTATGTTGCTTCTTTATATTGTGCGAGTATTTGTCAGGAGGTGCGTGTGAGTGTGTTTTCCCTTAAATGTATTTAGTTTCTAATCTGGTCTAAGTATTTGTGATGAGAGGGGTGTGTGTGCTATCCCTGAAGTGTATGTAGTTTCTTAATCTTGTCTAATATTTGTGATGAGGGGTGTGTGTGTTTACATTTATGCAGTTTCTTAATCTTGTTTAAGTATTTGCAGTGAGAGGTGGGGGTGTGTGTGTTTTGTTAATATTTATGTAGTTTCTTAATCTTGTCTAAGTATTTGTGATGAGGGGGGTGTGTGTGTTTTAAATTTATGTAGTTTCTTAATCTTGTTTAAGTATTTGGGGTGTGTTTGTGTGTGTTCTGCTAAGATTTATGTAGTTTCTTTATCTTGTCTAAGTATTTGTGCAAATCTAATATAGAGATGACGGATTGCAGGACTATTTGCTAGATGCTCCAGTTTCAGTTGGAGATGGTTTCTCATTCAGTGGAGGTTAGAATGTGAAATACCTGGAATATGACTTACTAGAAATTGATCACCTCAAATAAAACATTTTTATGTTAGGAAGGTATTAATTTGATTTAATTTGTTATCAATTCACGAATTTTTGTTAAACTGGTTCTAAATTGACCATTTCCTCCAAAAAATTAAGCCATTAGTTACCAAGAAACCACTGAGAAACTTAGGTATGGTTATTTCTGTCTTTTTCGGTTAGGGAAGTATTCGGATGAGCCAAGCCCAGCCAATGAATGGTTCGAGAAAGGAAAATTTGTAAGTCCTCCGAGCCCTTTTGTCACATAATTTGTATTCTTTAAGAATAAAGTATATCTTAAAATTTTCCAGCATCAGGCTAGGTTGTGACATGATATGATTGTCGTTTTTATGAGTTAGCATTTCCACATAGACAGTAACTCGAGTTAACCATTTTGAAGGTGGTTAACTAATATTCTATTGACTCTATAGACCAGGTGTCACTTGTAGGTCCAAGTTCTAGGTCTGAGATGTGACGTAAGTAGTATTCCACAGCTACCTTATCACAGATATTGCATAATTGGGGTTGGTCAATATTGTTTTGATCTTGTAATATATAATATATAGAGTTCATATATGCTAGTACCATTGCTTAGGCAAGATATAACTGATGTCTAACACGATCAAGCAATTCTACAGTCCTCTTGTAACTTACCTAGTTTGCTACATCCAGGTGAAAGCTTATCCTGTCTCTGGCACCAGAGAGAAAGCGAAGGATCCAATATTTGGTCTAGCAATGGGTGGTGCTTCACAGGCCTCATCTGACCTTTTCAGGTATGTCCTGGCGTAGCAATGAGCATTGTTGCGTCAATGATTACAGGGGGGATAATTCTCACATTTTCCAGATAATGAGGATGACTTATTTGCAGGGACTGTTGATTGAAACATATTTTCTCTATATATGGTATCCTGCAATAGATGGTTTTGTGTTGAAGAAGGAAATGCTGAAAATCACTCGATTGTGTCAATTCATGGATTCCCTTCACAGGTAACTCTTATTACTAAGGTATATTCTTTCACTTCTAGGGAAAACAAGAGAGATCTAAATTCTTGAGACCGTTTCCGGACTGGTGCCTTTGGTGGTTTTTCCAGTTTTCCATTCTACTCCTTGTCAACTAGTAGAAAATTTGGTTTCTTAATCTAAGTTGTGTTGTCGATTGGAGAAATTTTATGATGATCCTTGAATCTTTATCTTCTGATCAGGAAATTCATACTAATTTTCAGCCTAACACAGACTTGACTGCTTCAACTGCAGGCATACTCCTATCGCAAGATTCTTCCCATTCTCTCAAAGAACTATCACGCTGTAACTTTTGACTGGCTAGGTAAAATCCTACGCACTTATATAGGAAGTAACTATTTTGAGCTAATGCTTCAATCAATTATGAATCTTTCTTTTCAATCTTACACACGATAAGTAGAGGGCTTAATTTTACTTCTTTTCTTTTACCATCATTTTCGAAGATGAGGAATGATCTCTCCTGCTTGGGAGGGACATCAACTGGACTACTTCTCTACTCTTATATTTGGGACAGCTATATATTACTAATACATGACTAGCTAGCAGAAACTGTCTCGTTAACTTCTTGCTCTACCTGCTTACAGGATTTGGATTTTCTGATAAACCCCAACCTAAATATGGCTTTGACTACACTTTGAATGGTATGTGCTTGTCTCTGTCTATATAATGATGGCTAGACAAGAACTCTAAATTAAATTAATAGAAGAATATTCTCAGTGCTCTGAAACTGAATTCTATGTTTGTAGAATATTTGTCATCATTGGAGTCTGTTATTGATGAACTGACAAACACAAATGCAACCCTTGTTGTCCAGGTATATATCCACGCAAAGGGTTTGAGTTCTTGTAGTAAAAAAGAACCACCAATAACTCTTCTGGCATCTAATTGAAAATTGAAACTGTTTTGCATTTGCAGGGCTATTTTTCACCAGTTGTGGTTAAATATGCCAGCAGTCACCAGGAAAAGATAAAAAATCTCATACTTCTCAACCCTCCAGTATGGATAACACATCATTACAGTCTTCAGTTCGATTTACTTCTATCATTCTAGTACCGATTATGTGGTGTCTTCATTAGAGAGTCTGGAATATTTGAACATTCATTCTGATCCTGTCTATATACTGCCATAAAGGTTTTCGATATAGGAATTTTTCTATCTAGTTTTCTATAGTAGGTTTGCATGCCACTATATACAATTTGCATATATCCAATCATGTTAAATTATTGAGTAGAAAGCACTAAAATCTATTAAGCCTTGTGTCAAAAAAACTAAGACACTAATACGAATTGAAACATCTATAGGCTATTTATCTGTCACAGTGAACTTTCGAGGCTTAACCCGTCCTTTTATCTGAAAAGCTATAGTAAGAATAAAAGTACAGGTCTAGAAAAGATAAAAGAAGTACATCAAGTGGATTTTTTTACAAACATTCCTTATGCATCCTCCAACGACATTGTGGAATTGTATAAGAGCAATGAGTTCTCTTCAATCACTAAATGGTATGCTGATATTTTTTATAGAAGAGTTAGTCTTGCATGATGATTCCAGCAGATTTTGATGAATTCGATGGGAAGTGTCGAAATTATAAATAAGTTGAGGGGTCAGTACTATTCAGTAATTACTGAATGGAAGAAGAAGAAAAGAGTGGTCTATATATGAGTTCTCTTTGAAATCTGTGTCATGCAAAGTCAAAATGACAAAAATCAGCAGGATTTAAAGCTACCTGTCTCACATATCGTAAGAAACGCCAGCCCTTGTAAGATCATCTTAAAAGCATGTGACAACATTCGTGCTCCATGAAATGTAATACTACAAAAAGTAAGCATAAATTAAAAAAAATTTATAGTTGTTCATATTCTGTAATACTGAGATATTTTTGTTGTTGTCATAATGCTGAAGCTCACAGACAAACATGCCATCCTGCCATCAACATTGTCCATATTCAGCAACTTCTTGTTAGGGGAAATCTTTTCTCAGGTAGAGAGCATTTTTAAGAGCATCGTGTGCATTTGACAATAATTGACATGTAATTATTTGTCAGTTAAAATTTCTAGATCATTTCATGATTGTTTTATGTTGGTTCATCTTCTATTAGGATCCTTTAAGAGCCAGTGACAAAGCCTTGACAAGCTGTGGCCCTTACAAAATTAAAGAAGATGTTGCCATGGTTTATAGGAGACCATATCTCACATCTGGCTCTGCAGGATTTGCATTGAATGCTATTAGTAGGGCAATGAAGAAAGAACTTAAGGTTAGCATTTTGTTTCTCATTCTTTCTTATGTAGCTGATGAGGCTTTCTTGTAGTAAAAACGGCAAGAAGAAATTTATCTTGTTTACTTTTTGGAAAATGCCTTCGTAGTTCTATATATCTTAGACTAGAATAAACAACCATCTTCCTATACTTTCAGTTGCTTATAAGTTTTTGTTTCTCAAATAATAGCACTAGTCATCTTCCAGATTCTATTTGAAATTTGGCTTGAATGATGTGTTTAACAGTTGACTAATCACGATAAATGGGCTATTCACTGAAAAAGAAAAAAGGAGAGAGAGAGATACATGAGCAGATTTTTGGAGATGATTCTGTGAAAGTAAGCAATGCTAGATATCACCCCTTTTATGTCATCCGTTTATCACCTTACGATATCTTTTCCCCAAGACATCTGAATTATTATATATACACCTTCTTCCAGGAAGAAAAGGGGAGAACAGAACACTTTCTAAAAATATTTTGGAAAGAAGTGTTGATATTAGAAATTCTTTGATACTCTACTTATTGTATCCATCTCTTCAGCTATGTGATCTTCCGTATTTTATATATATAGTTTTTATTATTAGTTGCATTTTAGAAAGAATTGGCAGTTTGGCGCAGAAGTTTTTGCATGGTTTTTATATTCTTCTGACTAAAATTTCCAAATTTTCATTGTGATCATTCTTGGTAGACTTATGTAAAAGAAATGCAAATGATACTCATGGAAAAAAGCTGGAAAATTCCAACAACTATATGCTGGGGCCAAAGAGACCGCTGGTTAAGCTTCGATGGAGTTGAAGATTTTTGCAAGCAATCAAAGCACCAACTTATTGAACTTCCTATGGTAAGTTTGTCCTCTAAAACTATAGTAATTTTTTTTTCCCCAAACCCCCCAACCCCAAGAGATTTGAACCCAGGACCTCACACCTGGGGGAAGTAGTCTCAACCACTTCAGCAACCCCTTAATCCCCTCTACAACTATAGTAATTGCTGTAGAGGTTTATTTGCTTTATCTACCACTAAGCTAAAAACTCACCCTGTGGTGCTGCCAAATTTTTCGTGGAAATGGGCGACTCTACACTCTGTTTCAACTCATCTTCGCCACAATCAGCAAGCTTGTTGATATTTTTAACTCTGTGTTGGACCCCTCCCTACCTCCTTAATTCTGTTGTTTCCATCTTGAAATTAATTCTAGCTCTCTTTTGCATGCACCATCTTTCGAATTCTGATATCGTTCTCAATTACCCATAACTCCCAGCTCCTCCTTTCTTTTGCTGTCTCTCCTTCACCTGGAGATGCTAAATACTAGACCAGCAAGTTTCTGGGCTTGCAGTTTTTTCTTTTTGGAGGAAGCGGATGGACATGGGCGGGTAGGTTTGGAGGCTGTGCATTCTGTATATTTGTTATCTAATTTGTTCTGTATGCAATTTGCAGGCAGGGCATCATGTGCAGGAGGATAGCGGTGAAGAATTAGGACAGATAATTGCTGGTATTGTACGCAAAGGAAGTTTCTCATAAGCGATTTCATTATAATTTTTCAATTGTAAGAAACTAAGGAGAGAAACACATTTGTTGAAAAAAGAAGAACGGTATACAAATCCTTCTTTATGGCATTGTATTATCTTAGTTGCATGTACAATGGTACATAATGTATAACAGAACCAGTAGCACTTGGCTTTTGCCTAATGGTCCTGGTAACTGTCTATGATATTCAGGAAATATTCATCAAAAAGAAAATCAAAGAATTTTTTACTGCTATATATGCCTGCACTTGACAGTGTGTATTTATATGATAAATTTGTAGCAATCTCCTACTTTATCAATCTTCTGTATCAGCTGCGGAATGGATCCACCCAACATTTATCTTCTCTGACTGCCTTTTTCCACCTATTCTTGAAAATGTCAAGTTCAATATAGGACTGCTTTCGTACCTGCGAAAAGTGATGCATGCATCAAGGGATGCCAGGTAACATTGAGATTTTAGAAACTCCAAGCTACAGGTAATTGAACTTTTAGATAGATAGAAACTTGTGTAATGAGGTTGAACTTCTGGGATTCAATATATATTGATGAAAACAGCTTGCATTTGAACTCATAATTCAACCAGAAGCTTTTGTAGCAGACAGACTATTCGTAAACACAAAGGAAGCTGTGGTAGCTTTTGGGGCTTACTGTATTTCTAACATCAGACTGATCAGAACCAGCTGGAACCTGCGAAATTATAATAAAATTGTAGTTAGTATGCCTCTACTTTGTGGAAACTTGGTGCAACGTTATCCAAGTATTACTGATTCTTCTTTGGACAGTGCTTCAGAAGATTGATTCTGCACTTCACTAGATGTCTGCACCAGTTGAATGACTAGATCAATTTGACAAAATAACAAAGAACAATCTGACTATATTTTTCTAATATGGTTATGGATTAGTACAGGGTGGATGATTAGTAGAGGCCGGTTACAATGCTCTGTAGAAACTCGCTAACCTCTGTGGGAAAGGGAAAAAGAAATGGCCTTGACCATGAGCTTAAGGTAAAGTTTTCTGTTACTTAAGGATGGAAGAGTAATAAAATAAGACAAATACCATAGGTCCTAATAATAAGTTATTTAGACTGATTATATATGAGCTCTTCTTAGTGTAAAGATTAAGCAGCTCAAGAAAATCCCTTTTAAATGGATTACATACCTTATTAACTATTGAACCCCCTAGTGTGGGAAGGCCAAGGTGAACCAAGTACTCAGAGTCAACAATGCCAATGTTTCTTGTGCGATTACCCTATCAAACAAAGTACTCCATAAATCAAATATCTCATTAAGAAGATACATAAAAAGAGAAAAAGTCACACGTTCTTCATAACAGCAGACCTGAGCACAATAGCCAAGCTGGAAGTCTAAACCCCATCCACTGGTTAAGTCATTCTGCAGGAAAAAGAAAATGTACATGAAGTGGTAAGTGAACATAAAACAAATAGCTACATATCAAGCCAGATAATCTATACTTTTATGCAAATTTTAGGGTTCTTGAGAAAATAATGGCTTGATGAATGCTCCACAAATGAGTAGGTAGGCAAGGCTTAGGGCAATGATTTATATTTTATGGTTTTTTGCAGCTGATAACTCAATGGAGACAGCATTGATTAGGGATCACATATATGAATCTTTGTTCTGAAGATGGTTTTTCACATAGAATGAAGACTGCAATATACATGATGATGCATAGGATAGAATGAGGTGCAGCAGTGGTGATTCTATCCCTCTCCATGTTTCACTTAGACATGCAGTAAAGAGACTGCAGATGCCACACCTGAATCATGTACCATGCACAGCGCCAAGATGCCCTTGAGAAAACAGGAGCCATCATCTCCACGAACCTGTAACATGCCAACATTATTACAACATATGTGAGGAGATTTAGCATTCAAAGGAAAAGATAGTTTGGTGAAGATCCATTATATGACCAGTTTCCTAAATTCTATGGTTTTCATGTGCATACCCAGTACATGGAGGATCTGTACTGTTCTCGTAACACCTCCTGCCGGGACCAGTCGGATTTACATCCCTTCTGTTAATAAAACACAGCATTTATCAAATATAAAAAAAGAGGATCACTACTTGGAAAAGAAGTCGAGTTTAGTACTAAGAACAGCATAGTTGTATATAAAGAATTACAGAATCCATATGAACAGTCCTAGAGCCACGATGCTGGATCATATTAGAGACTTAAAACATTGTTAGGGGATACCTGTGTACTGTTGAATTCTTTTCTCGTGCAGTGATTTTGTGATGCACTTCCGAGATGTCAGCATCAATTGCTGGTTGTGAAATCTCGAGCCCTTCTTCTTTAACAATTGATAGATATCTGCATCAGAATTTGTACAAGGCATATCAAAGTGAACGGTAATGTTGCAGGCTATTTACATCAGGACAATTTTGACATCCTCTCATTCTAATCATTAACTTCATCTATGAAAAAGCCTTTAATTTGAGAAGAAGATTGCACCAGCTCAGGGGCCAAAGCCATACAGACATTTATCTCGATAAGCTATAAAATTGGAACTTTTAGCTTCCCATTATGTTAACAGTGGAGGGTATACTTCCTAAAGTTGGAAACGGGAAGCTGATATTATACTAGTAGTTGAGTATCTAGTTATACTCAAATAATTTTAGAACTCAACATCAGTAGTTTATTTTATATGTTACAAAGCGTTACCGGTCAACATGAAAGTTTTCAACTCCAAGATCTTCATCCCAAAGGAAAATGTAATTGTACTCCGCAATAACATCTGGGTGTAAGAAACGCTTGGCAAACCACCTATGTCATATAGAGAAACAAATAAGTCGATTAAGCTGAAGACAAATAGATATTTCTGACAAAATAGAAAATGAATTTGATCAAGCAGCAGAAGGGTACCACTTAGTTTGGTTAATAGCAGAGATATGTATAGCACGGCTACTACATTCTAACTCATTCCATCCATCAACATTGCCGTCATAATGGAAAAGCATAACTACAAAATCTGTTGATGGAAACTGCATATTACATAAATTAGGAAGTTGAGATAGAGGATGAGATTTGAAGATTGTGTCCAGCAACAATATTCGGCCTCCTCACCTTCTTAACGATTTTCTCTACATTTCTTTTCTGCTTTATTCCAACTGCAATGGCCAATAAGTTCACTGCTGATTTTGGCTCCTAAATGACATAAAAGAAGGTGAACATAACATTAAAAGAGTACAACCTATATATTAGTTAAGCAAACAGAAAGAGATTGACTTTTAAGCTGGTTTCCCACACATCTCATGGAACTGGTGATCAAAAAATTACACTATTTTCTTTACTTAATCATATGTACAATGTTCAGGTCAAATTTTACATTTTCTCCCTCACTGGAATGTCTGATTCACAAAGCAATTAGGACAGGGTGAGAGATTATGAGGCCATCAACAGTCAAAGTGATACCAACATATTGAATCATGAATTATGATACAAAGAAATACTAGTTTGCCATAGATCAAGAGATCTCCGAGAAAATTCGACAAGCAGGGTTCTCAACAAAAAAAAAAAAAAAAAAAAGCCCCATGTATGAAAAGAAATCATCCTACATATAACATAAATAAAAAAATTCCCTACCTTATTATTAACAGGGCCCCATAAAGTCCGCATCTCCAGATCAGATGTTCTAGCAACAATACCTCCAGGCAGTGCCTCACTTCCATCAGGCCTGTATTCTTTCTAAATGATTTGGAGAAAAAAAGAAAAAAAAAAAACTATTTAAGTCCTCCTGTAACAGAGACAGCAATTTTCTTTTCTTCTTCTTTTGAAAATTGAGTGAACATAATCTTTCAAAAGTCATATAGAAAAGCCTCAAACAAACCTCACACATGTTCTTAGAATTAATTGCCTTGATTACATCAATAACTCGCCATCCCGGAAACTTCTGCACATAAAAATGTCCCATAATTACCTCATTTATCTAGCTCCCCAAAGAACATAAAAGAAAAATACCCTTCAAGAAAGAAAAGAGGAAAAACAAAACCTCTGTAAGTTAGAATTGTCATGTTTAAAGGAGTTTTGGTGCAAACATAGTAAAGTTGTTGTCGTGTGATTTGGATGATACAAAAATTCCAATCATGAAAATCCGCATATAAAATCGAAAGAAAATTTAAATAAAAATAAACCTTAAAGTAGGCAAAATCCTTCCTCCAGCCAATGGAAGCTCCATAGACTTGGTTGTCTTTTTCTAAAATTAAACGAAATGTACCCTTATGAATGTGACTATAGCTAAGAAAGATAAGACTAGTGTTGGTGCGAGAGATTTTGAGATCAATTCTCAGTAACAACAAGGGTATTAAAACTGATCTTTGACTCCTTTGAATAAAAAATCAACTAAAATGAAGAAAGGAAGAAAAAAAACAAAAGAATTTACCAAGTAAAATTTTTACCTCTTTATAATCTGTGATGATTAAAGCACTGCAAATAAAGAAAGCAGCAGAAAGCAGAAAAGCTGAGGGAAGGCAACTGCAAAGCAATGATCTCTTCCTCTTAGTTTCCATCATCTTTGTCATCATGTCCACCTGAGATATCCACCATGTACAACACAGCATATATATATCAAACCTTTTAAAAACATGCTTACGTAAAGTATCACAACATATACATACTTACATATATACATATATATATATATATATATATATATGTACATGAAAAATGTTAATTAATAACCTTAGTTCATTAACTATACAACATGAAATTTGTAAGAAGGCAATATATGTGAGAGGATACAGAAGAATTAATGTAGATGGTGTAAGAGGGAGAGAGTTCATGTGCATGCATTTTGTATAGTCAGCATTACGCATGTAAAAAGTCAACGATAGATAGTGGAAGTTTGCTTGTAAGTTGGAAAAAGTTGAGAAGATGGCGGAAAAGTGATATTTATTTTAGTGTGGGAGTTCCAAATCCACCTCCAATGGAGGAAAAAGAGACGCTCATTTCGCATACCATTTTCACATTAAATACAACTTAATTTTTAAAAACAAATGAATTGAAAATAATAAGTTTAATAGAAAGCAAATATATAGGTGATGAAAGTAACTAAATTTAATAATAAATTTTGACTTCCTGCATGGCTTGTGGAGTTGCAACGGAAAACGAGGAACATCTCTTCCGTGAATACTTTCTTGCTAAAGATCTGTGCGGGCCATCCAACCGAACTAGAGGCCCCCAGTCCGTTGTAACGGAGAGCTTGTTTAACTTTGCTTATTTTGCAACTTATAAACTTTTAAAAAGAAGCACTTCTTACATATTTTTTTTTACTATTTACAACTTATAAGCCCAAAATAAGCTTAGCTAAATAATATGTTGATAATCTGTGTAACGCTCCATCCCACATCGGTTCTTTGTGAGATTTATGTGCACTTTATAATGACTTATGTTCATTACTACTGTCATTACTGACTTAATCATTTTGGGCCAGTTGGTTAGGCTCAAGCGTGGTGGCAGGCTAATAGTTGAGTTTGGGTCGTTACAAGTGGTATCAAAGCAAACTCTGGGGGTCGTTACAGGTGGTATTAGAACAGACTCTGGGGGTCGTTACAAGTGGTATCAGAGCAAGCTCTGAGGGTCGTCACAAGTGGTATCAGAGCAAGCTCTGGGCAGATGCCACGCTGCCTAGAGTTTTGGACTGTGATTCTGCTCTGTTTATGTTTGGGCAGCGTCTCGCGTCTTTAAGGCCACGCTACCTGGAGTTTTGGGCTGTGATTCTGTTTTGTTTATGCTTGGGCAGCGTCTCGCATCTTTAAGGAGGGAGTTTGTAACGCCCCATCCCATATTAGTTCTTTGTGATATTTGTGTACACTTTATAATGGCTTGGGTTCACTATTACTGGCATCACTGACTTAAGTATTTTGGGCCAGTTGGTTAGGCTCAAGTGTGGTGGTAGGCTCTGCCCGGAGTTCTGGCCTGTGATTCTGTTATATTTGTGTTTGGGCAGCGTCTTGCGTCTTTAAGGGGGGAGTTTGTAATGCCCCATCCTACATTGGTTCTTTGTGAGATTTGTGTACACTTTATAATGGCTTGGGTTCACTATTACTATCATCACCGGCTTAAGTATTTAGGACCAGTTGCTTAGGCTCAAGTATGATGGTAGGCCAGTAGTTGGGCCTAGGTCGTTACAGGTAGTATTAGAACAGGCTCTGGGTAGATTCCACACTGCCTGGGGTCCTGAACTATGATTCTATTCTATTTATGTTTGGGGCGCGACGAAGACGTCGCGTCTTTAAGGGGGGACTTTGTAACGCCCCATCTTACATCGGTTCTTTGTGAGATTTTTGTGCACTTTATAATGGCTTAAGTTTACTACTACTGTCATCACTGGCTTAAGCATTTTAGGCTAGTTAGTTAGGCTTAAGTGTGGTAGCAGGCCAGTAGTTGGGCCTGGGTTGTTACAATCGGGTTAAAGTGGATCAAAAAGAACTTGAGGACTCCGTATTGGAACATCCTTTTTATTATTACACTTTGGTGGATATGGAAATGACGTAATGAAAGAACTTTTGGGCATGCCCCACCAAATATCACTATAGTGAAGTTTCTATCATTGTGAGAAATGGTCGAGAAGTGAGAGATGTTTGGTTGACTAATGAAAATTTCCCTTTGATGCGCCAACTTGGAATGGCCTAAACTTAATGGTTGTTTAAAAGGCAATTGGGATCTTTACTGTGGCTAGAGGAATTATTAGAAATGGGTTCGGTAGATGGATTGTAAGGTTTTCACAATCAATTTAGGAATAGCCACTGACAATATCGACGAAGTTATGGCTCTTTACAAAGCATTAGAGGAGGCCATAAGAAGAGGAGCAGCTATACTTGAGATTGAGAGTAACTTGCAGGTTCTCCTTCATTTAAAGAAACATATTAACAGAAAGGGCCGACTCTTCCCTATTTAAGTAAAAATGCAAGTACACAGGCCAACAATTCAACAAATGCATAATTTGGCTTGCCAACCTTGAACTCGGTCTCTCTTTAGACATGATCAAATCTCTTTTAGGGATGATGCATGATGAGTTTCATCCATAAGAATGATTCTCAATTAACCTAATGTAGCCTCTAGAGAAAAAAAAAACAAAAAATAGTCATCACATACCAATTGACTCAAGTGCGCGCGTGTGTATATATATGGTAAATAGCATTGTACACCCATGTGGTTTGTTATTTTGAAGAATTCTAAGGTTCTATCATAAAAACTAATTAATCAATGAGAAGTGGTCTAGGACCTTATATGGTGATCTTAAATCTTGTGATTTTCTAATATAGGACTTTTTATATATGTTGTAACACTCTCCTCATGTGTAATTTGAAATAGTGCCTGCACCACTTAACAATGGATTGAATTAGACTGGACTGGACTTGTAACTGGAAATTGGACTTGGATGATTGTCTGACCCGAAATAGCTTGATGAGTCACTACGACCCGGACCAGCACTTGGATTGTCGTGTGGCCCGGAATAGGGTATGGACCACCATAACCCAGGCCAAATGCAGAAGAATAGGCCACCATGTGAACAGATATACACAATGAACAAGCTTGAGAGGTTATACATGGACATATGCGCAACACAGTAAGTGGACTAAAAGCTCAACTCTAATACCATGTGAAATAAGAAGAAGAAATCTCTTCTTATTGGGTTCTAAGTAATTTGAGCACCAAGCAAATTGGTTATCAAGCAACTTAGTCTATATATATCTTAGCAAACTTAAAATATTGTAATATCGAGAATTCATAATGTAGTACTTCTCAGTCTCTATTTTCTAGAGCCACCGTTAGTGATGGCTTCAATAAACACGTATTTTCTCTCCATAACCTATCTATCTTTTCTATTTTTAATTTTCACATAATATCAGAGCCACTATCTTGGTGGCCTATATTATTGCTATCTTATTGTTTCCACCACTATTCGGCTATAGTCTTATCTAATCATTCCGATCTCGGTTCTTGGTTTGCTAGTTTTTGCTCATATGAGCTCTTGATTCTTGATTCTTGGCTGTTCTTGGTTTTGCAGGATTTTTGCTAAAGCCCGCTTGAGTTCAGTCCCATTCTTATTTCTTAGTTTTGTGGGATTTTTGCTAAAGCTTGTTTGAGCTTAATCTCATTCTTGCTTCTTAGTTTACAAGATTTTTGCTTTAACTCAAACAAGCTTAGTCCTATTCTAGGTTCTCGTTTTGCAGAATTTTTGTTAAAGCTCGATTGAGCTCAATCTCATTCTTACTTCTTGGTTTTTACGATTTTTGCTTTAGCTCAAATGAGCTCAATCCCATTATTGGTTCTTGGTTTATGGGATTCTTGCTTTGGCTCGTATTAAGCTTAATCCTATTCTTGGCATTCTAACAAGATTCTTGCTTTGGCTCTTGGAGCTTAATCCCATTCTTGGCATTTTTGGCTCTTATTCTTGACAAGTCACAATAGCTGCACCTTCAAGTCCAGTTCGCATCTCAGGTGTTCTAGTTTTTTCATTCTTTTAGTTTGAGGTTTTTTACGTAGATGAACTCATTATATGATCTGGTTACTTAACACTGCAGAGATAACTTAGTAAGTTGTCAAACTCAAGTTGGTCTATGTTCGACCACTTGAGTTTGATGGGGGATGTTGAAGGATATTTTGGTTATTAATGTATTTTCTTATAATATTAAATTAGATAATAGTCTAGATTAAGTAATTAATCAAGTTGGTTTTCTTATAATTCTAATTTTCTTAGAATTCTAGTTACCTTATTGGTCTAGTTTCTATGCTTGTTCATCAAGTTATCTAGGCTTTATAAATAGGTCCTTCCATTGTATTTACAATACATCAAAGAATTAATAATATAGTTGATGTCGTGTTACGAGACCAAGCTCTAAAAGACCCGCAAGAAAAGCAACTATCAAAACACACAAGCACAGAATGCAAATCACCGTGCCTCCCCGGCAACGGCACCAAAAACTTGATGTCGTGTTACGAGAGCAAGCTCTAAAAGACCCGCAAGCGTACGGATCGTGCAATATAGTGTGTACGAGTGCAGGTGTCGAACCACAAGGAGGCGTGAATAATGTGAATGAATCCTATGCTTGATGTTCTAAAAGGAGCTAAAAAGACAGGTCTAACTAGGTGAATTTCTTCCTGTGAGATTTTGGATTATTGGGAGCTCTATGTAAACGAAATAAAACTAAACTATGAATAAAAACAAATGGAAACGCAAGTTGATTAAGAGGAAACTAACAATTGAAAAGGGATAGGGTGACTTCGACTTATGAATGGGTAATTCTATACTCAAATGTTATGGGATTAAGGGATGATGGCTAACTATCATAAGTGCTCTTAACTAGGTTGCTAGTTAATGTCCTGATTTCCCCCTAGGACTCGGTGCGGGTCCGTCCCTAGGCGGCGCCTCCTAGAGCTACGGCGTGGTCCTTATGACCTAGGGCCTCAAGATTGACTAACTAACTTCCTAGGTGGCTTAGAATGAACCTACCTTAGTACCTAAACCGTTGGCTGGGTTTAAAGCCAAGACCTAGTGTTGCTAAGGTCGACTAAATCTATCCTGAAACCTATTGGCTGGATTTAAAGCCAAAGGAAACTCGATCTAGACTAGCCCTAAATTATGCTTCGTCATTCTAAAGTCACTACGAGGATTTCACTTGCTAGCGTGCATAAACTGCAATATTGAAGTTATGCTCGTTACTAGGCATGCAAATACGCATATAGACATGAATAAAAGCATTACCCACTTCATAGCATCCACATATAAACACATAGACATGAGTATAACATGGATTAGATGTGTTTAGTAACAAACAAACTTCAATTTGTATACATGTTACTCATCTAGGCATTTTATCAAACACATAGACATGAATGAAAGAACACCCAATTAAACAAGACAAATCAAAACATATATATATATATATTCGGCCATCATATCCCATATCATAAGAGTATAAAATCAACCCATTACATAAGTTTAATCACCCTATACAAGCCTACTCAGACATAATGGAAAATAGAATGAAAGAGATATAACGAAACTCCCCTTTCATCCTAGCGAATTTAGATCACGGCTTGTGAACAATCTTGATTCCAAAGTGTTTGAATCCTCCCAACTAAGCTTGGTTCTTGGTGAAAAGTGTGTGAAAAGGGTGTGGGAGGCGGCTAGAGATTAGGGTTAAGTGTGTGGAGGTTAGGTGTGAAGTACGTGTTTTTTTTGCTCCCCCCCAAATTCTTCCGCATCGGGCTTTATTTATAAGTTCGCGCATAGCTGGTCGACCGGCCTCTGGAGTACTCGACCGGCTTTCTAGTGGAGCTCTCTGGAGTGGCCGGTCGACCTAGCCAATCGACCGGCTCTTGAAGGGGGGGTCGTCCGGCTTTTCGATGAAGCTTTCTAGAGTGGCCGGTCGACCTAGTCAGTCGACCGGCTCTTCTTTCATGGTCGTCCGGCTGACTTCCTTCATCTTTTCGGCCTTCGGTCTTCTCTTTTCGACCCGTGCATGTCTTATCTTCATCACCTTTCATCATCCAATCTTGATCTTAACCCAAAGTCCACCTAAATCATTGAAAACAAGCAATTAGTGTAGCAATTTATCTCTTAAACTCAATATGCACATTTGTTCACTCTTAAGCCTATTCCTATCAAAAGTACTACACTAATGTATCATTATAAGCATTCAACAGCTCTAAAATATAAGTAAATGGCAATGCAAACACACACCAAATCACAACTCATCAACACCCCCAAACCTTCTCCTTGCTTGTCCTCAAGCAAGCCTAATCTTAAATTTTATCTTTAAAGCTGATACAATGGATTGCCTAAAGGATTGACTCGCTATCAGTATTAGTTTGAGACGCATGAAGGGGCATTCCTATTGTGAAGAGATCCCTAAGCCTCTTTGGATCTTCCCTCTACTCATAAGGGATCTCGTTCCTCATGGGAATTTCCCAAGTAGCCAATCTACCACAAGCCTAGAATTCTAACTCACGCACTCGGGATATTGATATTTCGTGCTCCCTCAACTGACATGGCCTCCCTAACATACACCAAGCCTCAAAGATAAGAAGAGAGAGTATACAAACACAATGGCTTTTTATAAGCCTTATTCACATGTCGACAAAGATGATAACTTGTGCTAAGTTGACATTGTGTCACTTATGCACTTATTCACTAACTTTTAGGTGCCTTTGGCTTTTTCTCTTTTTCACTTCATAGATTTTTGCACCTTTTTGCCATTTTTTTTTTTTTCAATTTCAATTGCTTTGTATTGTGTTCTCAAAAAGGAAGAAAAAGAAAGGCTTAGGCATATCAACAAGAACCAATCAAAGAAGAGGCACTCACATCAATAACCCTTTTTCAACACTCTTTCCTACCAAGCTATGGGGTGGCTACAAAGGTTATTCTTTTAAGGTTCTCACTCCCCACAACTTTTAAGGGCATCCCCTCCAAGACTTAGTTTTCAAACCACTCTATTCATTTCCCCACAATGCCTCTCATCTTCATAAATCAATAGAGTCAATCACAAAAGCCAACACAATGATCAACAAAGAAATAAATGACTCTCTATGCATCAAAATTGAAAAATTTTCACCATTTTTATGCATGATGCAATCTACCCTAAGCAAGATATAACAAGAAAACCAAACTCCCACACCCCCAAACCTAAACTTTGCTTGTCCTCAAGCAAAAAGAGCAAAGCACAGCAAAAACAAGCAAGTCGTCATTACAAAACAAATAAGGGTGGTAGGGATAGGGTGCAAACAGGGGGAACAAGTGGAGAAAGAATAGATACAACCTTGCAGTTTCTTCAAAGCTTTCCATGCCAACTCCAAATCACCATACTACTAACCTGTGACTCACAATTCATAAACACTCACAAAGAAAAACAAGATTAGTAGCATTGCTTATGCATACTTGCATTGGCATGTGCAATAATGAGCAGTGGTGTATCTTATGGGACAAAGGATTGGGATTCAACACTTTTGAGTTGGGTGCAAGAAAGATAAAAGAAAGAAAATAAAAAGAAATGAAAGTAAGACAAATGCAAAACTACAAAATTGAACCTAGGTTGCCTCCTAGTAGCGCTAACTACCAAGCCGTCAGCCAGGCAAATACCAGCTCATCTTCAACTTCCATAGGCGGGATCCTGAAGCTTTAAAACCTCCACATGAGCTATGCTCGGATCATATGCGTGCTTCAGGTGTTGCCCATTCATCGTCAACTCTCGGCCATCCTTCAAGTCTTTAATCTTGACTGCTCCGGAAGGATAGGCAATCATCACCTCATATGGACCATCGCATCTCGTCTTAAGCTTACCTGGAAAGAGTTTTAGTCGTGATTTAAACAACCAAACTTTATCAAAAGGAGAGAATGATTTCTTAATAATGTATTTATCATGGATTCTCTTCATCTTATCCTTATAAAGTTTAGCGTTCTCATATGCCTCGAATCTAAGCTCTTCCAGTTCTGCTAGGTCTAGCCTCCTTTTCTCACCTGTTCTTGCCAGGTCAAAATTTAGGGCTTTGATTGCCCAATACGCTCTATGCTCAAGTTTTACTGGCAAGTGACAAGCTTTACCGAAAACCAATCTATATGGAGACATACCAATAGGAGTCTTAAAGGCGGTACGGTAGGCTCACAAAGCATCATTTAGCCTAATAGACCAATCTTTTCTATCGGGCCTAACCGTTTTCTCTAAAATGTGTTTGATCTCTCTATTGGACACCTCAACTTGTCCATTAGTCTGCGGGTGATAAGGAGTGGCTACTTTATGGGTGACTGAATATTTCCTCAACAAGACCTCTAAAGTCCTATGGCGAAAATGCAAGCCCCCATCACTAATTAAGACCCTAGGGACTCCAAATCTAGAGAAAATGTTCTCTTTAATAAACTTAACCACTACCCTATGGTCATTAGTGCGTGTAGGAATAGCCTCAACCTATTTGGACACATAATCAACGGCCACTAAAATATACTGACACCCAAAGGAAGGTGGAAATGGACCCATGAAGTCTATACCCCAAACATCGAACAACTCACAAGGAAGAATAGGGGATAAAAGCATCATGTTTCTCCTAGAGATGGACCCGGATTGTTGACATCTAAAACACTTCTTGCAATATTCCAGGGCATTCCTAAAGAGAGTAGGCCAAAATAGTCCACTTTGCAAGACCTTCGCGGCAGTCTTCTTCCCACTAAAATGACCCCCACACCCCTCATCATGACACATGCTCAACACGCTCTCAAACTCCTCCTCAGGCACACACTGGCGAATCATTTGATCCGCACACACTTTGAAAAGATAGGGGTCCTCCCAAAAGAAATGCCTAACTTGTGCTAGGAACCTATCTTTTTCTCTTTTCTCCCAATGGGAAGGAAAACGCCCTGTGGCAAGATAATTGACAATATGAGCGAACCAAGGTGTGTGATGGGAGATAGCAAATAATTGCTCATCGGGAATGAATCATGGAAAGGAGTTGGATCACTAGAAGACTCACAAACAAGACGGAAAGATGATCCGCCACTAAATTTTCTCTACCCTTCTTATCCCTAATTTCTATGTCAAACTCTTGAAGGAGGAGCAAGCACCTAATCAAGCGGGGCTTAGATTCTTTCTTGGACAACAAATACTTCAAGGCCGCATGATCGGTGTAGACAATCACTTTGGATCCCAGGATGTATGACCTAAACTTGTCAAGAGAGAAGACTATCGCTAGAAGCTCTTTTTCCGTAGTGGTGTAATTCTTTTGCGCTTCATCAAGAGTCTTGCTAGCATAGTATACAACATGGGGCAACTTATCCTTCCTTTGACTTAAAACAGCTCCTATTGCATAATCGGATGCATCACACATAACCTCAAATGGGAGACTGTAGTTAGGTGGTTGGATAATTGGGGATGTAGACAATAAGGATTTCAGCCTATTGAAAACTCTAACACATTCATCATCAAAGTCGAAAGGGACATCTTGTGCTAGGAGCCTAGACAAGGGGCGTGCAATGTGACTAAAATCCCTAATGAATCTACGGTAAAATCCTGCATATCCTAGAAAAGATCTAACATCCTTGACATACTTAGGGACAAGCAACTTTTCAATTAATTCAACCTTAGCTGGGTCAACTTGAATTCCATTAGATGATACAACATGACCCAACACTATCCCTCGTTGCACCATGAAGTGGGATTTCTCCCAACTTAACACTAGGTTCTTCTCCACACATCGGTCTAAGACTAGGGAGAGATGACTCAAGCACTCATCAAAGCTATCTCCAAAGACTGAGAAATCATCCATGAAAATCTCTAAATGTCTCTCAATCATGTCACTAAAAATGGCCATCATACATCTCTGAAAAGTCTCAGGTGCATTACAAAGACCGAAGGGCATTCTCCTATAAGCAAAAGTGCCATAGGGACAAGTAAAGGTGGTCTTTTCCTGGTCCTCGGGAAACACAGGGATCTGGTTATATCCCGAATAGCCATCTAGAAAACAATAGTAGCTATGCCAAGCTACTCTATCCAAGATCTGGTCTAGAAAAGGCAATGGGAAATGATCCTTCCTAGTTTTGGAGTTGAGCTTCCTATAGTCTATACAAACTCTCCATCCCATGGGAGTACGTGTAGGGATAAGCTCTCCTCTCTCATTCTCCACAACTGTGATCCCAGACTTTTTAGGGACTACTTGGACCGGGCTAACCCACTCACTGTCGGAGATTGGATAAATAATGCCTGCATCTAAAAGCTTAATGATCTCCTTCTTAACTACTTCGCTCATGTGTGGGTTTAACCTTCTCTGCATTTCCCTAGAAGGAATGGCTTCATCCTCAAGGTGAATACGATGCATACAAACAGAAGGGTCTATACCTCGCAAATCGTCAATTTTCCACCCTATAGCCTTCCTATGTTTCCTAAGGACCTCTAAGAGACGCTTCTCATTCTTACTAGAAAAATCAGAAGCTATGATGACCGGAAGGGTCTCACTAGAGCCTAGGAATGCATACTTCAAATGATTCGGAAGGGGTTTGAGCTCTAAAGAAGGGCTAGGCTCAACCAAGGGGGGCTTATCCTCAACATCATCAATGCGTACATCACTAGAACTGGGACTAGAAGGATTACCCTCAAGTGACTTATTAATCAAATAGCTCTCAATCAAGGAAGTAGAAGCTACACATTTCTTCGCTACGGTCTCCAAATCAAAACTAGAAATCAATTCCTCAAATTTCCTCAAATCATCTCCATCAGTCATAGTCTTTTCTATAAAATCCTCAATGCAAGAATCAATCACATCCACTCTAAAGCACTCTTCTCCATCCTCCTCTCCTATACTCACCCTATTTATCGCCTCTGCAACCTTCATAGTGGATTTCAAATTCCCAAATTTCATCTCCAATACCCCCGACCTACAATGGATAATAGCATCTGCGGTGGCAAGGAAGGGGCTGCCTAGAAGAATGGGTGTAGAATGTCTAGAGTCGTGTCCCGAATCCATATTTAACACTATGAAGTCAACAGGGTACACAAACTCACCTACCTGAACCATAACGTCCTCTATCACACCCTTAGGTCTACGCTCAGACCTATCAGCTAGCTGAAGAGTAACATACGTGGGAGACAACTCACCTAGACCTAGCTGCTGATAGACAGAGTAAGGAATAAGATTCACACTAGATCCTAAATCTAATAAGGCGTGATCAATTTGTGTCTCACAGATCCTACAAGGAATGGTGAAGGCTCCGGGGTCACTCATATTGAGCAGAAGGCCCGAGGTACAAATACTACTCACCTTCTCCGTAAGCCTCACCTTCTTAGAAATTTTCGATGACTTACGTTTCCTTGTACAAAGATCCTTAAAGAACTTAGAGTAAGATGGGATGGAAGTGATCACATCTATCAAAGGAAGATTGACCTTAAGATCTTTGAGATGCTCTAAAATCTTGAAGAACCTAGAATCCTCACTAGGTGTAGGTCTCTCTAAAGCGGATGGAAAAGGAACTCTAGGCTCTATATCTATAGATGCATGAGAGTCATCCATGGGCTCTTTTCCCTCCCTATGTGGTTGGGAAGTACTAATCTCTCCCTGATCTTTAATGGTCTCATTTCTCTCAACAGGACTCTCTCTAGAATTTCCTCCAACAAGGTTACCATGTTGTGCTCTAGGCTCGGAAGGACCACTAGGTGCAGGCACTGCAGAGTCAACTCCTACCCTATTATTCACTACCCGACCGCTTCTAAGAGTAGTGATGGCCTTAGCTTGGGCCTGAGAGAGATAAGTGGTATCGGTGGAGGAACAGGATTGGACTCTAGGGTTTACCTCCTGCTGGGAAGGCAATTTCCCGGGGTCTCTAGCATTCAATTGACTAGCAATCTGTCCTAATTGTGCCTCAAACCTCGCCATTTGCTGTCTATTTTTTGTCAACTCCTATTGTTGGTTCTGAATGAACTGCATTATTTTCATCATATCGTTACTAGGAGGTTGGCTACTAGAGGGAGCAGGCAAAGCCTGAGGTTGAGGAGCACTAGTAAGACGGGGTTGATTCAGATGATAGAAACTTGGGGGATATTGAGGACGAGGTCGCCGCTGAGGTGGAACTTGAGGATGTGAACTAGACTCATGTTGTCCTTGTTTCCAAGAAAATTTCGGGTTGTCCCTCCAACCCGGATTGTATGTGTTCGAGTATGGATTATACTCACGAGAATAACCTTGTGTGGCACATACTTGCTCTTTCATGAATTCAGGAAATTGGGATGCTAAAGGGCAAGCCATGGTCTCATGAGATGATTCGGAGCATAATGCACAAACTTCAACAACTAAAGGGGCAAAGGGAGAACCTAAAGAACTAGTCCTATGACCTTGGGATGAAATGGACAAAGAAATGAATTGATCTAGTTTATTTGTTAAAGCCTCGACCTTAGAGGGTAAGTCTGAAGAAATTCCAACCTCACTAACATTTTCTCTTGTTACCCCCTCGACTAGACCTTTCCATTGCAAAATTTTGAAATGAATTCTCAGCCATCATTTCTATTTTCTCCCATGCCTCAGTCGGTCTTAAAAGATAGAAACCACCACCGGAGGCGGCATTGACCATCATCCTATTTTGTTCATTTAGGCCTCGAAAAAAGTATTGCATTAGGTCATGATTGCCGTATCCTTGGTGTGGACATTGTCTAAGAAGATCTTTGAACCTCTCCCAAGCTTCATGAAAAGATTCTAGGTCATGTTGGGAGAAAGTCATAATGGCCGTCCTAAGATCAGCTGTCTTGGCCATGGGATAAAATTTCTGGAAGAACTTAGATTGAAGCTCAGCCCATGTAGTAATGCACCGATTAGGTAAGGAGTGCAACCAAGTCCTAGCCTTATCCTTAAGAGAGAAAGGAAACAATCTTAGATGTATGACCTCTTGGGAGACATTAGGGACATGTAGAGTGGAACTCATTTCAACAAAATCAATAATATGATCAAGAGGACTCTCATTGCTTCTCCCGTAGAAGAAGGGAAGCATAGCCAACATATTAGGCTTAATCTCGAAGTTCGTCCCCCCCAAACTCGGAATTTGAATAGCCGAATTGGGCTCAAAGGTTTCGGGGAGAAAGAATTGCCTAAGAGTGGGTTCCTCATCTATAGGTGGATCCGGTCTACGGGGCTCTTGTCTAAAATGAGCTTGGGCTTGATGCCCAATGTGCTCATGAGGTGGAATGGGATTCATTGGGGGATTGGGTGGATTATGAGGATGATTGGGATCGGTCATCTCCTCAGGAAGAGCTCCTAAATTCCTAAAACGTCTAGTGATTCTTTCAGGTTCGGGATTAAGAGGAACTAGGGGATTCCTAAGGGATCTCCTACCACGCATGCACAAACTATCCTAACTCCGGCCACTTCAACCCCCGAAAACTTCAATATTCCTACACTACAACAAATAATCCACAATCCTGAAAAGTCTACTAAAAAAAATAAAGTCAAAAGCTGAAATAAACCAACAAAAAAAAAAAAACTAAAACAAGATAATGTGAGCAGTAAACAAAATAAGTAAAAACTAAACAAACTATAAAAAAAAAGCAAGAAAAGCAACTATCAAAACACACAAGTACAGAATGCAAATCACCGTGCCTCCCCGGCAACGGCACCAAAAACTTGATGTCGTGTTACGAGAGCAAGCTCTAAAAGACCCGCAAGCGTACGGATCGTGCAATATAGTGTGTACGAGTGCAGGTGTCGAACCACAAAGAGGCGTGAATAATGTGAATGAATCCTATGCTTGATGTTCTAAAAGGAGCTAAAAAGACAGGTCTAACTAGGTGAATTTCTTCCTGTGAGATTTTGGATTATTGGGAGCTCTATGTAAACGAAATAAAACTAAACTATGAATAAAAACAAATGGAAACGCAAGTTGATTAAGAGGAAACTAACAATTGAAAAGGGATAGGGTGACTTCGACTTATGAATGGGTAATTCTATACTCAAATGTTATGGGATTAAGGGATGATGGCTAACTATCATAAGTGCTCTTAACTAGGTTGCTAGTTAATGTCCTGATTTCCCCCTAGGACTCGGTGCGGGTCCGTCCCTAGGCGGCGCCTCCTAGAGCTACGGTGCGGTCCTTATGACCTAGGGCCTCAAGATTGACTAACTAACTTCCTAGGTGGCTTAGAATGAACCTACCTTAGTACCTAAACCGTTGGCTGGGTTTAAAGCCAAGACCTAGTGTTGCTAAGGTCGACTAAATCTATCCTGAAACCTATTGGCTGGATTTAAAGCCAAAGGAGACTCGATTTAAACTAGCCCTAAATTATGCTTCGTCATTCTAAAGTCACTACAGCAGGATTTCACTTGCTAGCGCGTGCATAAAATGCAATATTGAAGTTATGCTCGTTACTAGGCATGCAAATACGCATATAGACATGAATAAAAGCATTACCCACTTCATAGCATCCACATATAAACACATAGACATGAGTATAACATGGATTAGATGTGTTTAGTAACAAACAAACTTCAATTTGTATACATGTTACTCATCTAGGCATTTTATCAAACACATAGACATGAATGAAAGAACACCCAATTAAACAAGACAAATCAAAACATATATATATATTCAGCCATCATATCCCATATCATAAGAGTATAAAATCAACCCATTACATAAGTTTAATCACCCTATACAAGCCTACTCAGACATAATGGAAAATAGAATGAAAGAGATATAACGAAACTCCCCTTTCATCCTAGCGAATTTAGATCACGGCTTGTGAACAATCTTGATTCCAAAGCGTTTGAATCCTCCCAACTAAGCTTGGTTCTTGGTGAAAAGTGTGTGAAAAGGGTGTGGGAAGCGGCTAGAGATTAGGGTTAAGTGTGTGAGAGGTTAGGTGTGAAGTACGTGTTTTTTTTGCTCCCCCCCAAATTCTTCCCCATCGGGCTTTATTTATAAGTTCGCGCATAGCCGGTCGACCGGCCTCTAGAGTACTCGACCGGCTTTCTAGTGGAGCTCTCTGGAGTGGCCGGTCGACCGGCTCTTGAAGGGGGGGTCGTCCGGCTTTTCGATGAAGCTTTCTGGAGTGGCCGGTCAACCTAGTCGGTCGACCGGCTCTTCTTTCATGGTCGTTCGGCTGACTTCCTTCATCTTTTCGGCCTTCGGTCTTCTCTTTTCAACCCGTGCATGTCTCATCTTCATCACCTTTCATCATCCAATCTTGATCTTAACCCAAAGTCAGCCTAAATCATTGAAAACAAGCAATTAGTGTAGCAATTTATCTCTTAAACTCAATATGCACATTTGTTCACGCTTAAGCCTATTCCTATCAAAAGTACTACACTAATGCATCATTATAAGCATTCAACACCTCTAAAATGTAAGTAAATGGCAATGCAAACACACACCAAATCACAACTCATCAATAGTCTTTATGAGTATTTCTCTATAAGAGCTACCGTTAGTAGTGACTCCAACTATCTTCAACAACTTTTCATATTTTCTCTCCGTGCTTTTTTCTTTCTATTTTTTTTAATTTTCACAGTTATTAGTGCACAATTAACCCTTATGATATAAAAATAGGAACCGCACCCCTTCCCTTCTATCATTTTTCTGAAACTAAGCACATACTATTAAAAAATATGTTAGGTTTTGATAGGAGTGTGTTACACTTTCCCAAAATGCAACTATGTTTCTTTTTTGGCTGATAAACTTGATTTTAGTTTAAAATACCCTACCCTTCTACAAATATGTATTAGTTTTAATAGGGAGTGTGCTATACTTGCCCAAAACGCTAGGGTTCTTCTTTTGATTGATAAACTTGATTTTGGTTTAAAATACCTCCATTTTCTATTTTAAAAGCCTTTACAATAGAAACGACTTAAACCCTCGCTTTAGTTTAAAACGAGTGAATTTTAACTAACTGGACTACAAACATTTTGTATATTACTTTGTTACCATGAGTAAATATTTTTTGTTTATCAAAAAAAAAAAAAAACTCCACTACCACCACCATCATTATATATAATTAATAATTATTTATCTAATTATAATTAATATTAATTAATTAATGTGGCCAATCAAGTAAAAAGGGTACTCTTGTGTTTTGTTATAAGTGCATGATTAGCACTTGAGATATATATACAAGTCTTCTATTTGTAATATTTATTTGAAGGACATATAGTCTCTTCTCAATTTCCGTTAGCCAAAACAAACGGATTTTAATAAATTGTGCATGTGTGCTTTAGGGAGGGTCAGGTACTTGTTTTTAAATCACAAGAATAAATTGTGTATTCATGGCAAACCACAAGGGTACAACATATTCTTATGATACTAATGCCTTATGAAATTTAAAATAACAAATTATTTTTTAATTATATTTCTAATAACAAGTCTTATGAAACTTAAAATGATAAAGTATTTATGTTCTTAACGAGTTTGGTAAAGATTAAAGAGTAGTTCAAGTGCTTGATACTCTCATATTCAAATCTTGCTGGTGGTGAGATTTTTTGCACTAACATAGTCATATATTTTGATTTTTTGCACTAACATAGTCATATATTTTCATTAAGAATGCTATATTAAAGATTCTTTTGATTTAGCCATAAAGGTTACCTTTCTCCATTAACACTTAGAAATTCTTTTCCCCAACTAATTCTTCATATAATTTTTTATGTCTTAGGGTCTTTTTGGATTGTATTTTTTCTGAAAAAAAATATTTTTTTAAAAAAAGTAATTTTTTATAATAAGTATTTATATTAGATTTCAAAAAAACTTAATTTAATTTTTTTTCGAAAATAAAAATTTTAACACTTTTTCAAAAGTTACAATAAAAAGTCTTTTTTTTTTAAATTTATTTAAAAGAACGCCAATCTAAACTAGGATTTGGATTCGGATTATAAAAATCCCATTCTGTGTTTTTGCATTTTTTGAAATCAATTAGGGTCTGAGGTTTGAGCTGTTTTTTCCCCTCAATTTATCCCCTTTCATCTCTCAATTGAAACCCTAATTTTTCAAAATAATTGCTTCTTACAGCCCCAATTAAAGCTCTGTTGTTGTTGTTTCTCTTTAGCTCTTTCGCCACAATTTCATATGGATTCTTTGCTAGCCAATTACGCTTCCTCAGACGAAGAACAAGAAGAAGATGCATCACTTGAACAAAAGCAAGTGAATAGAAATCAAGAAGCTTCAGATGAGGATTCGGAACGGGTCGTAAATGGCGAAAGCTCGAAACCCTCGTCGCTGTTTTCTTCTCTGCCGCCACCGAAATCTTCGCCTTCTTTGTTTTCGTCTCTTCCTCCGCCTAAAACCCGCTCCACCGACCCACAACCCGGGCCGAAGCAAATTCAAGAACAGCAACGCAGAGAAGCTTCAGATGATGAATCCGAACGGGTCGAGAATAGCGAAAGTTCGAAACCCTCTTCGCTGTTTTCTTCTCTGCCGCAACCAAAGTCTTCGTCTTCTTTGTTTTCGTCTCTTCCTCCTCCTAAAACCCACCTCACCGATCCACAACCCGGGCCGAATCCGGATCTGGTGCCGAGAGCTTCTGCGAAAAGGGTTGTGCAAATTAGGCCTCCTTTGGTTCCGCCTGTAGGGAAACGTAGGGATGTTGAAGATGAAGATGAGGAAGAGGATGAAGAAGAGAAGGAGAGGAGAAGGAAAAAGGTGGAAGCTTCGGGGCAGACAGCCTCCGTGAAGTCGTTCTTATCGAGTATTCCTGCCCCAAGGAACTCGGCTACATTGGGAGCATTGCCGTCTGCTTCTGGTACTGGCAGGAGGTCCATCATTGAAACATCAAATTCGGGTGGTGTGACTGGTGGGAGTGAAGTTGGTGATGGTGGAAACGTGGGAGGATATAAGGAGAGTGTCCAGTATGTTGATGGGGCGTCAGTGAGTTCGAGTGGTTCGTTGGATTATGCAGTTGGAGGTGGCGGTAGTAGTGGTGATTATTCGAATTGGGGAGCTGGAAATCAGAGTTATGTGAGCTATGATAGTCATGGTGGACATGATACTGTTGATTATTCAAATTGGAATGCAGAAAATGGCAATTATCCGAGCTATGGTAGTGAGTCGGTGAACTATAGTAACTACGGGCACTATGAGAATAATTGGAGTGATGGGTCTGCTACAACGGTAGCTTCTGAGGTGCCAGTTGAAAGTGAATTGAGATTGCCTGCAAAGAGAGGTAGGAAAGATGAACCACCACAGATCGTAGAGGTGAATCAAGATGAGTTGATGAAGAATCGACCAAGAGAGGACCAAGTTAAATTGACTGGAATTGCTTTTGGGCCATCCTACCAGGTAAGAGACCTTGTTGATTTCTTTGCTTCGGAAGTGTTCTTTGGTGAATAATTTTGTAGTATGTTCAAGGAATTGCCTTTATTACATTTAGTTTTAACACATTGATGTTTATGACTCCCATGTTATAAGTGTTATTACCAAGAATTTTTATTTCATTGTCAATCCATCAGGTACAATATCTAGATCGTTTCCCCCCCTTGTGTAGAACTGCCATAGCTTTGAATTTGGTCTCTGATACAAATGAAGTTTGATGAATGATACGCGGTTCTTGTGTCTAAGACCTTAACTTAACTATAAAGTGGTTGAGATTCATTAGCTTTCTTTTTGTAAATAATCGTGCTTGTTATCTAAATCCTTTCGAGATTTTCATAATAGAACAACTGGCATGTATTTTTAGGAGCAAACTGGAGATATTAATTAACATGTAATTTTGGTAGATAATGTGAGTATTTTCGATTTAGGTTTACCACAAAAGTAGAACTTTGTCACTATTAGGTATACCGGCTTCTTTTACATGGATAATGCGTCCGTTTGAGCATTTGGTATCTACATCGAGGTGTGGTTGCAGAAGTGGAACATTGTATTACTATAGATTCACTTTTGTAAATCCAAATAGATCTCTGCAAGTCTTTCCTGATTACTAGTGGATTGAGAAATTCCTGGCAGTTTCTCGGATAGATCATATATTGGATAGAGAGGATGCTATTGGTGATTGGGAGAGATATCTGTTCTTTTAGCACCGTGTCTCTGTTTGCTTTGTTCAAAATCTGTCATCCTTAAGAGACATCACAAGGTCTTTCGTAATCAAGAAGTAAAATGTTAAAATTTATGAATAGTTCTCAGATTGAATTTTGGTTGTGACTGATGATTCCATTGATCATAGAGTTGAACTGAGATGTTGGAGTGGAAGATGTTTTGAGTGTTGGGCTAGAACTAATGGCCTTGCTCTCCTATTGAATGTGATATGACATTGTCCCGTCTATCCCCTTGAGGGCTAAGACGGAAACAAGCGTAATAGGAGCTAACCCAGAAACTTAATCAAGTAAAAGGGCTTACATTTCTCTTGTTTCTAAGCTGCTGAGAGTTAGGGTCCGTTTGGATTGGCTTTTTTCAAAAGCGCTTTTTTTAACAGCTTTTGAAAAATAACTTTTTTTGATAAGCTGAAAATTTTGGCTTCTAAAAAAAGCTGTATTTGAGCTTTTTTCAGAGTTTCAGCTTTTTTGAAAGCCAAATCAAATAGTTATTGCAAATTTAATGTAACTTTTTTCGGAAAAAAAAGTGCTTTTTCCTGAAAAAAAAAAAAAAAACCAATCCTTAATCATATTCTTAAGTTCCTTCGAGTAAAGCTCGGAGAAGTTCCTCCAATGTTTTCAGACAACATTAGTTCCGTATATTTGGCATCCTATCCAATCATTCACAATAGGAGTAAACATGTCGAGATAGATGTATCCATTTTGTCTGGGACAAGGTTTGGGGTGGCACATTCAAGGTTCAGTATATTGGCACTGCAGATCAACAAGCCAATATGTTCACGAAACCAACATATTGCCCATGGTTTGAACTTCTCTGTGACAAGCTGCCTGTGTTATCCAAATCAGCTTGTGGGGCTGTTAAATCCACCTTATCCTTAGCTCGTGATATCTTGTTTCTCTCTTCTGATGAAGTTCAAATACTTTAGGAGTGTATCTGGGAATAAATGTGTAGATATAGAGTATCAAGCTCCCTGAATTTAGGAATTAGGGCTTCGTATGTAACTCAACTTGTATCATAATTTTTAAATATTAAACAAATAGCCCCAGTTTTAACATTTTTTATTTTCTAGAAACTGTTTTAATATGGTTTCGACTTAGTTTAGTGGCACATGCCTAGAAATGCAGTTGAGGGAAGACTTATGGTGTTTATGGTGCATAATATGTTTTAAAAATTTATACTACTTGTCATAAAAACAGTTGTGTGTTTATTTGTTTAAACAATATAATGTCAATAATTAAAATATAGTGATTATGTTGTTTGCATCAGATTAGGAATCATCGTACACCCATTTGTTTATTGAAGTAGAAGGTATCCCTAAATCCAACAAATATTTCCCGATACAGTGAAGCAATTGTGCCCATTGAAATTGTTAAGGACCTTTTAGGAATAATTTTATTTTCCACTATGCTTTCTTTATTTGTTGTCCATTCAGAAGTGGATGCCTGTCATATTTGTTGCAGCATTGTTCATATATGTGATTCTTCTCCTTGCAGCCTGCTTCGGCTAAGGGAATGCCTTCTAAGTTACACAAGAGGAAGCATCAAATTGGATCCTTGTACTTTGATATGAAACAGAAAGAGATGGAGCTTGCAGAGCGACGCGCAAGAGGTTTCCTAACAAAAGCTCAAACTCAAGGGAAATATGGGTGGTGAGCTTGAGGTGACACTCAATGTTCTGCTGTAATTGACAACTTAAAACAAGTTGCAAACTTTTGTTAGTTTCTTTTTACCCTTCTTTGTACACTTAAGTCCCCCTTTCATGTAACCAGTTCATCTTATTACCGAAGACCTTTGCATTATTTAGGACTGAGAATCTTTTAATGTTTTTGAAGCAGTTAAGTTGCTAGTGGAATTTGTTCTCAATTGAATTGAAACATATAGCTCTATATTTGATAATACGTGATATTGTGAAGACTCTTGATGAGTCAGATCCAGGCACTTGAACATCATTTGGTGTACATAGAGGAAACTGCTCTGCTCCGTTTCATATAACATATCTCATAAGATTTGATTTGATTTGATTTGATTTGATTTAGTTGACTTTGATATAATCGAGGCTCATGTTCTCGCTTTGATTTGATTTGATTTGATTTAGTTGACTTTGATATAATTGAGGCTCATGTTCTCGCAATTGCAGCAGAGTCAGTATTGCCAAGTACAATTTACATCCTAAGATTTTGCTATATCGGAAACTTTTGAAGAACTATACGTTTGCAAGTTTTTTCCCATCTAAAACATGAGATGAGTGTCTGGCAATTAAGAGGTCTGAATTTAGCACCTTGAAGGGTTCATAACTTTCTTCACAAATTCTTGTTTGTCCTTCTACATGTTAGATGACTGTCTCTTTCGTAGTTATCTTGTTTATTTGGATTTAAACTCTTCATAATGTTAATAATAATGAGTTGAAAATACAATGATGAAATGATCTTAGCAGTTTATCAAAGTTGGGCGAGACATCTTACGATGTCATGATGTGCCCATTCCTATGGCCATTACTTTAATACTTCTGGCTCTCAGGGAGTTTTTTTGTAGGATACTTGGCCAAAGTGTGATATATTAACCCATAAATAAGTACTGTGACGAAATGGCTCTTGCTCACCTGACACGATTGTAGATGCACTTGGAACATTCAATTCAAATGCTGCTTACGGAATTTATATACATGGCTGGCCTTTATAGCTTATGGGGCACTTCACTTGCTCAATACTCGTTCAAAACATCCACTTGAAAATATAATTATGATGAAATGATCTTAGTTGTTTGTCAAAGTTGAATCTCTTTCTTCTTATAATATTAAGGGCCTATTTAGATTGACTTTTTTCAGGAAAAAATATTTTTTTTTGAAAAAATTACATTAAATTTGCAATAACTATTTAATTTGATTTCTCAAAAAGTTAAAACTCTAAAAAAAGTTCAAATACAATTTTGTTTAGGAGTCAGAATTTTCAATTTTTCCAAAAAAATTATTTAAAAAAATGCTTTTGAAAAAAGTCAATTCAAACAGACCCTAAATGTTACGAGAGAATTTGAATCATGTTTATAACCTCACGCTCAAGTTTAAAGTATCTTAATACAATGTGATTATACTGAAAATCCATGATCAAGAATCAAGAAAAAAGTGGATGCAAATATGGGGTAAAATCCATCTGACGGACCAAAGTACTGTTGCTAATGTTCCCCGGTGGATGTCTCAATCTTTACAGACTCATCTGCAAACAGCAATGGCATCAGGTAATTTTCAAAACAGAAATAAAAAGAAATCACATGGAAAATCGAGACGAAATGGAACTAAACATTATCCCACTAGGCGAAAAACAACGGTACAAAACCACCTGTAATAAATAGAGAGAAGGATTTTCTTTCTCGCGAACAAGAGGGAGTGGGGTAAGAAGTCCTTTCATTTCAATGTAATTGGTGCTCACTGGATTATCATATCAAGGTAATGAACAACAAAATCATTGTCACAGCAAAGTTGAACAAGGGTTGAAGGTAGTCAGAATGCAATCCTAGCGAGTCTTGGTCTTCTTCTGCTCATGGATGTAGACTGCTGCACATACTTTCTTCCAGCAACGGATTGCTATGATTGTTGGTATCAAAACCCACCAGCCATTAGCGAATATGTAGTAAGCATAATAATAATACGCACCAGCAGAAAAATTATCCCCGTCCAGGTAAGCCGTTATGAAGTATACAGCAGTTCCATAGAGCTGCCCCAAAGAAATGGCTAGTTGAAGCACGTAGCTGTATGACTTTTTCGCAGCTATTGCATACCTGTCGATTGTCAATGATCATAGTCTGTTAGGATTCAGACCTGGAATTCAGATGATAAAATTTGCAAGATAGTTATTGTACCGCAATATAAAATAAACGGCAACAAATTTATACATACGCAGCAAGAATACAAGCTGGACCCTCTAGTACAGATGTTATTCCTTCAACAGCGATAACCGCAGAATCCCTTCCTACATATCTTGAATCACCTTTGCTATATTCTTTCCCTGGCAGTTTTCATTTAAAGACAATTCAATATCCGTAATGCTTAATCATTTGAACTCTTATTAACAGTCTAGTTATACACGAAAAGCAAAACAATCTGAGCACTCACAAACTTCAGCGAGGTAAGTGGGCTTCTTTTCCCTGTAGAAATCCGGAGAGAAAACAAAATAACCCTCGAGGACCATGTGTGTTAGGCCCGTGAAGACCCACCAGCACATAAGCAACCTATCTACTTTGGATAATCTAGGAAACTTCCCTGGGATCAAATAGATGAACAAGCACGATCAGAGTACATTAGAATTTAGACATACAAGTGTCACGGCCAGAAAGTAAATATACTTCAACTTCAAAATTGTAGGAAATATTGTGCATAAGATTAGGCCCAGTGGGGGATCCTTTTCAGTATACTAGAGCCAAAGAACATAAGAGACTCCTACTGGCCATTACTTCCAAATGCAATATGGTGCATCACATAGCATTTTCAAGCTCTTTATAACCCAATCCTACAAGCATTAATTTATCAACTAAAGACACAACACAACGTGCAGGCCTATTCCTATCTCTACAATAAGAGATGTTATGTGAAGGCTGGGATATAAAAACTTTTCATAATTTCCCGTAAAACAGGGCTTGGAAAGGCACACTCCAAAGGAGTGAATGACATAGTAACTAATGCAAGTATGGTAGTGATAATAATTATTTGGAAGCGGATAGGCCCTATAGAAGCAACTGAGGATATTCTCAAGGGCATTCTCCCAAAAAGAAGAAAGTTTAAGCAACGATGCCTTTGTAAGATGATAAGATGAAGTGGCACAAGGAGCTGCAGTACAGAGGATTACCAGATAGCATCCAGATAAAGGCAACAACCATTGTAGAAGTAAGGCCATAAATGCCAACAATGGTTGACTGTGAGAGCAATATAGGCACATAACCAGGCAAACTCAGATCCCTCGGGATAAAGGGATGAACTCCATCTCCTGGTGTCCCCATTTTTCCCCTAAAAGTCAACCTAGGACCCTCTCCTTGATATCTGCATTTTCAATAGGAAGAAAAAGGTCACCAAGATAAGAACACCACATCATTCAGAGATCCAATACCTCTTTCAAAATCAGCAGCTTTACTTCATCCAACATGAGATATGCCTACTTGCCGCAAACAATCGTGAAAACTTGAAAAATGAATGCAACAAAGTGCTTTTGAAACTTGTGCAAATCACATAATAAAATTAACATATAATGAAAGATTTACACTATAAACTTGTTCTTAAATCATTGACTCTTTTATCTTTTCCCCTCATTTAGCAATTAGCAACATTTCACTAATAAGTTTGTCAGGCAAGACTAGTGCATCATAAAGCACGTATGTGGCGGCTTGTTCCGTTGGTGCCAAGTATATTTTAACATAAAGCGTGCATAATCTACTTAAATAAGTTGCCAGCTTCCTTGCTGCTATACAACATTTCAACTTAAGTTGTCGATTCAAGATGTATAATTGCCGAATCAAAGTATACAAAATGCCATTTTGAACTGCTTAAGATGGCATGTCGTATAGCTGAGCACACACACAGACTATCAAACATCTTTGGACATGAAAAATGTGAATCCTATTTACGGTCTCCTTGTGAGGCTGCACTTGGAGAAAACTTCAGAACATTCTTGTATTTTGCTTCTCTTGCTCACTGTTTTATTGGGTTGTCAGCCATAACTGCAAGGTTTTTCAAGTCGATGGAGAATCTGATTCGTAGTTGTAGTTTGGTCTTGGTGTTTCATTTTCTATATGCAGCATATAGTTTGATCAATTCCAAGCCTGATTAGGAAATAGTTATTTTTATAATAGTTCAGACTATATCATTGGATTTCTATGGCGGCTTTTCAATTTCACTATGTACAGTAAATAGTCAGATTAACTCCATGTCTGAGTCGAAAATGGTTTATATTCTTCATACATTAGGATTGAATTTTCCTTTTTTTCCCCCTACACATCACATAGATTCAGACCCATCAAAAAACATAGATACAATTATCAATTTGAATTGAAGAACAACATAAAACCTCGGAATTCTCGATGCTGGAAAGGAACATTAAAGGGCAATTAGACCGTCAATAGTAATTCAAATCAATCTCTTGTAATTCTGAAAGAGTAGAGAGTCAACTAGACACAAATTTATAACTACCCTTTTGAGTTCGTAAGCAAATAGCTCTTAGAAATCTTGCAAAACGTGCACATCACCAAGATTAGCATACAAATAAACATTTTCAACTGTCTATATACATTTATGTATCCATACATATATCTCTGTGTGTGTGTGTATATATATACATATATGCATGTAAAGAGAAAGAGAGAGACTTACAGATAGTTAGATAGATGAGTGTTGACAGATGAGACAATGCAGTAAATGGAAAAGGAAGGGCTTTACGAAAAGAGAGGAGAGAGATGGGTTACTGTTTTTTTTCTCTTTTTTTTTTTTTTTTAAGGTTTTTATAGAGGAAAAAAATGAGAAAGAGAGATGTGTTGACCGTTGGGACAAAATGGGATACACCTCTCTGCACAGTCCACAGTTCAGATCAACTACTACTACTATTTTTTTTTTAATCGAAAAATCTACTGCTACTTCTTTTTTTTATCTTTTAACCTTTTGTTTAGGGTGTAATTTTTTTTTAATTGATTTGATTTGGTTTACAGACGGTTTGGAACATATGAGTTTTGTGAAATTCATTTACAAATTTAAATTTTCTTTTATGTTTGACAATATTTTATTTAAATATGAAATTTATTTAGAATTTCAAGATTTGTAAATATTGAATTTACTCTAATTATATATTCAAATTCTAACTCTTAATTTATAATTATGAAAAGCAAATCTATAAAAAATTTTATAAAAACAAAAATGTTCCTATGATTATTTACATAATACTATCCTTTTCTATACAATCCTATTTAAATAAAATTTACATATTAATTCTAATTCCACATGTCTTCCAAATATAATTCAGATTTACAAACAATAGAATTGACGTAACATTATTTTTACGTATTCAAATAATGAAATTTATTTGCAAATACAATTCTCTATGGAATTCATTTACAAATAAAATGAATTCCATATTACAAGAGCTTCCAAGCACTATGTTAGTATTTTCAAGAATTAAAAAAGAAAATCTGGTAAGAAATTATATGAATCTTTTGCTTACATGGAAGTGAATCAAGCAACTACCAGCATGCGATTTCAGTTTTCTATTGGTTGAAATGATGATTTTTAGACGCAAAGAACATATATTTATTTTTAATAATCATAAATAAAGAAATTATTAGGGATATGCTGTGCACCCCAATTTTGCTAATTGATGGTTAGGCTTCACCAATTGTTTTAGCGATTGCGCTTTACTAGTTAAATTTCTTTTTTTGCAAAGGAGTTTTTTTCACTACAAGAGACCCAATATACTTCTAGAGGATCATAGGAAAAATCCATTGCAATTTATCAATCAAAATATATAAACCCTACTATATAATAACATTACTAGTATTTTCATGATTCGTGCTCAATTTGTAATTTGTATTTTCTTATTTTTAAAAGGTGACAATGCAATTCTTTAATTTTGTAATTGTAGCTTTGTTAGTCATGCACTAAAAAAATGTGAATAAAATAATAGTTTTAGGACTAACAAATTGTAAAAAGACTCGCACCAGATTTTGAGAAGAGTTGATTGAAGCAAAATAAGTTATAATTTCATGCTACCAAGTGGTGTTTTATATGACAAGCTTTCCATAATTACTTATCAATTAAATATACCCATTCTTAAGTCATTTTTTTATTTTCCATCATTTATTTAGTTCCATTCCTATATTAAATATTTTAATTTAATTAATATTAAGTCCTTTTTTTATATATTATCATTATTTTATCAATTCCATTATGTGCGATTGTTTCAATAACTATTTAGTAAGATGCGAAAATTCAGTAATTTTAATATATCTAATCATATATGTCGCTCTCCATGGATCCCACAGGTGTCACACTAGTTAGAAAGTACTGGACAAAAGAGGGGTTAAAGAAGGACCTAATGCTGCTAAGCTTTGGTGCTACGGTTTATTATATTTGGAAGGAGAGGAATACTAGAATTTTTGCCACTGGTTGCTCGATGAAGGAACAAATCTTTCAAATCATTTTTGTGAATATTAGGGATAGAATGTGTATTCAAGGTAAATATAGAGATAATTTTAAAACTTGCCTCTTGTGTTTTGATTGAAGGCTGAATTTGATGTAAGCTGCAAGCAATTGTTTGATGCTTGTTTTGTAATATTTTTTGTGAAAAGAAATGCTTATTTGCCCAGCCAAAAAAAAAATCATAACATAAGGGTTGACGGTGTTATAAATTATAAAGATAAAAGGTTGACGATGTCATAAATTATAAAAATAAAAGATTGAAAAATTCTTTTGACATTTTTTATAATTATAAAAATAAGAAACCAATTATTATGTTTTAAGATAAAAGACTACCAAAAGTGTAACAATGAGCAATTAAGGGCCTGTTTGGATTGGTTTTTTTTTTTTTAAATAAAAAGTTACATTATTTTTGTAATAATTATTTTATTTGACTTTTAAAAAAATTAAAATTTTGAAAAAAAAATCAAATACAATTTTTTTTTTTACAAAATCAGAATTTTAATTTTTTTTTAAAAAAATATTTTTCAAAAATTATTAAAAAATTTTTTTTTAAAAACCCAAACATTTTTAACAAAAAAAACTTTTTAGTTAAAAAAAAAAACATTCGTACGGGTCCTAATTACTTGACGACCCATTTTATGAGTTCATCGTACGTTTAGCTGAACTCAAAACGAAACCTCAACTTATCGTTGTGGCGTCTCGAAGCTGCTTCTTCTCATCCCATCCTCAAGTAAGTGCTTAATGTTAATATTCCAACCATACCCATTTTTTTTATTAATCTATTTTTCCATTTCATTTTATCTTTTCATTTTGTTAATCACAAGTCTGCACTCTATTTTAAACAATTTGAGGCCATTCTTCGTGATAATATATTTTTAAAAAAAACGAAATGGTTTTCACATCTTTTCTTTTTTTGTTGTTTTTTTGTGAATTTTGGAGTGGAATATAATACATTATTGCATTTATTACAGAATTGTGGTAAAATTCTGGAGAATCTTGTTTTCACTCACTAAAAATCTTCTGGGTTAAGCCTATGTAATAAAGGGTTCTTTTTTGAGCTGATCATTGTATTGGGGAAGTAGAATTTGATAGAATTCAATGGACAGTTAGCTTCTTAATACGAATTATCAGCATTTAAGTAGTCAACTTAGAGCTCATATTGAGTGTACAAGCTTTTGTGATTGGTAAGTTGATGTTTTTGTTTTGAGCTGATCATTATGTGGGGAAGTAGAATTTGACAGAATTTGATGGATAGTTAGGTACTTAATATGAATTATTGGCATTAAGTAGTCAACTTAGAGCTTGTATTTAGTGTACAAGGCTTTTGTGAATAGTAAGATAAGGTTTTTGTTTGAGCTGATCACTATACGGGGAAGTATATTTGACAGGATTCTATGGACAATTGGCTGCTTAGTACGGATTATCCGACTAAGTAGTCAACTTAGAGGTTGTATACAGTATGCAAGGCTTTTGCGACTAGTAAGTTAAGGTTTTTGTTTTGAGCTGATTATTTTGTGGGGAAGTAGATTTGAGAGAATTCACTGGACAGCTAGCTACATAATACGAATTATCAGCATTAAAGTTGTCAACTTAGATGTTGTATTTACTGAACAAAACCTCTGGAAATGGTAGGTTGGGTTCTGAGATTCACAGGGTTAGTCTTGTTGCCCTGCTTCCTTAAGTTTACTACATAATGCTGATGATTCTCTTCTTCTGGATGGTGGCAAGAGCGATTTGTTGGAGTCGAAGGGGAGGGGGTTTGGATGGAATCATTGCTGGAGCTTTGACACTGACACTAGTTCTCCCAAATGCTCATGGCTCTTTACTGGGGGTTATGGGCACAGTGTGTTACATCCAAGACACCTAAGTGTATTAGAACCATGTAAAGGTGCTACTTCAGTTTAATGTATAATATGCCTGTCATTAAATGGGGGGAAAAAAAAATTAGAGAAGGTACCCCTGTTCTGATGTGTAACTATGTTATTGTCAATATCTAGGAAATAGAAACTCAAATCGCTTCTTCCAAGATGTACTGGATAACTATGTAGCTTTTGCATTAAAAATCCATAGCCATTTCAGTTAGGTGCACCATCATCTTTTTATCCAGACTTTTTCACTTGTGTTTAGTTTTCTACTAGATATACTGATCTTATATTCCTGTTCTAAAAGTTGTGGGAATTTTTATTGCTTGTAACCGAGTCTGTTGCTTAAATTTTTCTCCATTTACTATTACCATCTCGCTTTCTGAATCTTGATCATTACCTTAAACTTCTAGTTGAAATATTCGTTTCTGAATTTGAGTATGTCAAATGCTTCATTTTGTCGTCTTTCGTTCCAGTATTATCATGGTCTTGTTACTTATTTTGCTGATATTCTTTGGTTGCTACAGAACCCTTATTAATTATTAGTGCCAATAAAAGAATTCTTAAAATTCTCAAATGCGTCCTGATATGTGTGGAACTTTTAGCCATTTTGTTGCTGCGTGCATGCAATCTTTTTCTCTGAAAGGAAGTAGGTGAAATCATGTAAATGGTGTGGTTGAAGTAGCCTACCCATTTTTTTCAAGGCTAACCAACAAATATTTTATTTATCACGTGTAATGAATGGCTATTTGACATTCACTCCACAAAACTGGACGTCAACCTTGCCATGCCTTCTAAAATTATGTCTTTGCTTGATTAAATTTTATTGAGGACAATGGCAGAAAATTCATTTTAAAATAATGTATTTCAGTTTCACTTGAAGAGAAAATAATGATTGTTGCACTTGATGTCATGTATTAGTGGCTTTGAATGAGGAAGAAGGAAAAGTCAACAGCATAGCTGAAACAAACTCAAATGAGTTGGAAGGTGGTGGAGATCCTGATGCTGAAGGGAACATTAGGGATATGGAAGAAGATGAAGTTCACGTGGTTGAGGGCAACATGATTTTGCCACATGGTGGCAAAGTTCTTGAACCATATGTGGGTATGGAATTTGAATCAGAAGACGCTGGTAGGGAATTTTATATTGATTATGCTAGGCGAGTAGGATTTGTTGTTCGTATTATGCAACGACGCCGTTCAGAGATAGATGGTAGAACCCTTGCTCGTCGTCTAGGATGCAACAAGCAAGGGTTTTCTCCTAATCATCAAGGCAAGATTGGATCAAATAGAAAACCGAGGTCTAGTGCCCGTGAAGGTTGCCAGGCAACAATATTAGTGAAGATGGAGAGATCTGGAAAATGGGTGGTCACGAGATTTGTGAAGGATCATAACCATCCTCTGATTGTTACTTCACAAAGACTTACTGTGGTGGTGAGTAACTGAACTGCTGCTTGTTACAGTTTACTTGTATGGTACTACTTAAGAAAGGGCAATCATTGTCTAGTCAATCTTTTCCCTTAGCTTTTTACTAGAAACAACTTATCCCATTTGTGAATGTCAAACAAGAAGTATCATTATGCATCCCCGGAAATTTTATATTCAAGAATGGAATCTAATTAAAGGTTAATCTTTGTCAGACTTTAGTAAGTGACATCTGGCCACAATGATTTTGAAAAATCACTTTTAGACTTGGAATCTTTTTCTAGTCATTCTCAATATTTAGCGAATAAACGAACTGACCTGTGGATGGTGAATCCTCATTATTTACCTCAACGCTTTCTGAGTCCGTTATTACCTTCAGCCACCCCACCTCCTCTCCCCTCCTTACTGTTCTGTGCAAATTTTAAGAAACTCCACTATCCCACTGTTGCTTGTATTTTGAGCGGAATCTTATGCGTAGGCTTTTCTCCACAATCTTTCTTATAATTGGCTCTCCAAGTGGTTGCCTCAGTGTTATGTAAGGCTCATGAAATTTCGAAAGAAGTCCAGGCTGAGAAATTTATATTTCAAGTTGCAGACTTGTCATCTGCCTTACTATCTCACATTAGGCCCGAACAACAGCATTTCTCTTTTTACCTAATGTTGCAGCCTCTCCCCCTCATTTAACCTGAAACCAAACACCATGATCCACGTTCTCTCCGCATTGATCTAAGATCTTTTCAATTACTGCATCTTCACCTGTTCTGGCATTAGCATTTTTCCAATTCCAAATTTCACGACACTCCAGTTCTTGTTTGCCTTAACCCTACAGCCTGAGCCCCCATGATGCAGCCATCAATCCCAATTGCTATCCAAATTCTCCCCCAAACTCCAGTTCCGAATTTGTTGAAATTTGTAAGTTTACACCATCATCATCATAATTTTAGTTTCTTTCCTTTTTCACTCACTCGATAGGGGGGAGAAGAAAAGAAATCCCAGTTGCTGATTGAACCCAAAATCTTCCCCTTGCCAATTTCTCCAGTTAGCTGCAAATTTCAGTTTTCAGAGTTTTAGATACTTGTCGAGAACAATTCTTTTTGTCTTTGAGGTGCTTAGTTCCAGGACACTTGATGATGAATGATGCTGCTGTAATGATAAAAGAGGAGATGCTGGTGACATTAAGGTGATAGGATTTAGCATGATCAGACAAGAAGGGATGTAACAGAGAGTTGGAAGAAGAAGATAAGTTAGTGGTGGCGTGAAGTATGCCGAGGCAAGAACCAGGTGGCACAAATACTCTCTTTAGTAGTTAGTGAAAGGAATTTTTGGTCGAAGTGCCACTCCTGCGAAGCCTTGGTGGCTAAGTGCCTCTAAGAGTGATCACCTGGAAATTTTCCTTGAAGTGAATGATCGAAGTTTGTCACATCGGATATGCATTAGGAACTGCATTGCCGATAGTTTGTCCGATCTTGTATGCATTAGGAATTCCTTTGTTTATATAAAGTTGTCTCTGTCCATTGTTTCAATTTTCATTTTCGGATAATTGCTTATGCATTTTGCTTTCTGGGGCTGGAAATGGCATTTCATGGCTCCTGTAAGTCAAAATCTCTAATATTTGCATCAGATGCTTGATAACTGCAGCAAAGTGTGTATCATCCTCTTTCCATCTTGCATACTCCACCTACAACCAAATTTGGTGAAAATGATCCTCGCAAGGGCCCATGTTGCCCAATTTTCTAATCACTCCATCGTGCCTCAAGAAAAAGATACGAGGATGTTAAATGTGAATGTCTTTGTACGTGGAAATATGCAGGGTGACAAGGACAAGAAAATTGAAAAACTGACTCAAGAGTTGCAGCGTCAGGATGAGCTCTGTGTACTATACCGGACAAGATTGCTCAATTTTCTAGCAAGTATCGAGGGGCAAGCGGAAGAACTCTCCTCCAAAATCCGAGATGTTGTCGAAAATGTAAAGAAAGTTGAGGCTGAAGTTCAAAAACTGTCGCACAATAGATGGTGCCAACACTAGTTGCATTTGATATGCTGACATGAGATCTGTATATAATGGAAATAGGTTGTGATTCTTGTTCCGTTTTCTACAACAGCTGCTCTCCTGTTCCTCTTAGCATAGTCGAGGTAAACTACACCGTGTACTTATGTAGATGAATATTACAACCAAGTGAAGATTCTTACTGGATCTTGATTTAATAACTTCACGTCGAGCCTAATTAAGTTATAGTTTCGAATGATCTTGCGGTCTTTTTTTACTAGAATTTTGAATTTGAGTGACAGGAATAGGAGAAGGGAAAAAGTTAAAATACTCTGTTTGCTCGAGGCTTTCTTTGTTTGCTTCTTCATATGTTTGCCCAATCTTATCTAAAATAGAGACTTCTGGAAATTAGAGGGGTTGATGCTTTATACTCTTTTCTTCCTTACCCTCTAATAATGACTCAAACACGATACCTATAGGTCCCAACTGAGGAGTGCTATCATATATTGAGCTACACGCTCTGGTTGGTGATGCTTTATATTTCTTCACTCTTTATTTTTTTTTTGTATGGTAAAATATTATGTATTGAATGCCAAATTTCTTATGTATGTTACAAAAATTTTGAAAATAGGAAAGGTTGAAAAGGTGAACGAGTGATATATGACAACGTTCAATTTAAATGATTGAAAGAGTAAAATTGCAAAGTCTAAATGGTTGCAAGCAAATAAATGAAAGAGTAATATTTACATCAGTCTTCACCTTTCGCTTCTCTTTCATAAGTATAGTAAACAATTTCGTAGACATCAAACCCTACAATCACAAACTCCGAACATTAACAACCTGCTGGATTAGAAGACAACTGAACGACTTGAGTCTTTAATATCGTTGTAGTTCCAACCAATAATTATTGTACTTTCTGAAGACAAGCAGGGCGATATTAAAAAGTTCTTTTGTTTTTTTTTTTTGGATAAATTACCTTAATGGTCCCTTACCTCTAGTGTTGTATACTTTTTGGTCTGTTATCTTTTGAAAAGTTATTTTAGTCTCTCATTCTACAAACAAGAGACACTGTTAGTTTCTGAGTTATTTTCTATCAAATTTTTAATGAAATAAGCATGTGGATCTCACGTAGCTCAGCATTTACCTCATGCTATGTGCTTATATCATAAAAATTTGATGAAAAATAGCTTAGGACAAACAATAACTCTCCTTTTGTAAGATAAGAGTTTAAAATGCCTCGTTTAAAAGGTAAGACAAAAAAAAAATTGACCCTTAATATAAGGAACTAACGAGATAATTTACCCTTTTTTTCCATTCCAATCATAATGGCCATAAATATAAAGAAAAGTTCCATGCATTTTCTGTCAGTTTGAGCTGAAGGAAGCAAAACCACAGCCCTCCATCATCTGTCTGAACTCTTTGTAATTCACCCTTCCATCACCATCAACATCCACTTTGTTTATCATCATCTTGCAATCCTCTAATGTTCTTCCATGCTTCAAATTAAGTGAAGCCAACACAGATCTCAATTCCTCCACAGAGATGAATCCATCACCATTTTGATCGAATACGTTAAAAACTTCCTTCAGGTCCTCTTCCTCGTCCTTGTCCTCCATTAACGTTTGGTACAAGGATTCGAATTCGTCGATGTCTACGTTTCCGTCGCCGTTAACGTCGATCTTGTCGATCATTTGCGTGAGTTCTCTCTCGGGAATGTATATTCCCAGGTTTTCTAATGAGTCACTCAGCTCTTTTCTTGTGATCTTGCCATCTCCGTTACGATCAAACATCTGAAACGCTCGGTGCAGCTCGCCTCGATCCATTTCTTTTGCCTGAGTGCTTATTGAATAAGCACTCTAGGGCAATAATGGCTTTTGCTTGATGGCTTTTAATTAAAGAGCTTAATGTTCACATGTTATTGCATGCATGTTGCAATGGAGAATTAGACAAAAGAAGATATTGCAAAACAGCAAAACTTTTGTCATTTTCTTTTTTTGGGAAAAAAAGAATATTTTTGTTTTTTCTTTGTGGGACCTCATGCAAAATGGATGGTAAATAAGGGACTCAGAAAGAGAAAAATGTGGAGGGAATTTTGGATGTTAGAGGAGAGCATTAAGGGCGCGGAGAGGAGTCTCGTCTTTAAAAATGGTCATATATTAATCTTGGTATCTTCTTTTTTTCAAAAAAAAAGGGGTTAAAAGATATTGGTATTTATAATATGAGATTACTTGTGGACTCATGAGATGCTAGAATCTACTAAAGTGGAGGAAGTGCAACCATGTGGACTAGGCTTGAACTTTAAAATGATATATTGGGAGGCATTAAGGGCTCGTTGAATTTTTTTTTTCAAAGCGCTTTTTGTAACAACTTAAAAAAAAATATTTTTTTAGAACTTAAAATCTGATATTTGGAAAAAATTATACTTGAAACTCTTAACCAAATAACTAGTATAAAAACAGAATGTCTTTTTAAAAAAAAAAGTACTTTCTTATAAAAAAAAAATCAATCCAAATAGATCATAATTATATGTAGGGCACGTTTGTAACTAGATGGTGCTATGAAGTGGTGAGGGTTTTAGACCTCTCCTTAAATCTTTTTTCCAGTTCAAAAGACACCTACTCATTTAGTGGCCTAATAAGATTGATGGTGTAGTAGGGATGTTTCTAATTGATGATAATTGATGGAAAGATTTGGTCCAAGCCTTGTGTCCATAGAGTTTGCGAGATTCATTTGTGAAGATCATTTCTATAAAAGAGATAAGATTCAGCTACTAGATAAATCAATATAATTTATACTATCTTTTTTCAAATCTCTCATTTGATAAAAGTTTTATATATTGAGTTTGTCGTCAAAACACGAAAAAGAACAGTTCCTCCTCCCTCCCCCCCCCCCCCACTCCTCCACCCCACCACACACACACACAAAACAAAACAAACCCCCTCAACCCTTCTTCACCCTCATTTTTACATGTATGTAACATTGGAATTGCTTTAGATAATTCAGCCTGCACCTGCTAGTGGCTATGTTCTTAATAATGGGGGCCAAGCAACAAGTACCAAAATTATTTGATTTTTTTTTTTGGATTAATTGGAGACAGAGTAAAATATTAATATCTCCTCGTCAGCTGAGAGAGGACCATGTCTTACTAAACGAGATGCCACAATCCCATTTTTGTCTTTCTCCAATGGGACTTATTTCGTGGTTCCTCATACCAAAGCACTGTGTACCTACTATACAGAAACAATACACGTTACTATTCACTCATAATAAAATTAAAAATATATTTTTTAATTTTTATTTGTTCACCATCTTACAACTATTTGTTTATTAACTTTTATATATACATAAAATATTTGTTCAATACTCTATATATATTTATTCACTACTCACACACACATAGGCACACAAATATAAACAAATTTATATGTTCACGAATTCATACATATATATATATATATTTATTTATTTATTCACCATTTGACATATATTTGTTCACCACTCTTACACAACAGACACACACAAAATACAAATACGTTAATTTATTCACCAGACTACATATATTTGTTCACCACTATCACACACAACAAACGCACAAATACAATATATTTGTTTACAATTTTACAGTTACTTGCTCACCACTTTCACACATAAGTACAAACACATATATTTGTTCACTACTCCACTTTATTTGTTCACAATTCCACATATATTTGTTCATACAAACCAGCACACACATATACACACAAACACAAACCCACACCACAGACGCACACACATTCACACAAAAACATACATATAAATCAACGTGGTGATGAAAAAAGTAGGAGAAAAGGCGAATAAGACCTAACCATGATTCTTCTTATTCGAACAAAAAGATAGATTTGCATGAATCTTCATTATTGGAATCTGTGTATGTGGGTGAGTGTGTGTTTGTGTGTATGAGTATGTTGGGGTGTGTGCATAAGTGTGTGTTTGTGTTTGTGCTTGAGTGTGAGAGTGTGTTTCTATATGTGAAAAATGATCAGATCTGAAACACATCTGTGTATGTTTTTTTTTTTTAAAAGCATGAGTGCACGTAACTATGAATGAGCACCTAACTGAGGGATCTTATACTATGCACCCGCAGGTGCATGTTGTAAGGTGCAACTGCGGGTGCTATGAAATCATGCACTAAATAATAATTTTTTTTTTGCTACAATTCTTCTCTCCTCTCCTCTGTTTCATAACAATGACTAAATCTCACAAAACTCAAAATACAAATTTTCAATTCAATTTGTTCAACAACTTAACAAATACATCAAATCAAACTCACAGCTCATTTTAATCAAAATGACTGAAGCAACAACATCCAAATAAATAGAAAACATCAAATCTAAAGCAATAATGTCCAAAAAAAATAGAAAACATTTGTAACTTTGAATTGTAAGTTACGGACAAAAATATATAAATTTGATGAAGTTTTTCATGAACAAACAAAGACTGAATAATGAATAAACAATTCTGGTAATTTCAACCAATTTTAATTACAAACAGATATTTTGATGAATAATATGCTACTGAACAAACAATAATAGCCTATAGAACAAACATTTATAAAACACTGAATAAACAATAATAGGCTACAGAACAAATAGTTATAGAATACTAAATAAACAGTTGTAGAATACTAAAGAAATAATAATAGCCTATTGAACAAACAATAATAGTTTACTGAAAAACAATAAAAAGGCTACTGAACAAATAGTTAAAGAGCATTGAACAAACAGTTATAGAACACTGAACAAACAAATATAAAATGTTGAACAAATAATAATTGTATACTGAAAAAAAAAGTTATGAAATACTAAACTAATAATAATAACTTACTAAACAAACAGTTATAAAACACTGAATAAGCAATAATAGGCTAACAATAATAGTCTACTAAATAAACAATAATAAACTACTGAATATACTAATCCTTCGTTTGTATACACACACACACACATCAGAACCAATTGTCACAAATATGACTAAATAGAGATATATATAGAGAGAGAATAGAGGCAAAGACAAAGATTATAGAGAGAGAACATAAACAAAGAGAGAAAGAACAGAGACGTAGAAAACAGAGATAAAAAAAGAGATCATAGAGAAAGAAAAAGTTGAAGAGAGAGAGAACAAAGATGTAGGGATAGAAAAAGATATGTGCATATGATTCTTTGTGTGTTTTTTTTTTTAATATATAAAAAATCACATAGATGAAGATGCACCTTATAATTTGTCCCGAACTGAAAGACCTAGTGTAATTTGCCTCCTCCAATAAAACTTGATCCATGAAAATTTCCCAAAAAATTGTACCAGATCAAAATTAACTAATTAGTTAGCACATTTATTAGATGCTCAATAAATATACTTCGCTTGACATTCTGGCATCAAAATCTTAATAACATCCAACCAAGATTTAAGAGGTTGCATGTGAAACCAACTGCCTAATTTCCATACTCATTCCTAGTACATCCATCAATAGTGGCCATACTTGAATTGCCTCTCGCACATCCACCAACATTTGACTTCTATATGCAGTGTAATATAATTCAACAAATCTCGATTGTCTTTCTTCGCCTCAACATGTTTATTGTTCCTCTGTGCATCTTCCATGTCTTGGCATTGGCAACCCATAGATTACTACTTTTCTTTTTCTGGTCAAAGATTACTACTCTTTTTCAATAACAAAACTTATTTCGTGTTTTTCTTTTCGTTTGAATTTCCAAGTTATTGATGATATGTTCCTTGATAGGAAAGAACAAAATGTCTTCATATTTAAAACTAAAAAAGGCTAAAAATGATATAAAAATAACTACAAAATAGAAAAGAAATATATGAACAAAAGAAAAAAAGAGAATATAAATAACAAGAAAAGAGAGAAAAAATAAGACAAAAAAGAAAGGATAATATTTTATTAGCTCTATTGATTGTTGGTACTTGATAAATGATACATGTTTACAATGCAAACGCCTCTATTTATAATAATAATAATAATAATAATAATAATTAATGAGCTAAATTTTCTGATTTCTTGTAAAAGCTACATTTGATTTTTGTTTTTTTCGTAGAGTTAACGTGTTCTTTCTAAGTTGAAAGTAGAGTGAAATTACCAATTATTTGGACACCATCACAAGGAAAAAGTAGGTTTGGGAAAAGAATTTCGCTAGCAAATAACATAAATTAAAGGAACAAGCTTTAAATTATTAAAGAAAGTAGCATTTACAACAAACAGACGTAAATTTGGGCAACAAAATTCACAATTTATGGAAATCATGAATTTTGTGCAGTTCCTCAGTACAGAGAGAGATGATGTTTCACACTCACTAGAGATTTTTTGAGGAGTCCTAGCAGAGAAGATGCATGTTTCCATCATTTTGGGACATACTGACTTGCACGAAATTTATCTAATGTAACAACATGCCTGGCGATTTGGAGCAATTGATTCTAAGATCTGCAAACTCAGGAAACAATTTGGTGGAGCTGGAGAGTTAGATATCAATTACGCACTCCATCAATCATATTTTGCCAGACTGCTTGTAACTAACAAGAAACGCCTTGCACGGTGAAAGGTGCTGGGTTGACTTTAACAGAATTGCCCAAAATTATATCTGTAATCAATTCTGCAGTGCCCAGAGCCTAGCAAAAATTTGACAGGTTAGCAAATGATCCTATTCTCATGACCAGTAAAACCAAACTAATTGTTTACAGTTTGGTTAGAGAATCATACGTAAGATGAAAAAACACCAAATGCACTAGAGTATATCGAATTCTGGAAATGAATCGAGTATCTTTTCATGTACAACTCCATATTCACTGTTGTTACATTCTTTTTTTTTTTTTTTTTCATTTTTAGGGCTAAATTAGCAAACCATTTGTTACATTTTGACCATCAGAAAGACGAAGTGTTACCAGTGAAAGTCCTTCCCCTTCATGACCAGCCGCAAGGAAGATGTTTGACAGTCCTGGTACATGCCCTATCATTGGTTTCCCGCCCACCACTTCACCAATATATGAATCACCAACCAGTCAGTCAACAGGTAACAAAATCATTATTTAATACCTCTATAAAAAGAGAAAAAAGAAAAAAAAAAGTTTCCTTCTCTGCATACTTACTGTAAGGTCTCAGCCCTACCCTCACTTCACTGTATTTTCGCAAGTGTTCGAGGGATTGTTCTCTTAGCAGAGGAAAGAACTCCACAGCGCGCTTCCATGTACAGTTTACAATACATTCATCTATCTCCGGGTTGAAACCTACAAACTGGCGGCTGCTTCCTGGAACAAGAGAATTTCCTCTTATCAATAACACCTGTATTTTAACCAACCCAAGACCAATAATGCCCCCCAAAAATAGAAGTCCACCCCCTACCACTCCCTACTCACTCACTCTCTCTCTCTCTCTGGGTTGGTCTATTTTCTTCTCAGGCTGGGGAGAGAAGGATTGAGATGAAAATTAAGCAGACACAAGGAGTAAGGTCGACTGATAGTTTGCTCACAGAAAAGAAAACACTCCTCATAATAGTGTCAATGACACTAGAAGATGAAATCACAGTATTAAAAATAAACATTTCAACTTGGCATGTGCTTCTACTGCATATGTATTAGTGCTTGCATGTGCTGACTATGAGTGCTCAAGTGTACACTTGGGAGAGAGACAAATTGAGTAGGGGAATAAAATTGAAGATGTGATAAATTACCAAGAACAAGGTTTCCTGACATGTCCATTGTGGCAGTCATTGAGACAGACAGATTCTGTGCATCATACTCAAGAGACTGACCAGGTGGGGTCGACCCCATAGCTGCAGACTCATGTTTGACATATTCGACCTCCATGAGACCATGATTCAGTTTGAAGCATTGAAAATTCTCAAAGACAAGCAAGTGACCCTGCCATACATGAAAAATATTATACATTTTCCTTTCAGTTTACTTGATCACTTGGTTTTTCAATTATTTTGAGGAGACTATCTACTCATGAGTATGCCTAAAGAATATGTTAACAGAAAGAACGTAAGTGGGCCTCTGCAAGTGTTCAGCAATGAATTCAAAGATGTGAGTCCTTACCTCTGAAAACCATATCTTAAGCAATTGAATGAATCACACGTCTTAATTGTTTATGTAAGCAGGTGTTTAATAGCCAAAAGAGAACTGAAGAGTTTTCTAATGAAGCAGAAAAACTGTATGACTCTGACCTTTCGAGGCTTGACAGGGAGATTTACTTCAATATCTATTTGCTTGAAGAGGTCCTGCATCAAAGACCCACTCCAACAACCTGCTGCAACTATGACAGCCTTTCTACTAGAAATAATGTTCTTTGAAGTCTGAACAGCTTCGACCTCCCCGCTGCTGCCAGACCTGATGACAGATATACAGTAGAAATAACAATTCGATGCAATTGTGATAACTTCGATTTTGGATTACATCAGTAGCTGAAAAGGTAATTGCCAAACCTCAGGAAACTGTTTACTGGCTCATAATAGAACTCAGCATATCTCCCTTCCGCTGCAAATTGCCTGTTCCCCTACATATAGACCAACTAATACGATGATGACAAAAACACAAAGCATCTAAATAAAGTACTGGAAGAGGACCACAGCTCAAGTGACAAAAGAACCATGAAAACACCTCTGCAATAAATGCAGCTGTACGTCGAGCATCTAACTGGCAATCATCTGGTAAAAATGCAGCAGCACCTTCAACTCCAAGCGCAAGTGCAGGTTCCTCCGACTGTAAATCATCGTTGGATAACAGTACTGCTTCTACTCCAGCATCAGATAGTAGCTCCACTCTCTCTTTTATAATGGTAGACTCCCCTGCCGTTCTGCCAACCATTAAGCTTCCTGTTGGTAACAAACATCACCTTATGTTCTATGTTAATGTTTATCCATCATTGACGCTAGTCTATAATGAATGAAGTACATTAGTTTTCAAACAAAAAACACAACAACATAGGTTTCTTCTCTGATTCTTTAGCACTAATGTTATGAGCATCTGAGTAAATACTATCTGTTACGTACATGTCATGCAACCACGAGATACTTTGAAAAAATTATCTGTAATAAGATGGATGTAAAGACCACTGCATACCCAACCAACACCATTTTTCCAATAAGTAAAAACATCAGTAAAACCTCATTTTTTTCCATTAAGAGCAAGTGAAGAATAAACAGATATCAAAGAGAGTAATCTCCCACACTGCCTGCTTGTTTTTAGTTAGCTAGATATGAACCTCAGAGTCCTGATAACTTGGTAAGACTACTTACTGAAAGTTTCTACTTCTATAAACAAGTGAAGATTGAAAGAAGAGAGATCATGAAACAAACTCGAAACCTTTTTCTTTTTTTTTTTAATGATATTACATAGTAAACCACCAAATCCAGCACTTGTGCTTGGTACTAATAGCCTGGAGATACCAGCGAAATGATCAGCCAGACAGAGGCTAAGGCTGCTTCCTTTCCACAACATCCTTCTCTGTATACCAGAGACATAAACTGAGTGCAATGGGGAACTATCAGTGGCTGGGAAGAGATCTCACCTAGAATCACAATGGGATGAGAAGCACTACATGGGGACAGCAAGTGAGAGCAGAGACTCTAATCGAACCTTCTTATATACAATCATACTTCAACTGACACAATGAGAATCTGATCATTAAGAAAGTCGAATCTTGCTTGAGCACAAAAAGGTCTAGAACCAGATATACGTTTAAGCACTTGCTACTTCAAATATCCTCTGTATTCACCTTCTTTACTAATTGACCTTGTTCAATCCATGAGATTTTTTTACCCTGATTTTGAAATTTTATGGCAAATTTATCCTACTTTTGAAAATCATTTCAAAAATGCATTTTTCAGTAACGGCAGGTGACTTACCGTTTCCAATTTTGCCATAAAAAAATGTATATCCGTCAGCCTCATTATCCACACACACAAACACACACTATAAAGCCAGTTGTGCATAGGAATCTTTTTGCCTTTTTTTTTCTTTTTTTTCCTCCCCATGTTTTCTTATCACAAGTCCACATCAAACGTCATGTAAAAAACCAGGTAGATTTATACAACACTGCCATGTCAGCCTCACGTAGCCCCATGAAGACATTGACTGCACATTATTTTATTTAGTGATCAGACAAGCTTAAAATTTGTTTTTGTGACTTTGTTTTTTTTAAGGGTTGCGTTGGCTCTTTGCAGGTGCAAAATGGCAGATGTTTTGAAGCTAGTCGAGGGGTTGCATTGTGGATACCTCTCCAAGAACGGAAAATTTTTTTTTTTTGGTGGAAAAATTAGAAAACGGTAAGTCACCTACCGTTTTAGTACCGTTTTAGTAGGTGACTTACCGAAAAAGGCATTTTTTAAACGATTTTCAAAAGTGGGGTAATTTTGCCATAAAATCTCAAAATCAGGGTAAAAAAAAAATTCCGTTCAATAACACTAGATCTTCATGCTAGCGTATGAGATTGATTAAAAATATTGTTTAGCAAAATCTTACAGCGCTGAGTGTATTTGCAACCAAAATCTTTCTTAAACCACATGATTTATGTCCCTAGTGCAATAACCCTTAGATGACGATAAGACTAAATTGCATAACATCATCGTATTCCATCAAATTTTTAACATAGAGTCACAAATACAGAACATAAAAGCCATAACAAAACATTCAAAACAATTATAAAACCCACCTGTTTTCATCCATCCAAGAGTTTGTAAAGGATCATGGCCTTGATTTTGTACGTCATCAGCCAGCGTCTCCCATAGCTTATGGCTTTTCATTGCAAGCTCCCATTTTTCGTTCCTCGGATCCTTGTGTATCCTCCATATATAACCCTGCCCTATAACCACTCAGCCGTCAGAAAAACAAAATTAAAAATTTATGCAGTAAAATTAAGTATCAGTAAATACCCAAAAAAAAAGGCATAAATTTCACAGCATTATCCAATGTCCAATCAAAATTTCAAGTTAGTGTGTCACAAAAATCACATTTTTACAATTCCAAAATGTTGCATTTACTTTCCATCAAATACAGATAAAAAATCAAGAAAATCATTTTACATCACCTAAAATCTACAGAATATGTATGCATTGAGTAGTGTACCTGCACCGGTAGCACCAGAACACGGCACGGCGGAGTCAACGACGGCGACGGAGAGGTTTGACCCGAGAAGAAACTGGCGGGCGATGGTCAATCCGATTATTCCAGCGCCGACTATGACGACGTCAAAGGCGTGCGATTCGGAGCTCCGGATCGCGTTAACGAGTCCGGGTCTGCGTTTGAGGGTTTTAAGAGGTGACGTGGAAATTCGAAAAGGTTTGTTGAATTGGAGAAGCTTGCTTAAGTGCAGACTTGGACTGGAGAGTGGAGTATGATACAAGCTTCGTCTCCCGGGAGGCGAAACGGTGCCGTACGTGGTCGAACTCGTCCGTACCGTTACCGTTGCCATTTTTGAGAGCTTCACTTTTTTCTGTTTTGGAAAAACAAACGAAAAATTACGGCCTATTGGCCTGGCTCACATAATTATTGGGCCTTCAATATAATTTTGCCAAACAATTTCTGGGACGCACTATCCTGTACACCCGCAGGTGCACGTTATGAAATCAAGTGCTATTGATGTGTTTTTTTGTCTTCTTTTTTTTGTCTTGCAATTCTTTTCCTCTCTCCTTTATTTCACAACAAAAATTAAATTTCACAAAATCTTAATACAATTCTTTAATTTGATTTATTCAACAACTTAACAAAAAAATCAAATCAAAATTGCAGCTCAATTTGACTAAAGCAACAACGTTCAAAGAAATAGAAAACGTCTTTAATTTTGAATTGTGAGTTATGAACAAAAATATATAAATCTGACGAATCTTTTCAAAAACAAACAGAGATTGAATAATGAATAAACAGTTATGATAGTTTCAACCAATTTCAATTATAAACAGATATTTTGATCAATAATATGCTATTGAACAAACAATAATAGCTTATAGAACGAACACTTATAGAACACTGAACAAAAAATAATATACTACTGTTACTGAACAAATAATAATAGTTTACTGAACAAACAGTTATAGAACAATAAACAAACAACAATAGGTTATAGAACAAACAATTATAGAATATTGAACAAACAATAATAGACTACCAAAATAAATAATGTTAACTACAATGCATTCCACTTGCTTATCTTATTTTCCAAAATTACTTAGATGACTCGAATTTTCTTGAAAATGACATGCAAGTTGTGTGTGCAATAACCAACATTTCTAGTCAATATGGAAGATTTGAATTGTGTCTTAATTTTCTATAAATAAACGAAAAACCATTCAAACATTTAACAATTTGTAATCGATATGAGGGACAGAGCAAAAGAATTCTCTTAGTGGGGTCAATGTAAAAATAATTTATATAGATTTTTACCCTAAAGGCACTAAAAACTTCAATCTGGTAGTTACATATATTATAGCTCATTTAGAAGTGTAACTAAAGATTGATGCTACACTTGAAAATATAACTAATATTTATTACATTTAAAAGTGTAGTTAATGTTTATTACATTTTAGGCATAGACCAAATAAAATTAAAACTTTGTTACACAATATTAGTTACATTTTCAAGTATAACAACTTTTTTGCTATCTTAAAAAAAATAAAAATAAAAATAAATTGGATATAAAATTTCTAATATCATTGTTATGGTTGAAGAGGTAACAAATATTTGATTACATTTAAAATCATGACTAAAATAAAAGTTGTTATTTTACTTCGTGCAATAAAAAAAATACATAATTAGCTAATTACTGACATAAAATCTTGTAATAAAACAACTCAACAGTGTATTTAACTTTCTTTTCCTTTTTAACTAGCAAAACACGTAGGTTTCTGTTTTCATTTTCTCTTTATTTTGTCATATCAATGGGTTCATATAATTTTTCAGTGGTGTCAAAAATGTTATATCTATATATATATATATATATATATATATATATATATATATATATATATATATATGAGTCGAGTGGTGAGTAGGCGGCATGTCCGTTCTCACAGCACAGACGGGTGAGAGTTACTCGACTCATGCCGGATTCTCAAAACTAACTTGCCCTAAATCGGCGGAGTTGCGAGCGGAAATAGGGGAATAGTATAAACGTCTGGTAGATGGTCGAATGGACCTACCGATAGTCTTGGGTGTAAGTTCTTGTGTGCACAAAGCTCATGGACACGCGTTAGTCCTAAACGGGCATTTCATCATCAACGGCCACTCAAGCGGACTCGCTTCCCCTTTTGCTTTATTTAAAATGTTATAATTTTAATAACATGATCTAATTTATCTAATTTATTTAAAATTTTTATTTGTAATATAATTATAACATTATTTTGTTTTATTATTGTTTGTTCTGTAGGAGTTCCTGTTTTTGTCATAGATAATCCTTCTGGTTGACTTATAAAATTTTCACTATATCAAATAGCTTCCTTGTAATATGGATTATTGTATTCTTCTATGGTTGTCATTATCTAAATTCTAAACCTTGTAATTTATAGAATTGTTTTAAGTTATAATCCATTTCTTTTATTTGATTTTTTATTTGTTCTATATCTATTTGTAATCTTTTTACTCTATTAGTACATATTTCAATATCTTTTTTAACTTTTGAAGTTTTTTGATTTACTATTTCTTCTAATTTTCTTTTATGTTTAATTTTACTATTGTTTTGTTCTTTTATATAATCTAAATTTTCTTTAATAATTTTAATTTCTTTTCCTATATGGTGTTTCTTATCAATATTCATATAAATTATTTATATTGTCTTCGTATATGCTATCCCCTTCATAACTATTTAAACTACATGGACTATTAGGTGGGAGTACAATAGAATCATTATTTGTTTCTAAATTTAATTCTTCTAATTGTCTGGATAAACTATCTATTTCATTATTGATTGTATTTTCTATATTATCATTTCCATATATTAATTCTAATTCAGCTTCAAAATCTAATCTATATAATTCATTATTATAACTATCTATTATATCTATATATTCTTGAACAAATTGTCTTTGAATATTGTTAAAAGGATCTAATAATTCATCTAATAATAAAAACTGACGAATATAAGTGTTTAAAGGATTAACATACATTAATAAATTTCCAGTATCTAAATAATTTCTAATTCTAGTATTTGTAAAATCTATCATATCTAAAACATAATCAACATAAAAACAAAATTCATTAAAATCCATTTTATCATTTACGGGCTACTTTCTCGCAGACTACTTCAATCCTCCTTTACTAAGAATATGCTTAGATCATTACTTTTTTATGAATAAATTCATAATCAGGCTTTAAAACCAAAATTATGAGATAAGATTCATAACAAGCTCTGATACCATTTTTGGGGGGTTGGAGCAGGTTGGTCTTGTGGACGCCTGTTTGCTCTTACCAAGTGGTGAGTAGTCGGCATGTCCATTCTCACAGTACATACGAGTGAGAGTTACTCGACTCATGCCGGATTCTCAAAACTGGCTTGCCCTAAAGTGGCGGAGTTGAGAGCGGAAATAGGGGAATAATATAGACGTCTGGTAGATGGTCGAATGGACCTACCGATGGTCTTGGGTGTAGGTTCCTGTGTGTACAGAGCTCATGGACACGCGTTAATCCTGAACGGGCCTTTCTCATCATCAATGGCCACTCAAACGGACTCATTTCCCCTTTTGCTCTGTCTCGACATGGACTACAGTAGAGACCGGTACGTGCATTGGATCATGTTATCAGCGATATCATATTATTCTCGTATTTAAGATCCAACTTGCCTAAGCATAGCTTTTCAAATCATAGGATCTTTTTGTCTTGCGAGGGTTTTTCGCCCTTATCCCTTAAATTAAATTAAATGGATAAAATTTAAATAAAATTGAGAGAGAAAGACAGAGAACTTACTTAATTGTAAAGCCTTGAGTGTTGAGAAAAGAGATTTTATTTGAAAGTGTAAATTTACAAGAAAGAGCTGTAAGAGGAAACTCTTAGGGAGCGACCCTTTCTGCTTTACAAAGAATAGTTGTCTATTTATACTAATTCTAGTCTAACTGTACAAAGCTGCCACGTTAAAACTTATCTCTTACATTATTGCAGCTACTATTTGTTTGTTTTTGCTTTTATTGTTTACATGACAACTTTACTATTGAAATGTAGACTTTAGATTACATCTTATTTTGTCTCGGTCTTGCTTTTTCTTCGTGAGTGTCTGTCTCTATCATCCTTTAGCTGTTTAGTCTTCTAGATCCTGCTTAGCTGTCTGATTTTTCATTGGGGCTTGAATTATACGCTAAGTTTTGCTCTGTATGCCTTTTAATCACTATCTTCTTGATTTTTAGCCACTTCTTTGCCGTTTCCACTAATGCTGTCTTGTCTTGTCATTTCAGGTCCTGTTGGTAGATTCTCCTGAAACCACGTTCTAAGGATGTCTTGTGTCTTCCTTTCTATTGCTTCATGTAATAACTTCTTTTTCAGTGCCTTCTTTAATTTTCTCCTGTCTTTTGTTTGCTTGCTAGGTGTCTTTGGACTTGATGTGTCTTTACCAGATGCCGGTGAATCTGGACTAGCCGATTTTTCTCTTGATCTATTAGGTTTTTCAGAAGCTTTTGACAAACTTCTAGCCTTAACCGGAATTGACTTGTCTTTACCTGTTACCGGTTGAACAGGACTAGCTGGATCTTTAATCCCGGATCTAGTGGGTTATGTAACGGACTTATATTTATCAAGTAAAACTTTGTATTTGGTCTACCAGTCCGTTAGGTCTAATTCTAGGGTTTGTATTTTTGTTTGGTATTGTTGTAATATATTTTGATAATGGGCTTTTTCAGAAATAAGCTGATCATTGTGTTCCTTTATGGTTCTATAGTGTTTAATCATGGTTTCACAACTAACGCATTCTATTTGGCCTGTTTCTGTGTTTATATTACAGTCTGGGCTTATGAAGAAATTTTCTCCACAATGTGTTTTAAGTAATGATATTGCTTCTCGTAGAGTTTGCACCCCTTTGTACCATGACCTGTTACACTTACCTACTCCAATCACCATTGCCTCTGTCCATTGTTTATATACTCCTGGTGTATTGCCTCTAAAAACACAATAAAACTAGAATTTTCTAGTTAGTCTTAATTTTAAGAAATAACTTGTTAAAGCATTTAATGTATTAATAAACCATCCATTGTTTTTCTTTAAATAAGATTGCCATAAATTGTCTAAAAGTGTCTGTTGATCTTCAGGTATCAAACTTCCAGGTTGAACCTTGGGTTGAAACATGTTTCCTGTATAGATTACTTCTAAATTATTATTGTCAAAATTTATACGCCTTTGTCCTGCTTTTGGGCCTGTTATCTCCACATAGCTTGGATATTGTATTGGGAAAATATTGCTCTTGTCTAGGTTGTTTGATAAAGATGCTGTCCTGCAAAAGAAACGATTTGCCTTTTCTAATCTGCCTCGATTAGTTTTCTACTTAACATATCCACTATTTGATTGTCTTTTTCTTTAATATGCTGCCATTCAATTCCTTCTAAACGGTAATTTCCAAGAGTGGCTAAAAATTTAACCCATCTATTAGTATATCTAGAATCTTTATTTTTATTATATCTAACTACTGCCTCACAATCTGTCCTAATACAAAATTCATGTTTACTTATCAAGAATGCTTTGAAAATTTTTAATGCATAAATAATAGCTAATAACTCATAGTCTAAACTAGTTAGATACTAATTACTTTCTTTACATCTACCACTAGCATATCTACATAATTTTTCTGTAGCTTGGGGAGAATATTTATTATGCTTACAATACAAAACTGCTCCCCATCCTTCCTTACATCCATCGATTTGGACTACTAAATAATTGCTTTTAAGGGTAACTGTAATTCAGGGAGTTGTTTTACCTGTTCTTTAATCTTTTTTATTAATTTGATATCTTCCATATTAAAATGTCTTTGTCCATTTTTCCTAATTTTATTATATAAGGGTCCTACTAATTTACTAAGATCTTTTATATACATTCTAGCTTGATTTACAATTCCTAGAATGGCTTGAATTTGATTTAATCCTTCTAGTTTATTAGGAAAATCTAAAATCTTTTTAGCTATGTGTTCCTGAAGCTTAATTTTTCAATTTCCAATTTCCATTCCTAAAAATTTTACTTGTGTTTTAAACAATTCTACCTTCTTTTTGCTAATAACTAACCCATGTTTCTCAAATAGTTTAAACACCAAATCTAAATGTCCAATATGTTCTAATTCATTTTTACTACATACTAGAATATCATCTATATATACTAAAACAAAGTCATTAAATTGTCTAAAAATATTGTCCATTTTTCTTTGAAAAATGCTGGGTGCTGTTTTTAATCCAAAAGGCATCACTAACCACTCAAATAAGCCTTTAGGTGTGGTGAAAGTAGTCCATTTAATGTCTTCGGGCAACATTTTTATTTGGTAGTACCCTGATTTACAATCAAATTTACTAAATATATTCTTACCTTGGATTTTGTTTAGCAAAAAAGTTTTATTTGGTATATTATAACTATCATCTCTAATATTATCATTTAAACGCTTATAATTTATTACCATTTTACTTTTTCCTCTAAATATTTCTGCATGATTTCTTACTATAAATGCAGCTGATCTATGGGGACTGCTACTAGGTCTAATTAATCGTAACTTAATTAGTTCTCCTATATGCATTTTAAAATCTTCAGCATCTTTAGCGTTAGCTTCTATGTTAGCAGTTTTGATTACATAGTCTGGATTTATTATTTCTAACTTACAATATATTTTATTTAAATCCCATTTTTTAATTGGATCTTCTCCTAAAAAAAGTAATTTATCTAAATCCTGTAAAATTTGTTTCTTATTTTTAAATTAACTTATTAAATTATAACTCATCCTATCTTGCAGATATAAATCTTCTTCTACTACCTCTTCGTTTCTTAATTCTAAATTTGCTTGTTCTTCAAAATCTTCTTGTTTTATATTATTACAGCAACAATTTTGTTTCCCTAATTTACATTCTTCACATTTTTCTATTTCTAATTTATCTAATTTATTTAAAATTTTTATTTGTAATATAATTATAACATTATTTTGTTTTATTATTGTTTGTTCTGTAGGAGTTCCTGTTTTTGTCATAGATAATCCTTCTGGTTGACTTATAAAATTTTCACTATATCAAATAGCTTCCTTGTAATATGGATTATTGTATTCTTCTATGGTTGTCATTATCTAAATTCTAAACCTTGTAATTTATAGAATTGTTTTAAGTTATAATCCATTTCTTTTATTTGATTTTTTATTTGTTCTATATCTATTTGTAATCTTTTTACTCTATTAGTACATATTTCAATATCTTTTTTAACTTTTGAAGTTTTTTGATTTACTATTTCTTCTAATTTTCTTTTATGTTTAATTTTACTATTGTTTTGTTCTTTTATATAATCTAAGTTTTCTCTAATAATTTTAATTTCTTTTCCTATATGGTCTTTCTTATCAATATTCATATATATATATATATATATATATATATATGTATGTATGTTATGATATATAATCATTTCCTTAAAAAGATTTTGACTGGGGTCATTGCAAAGGTGCAGCCGTCCGTAGTCGATCTCTTCCACTCTCCAATTAAAAAATCTCTACAACACATAATTCAGACTTGATAAATATTTTTGCCATAATTGTCTTAAAATTCCTTAAAAAAAAATTCATCTCTAGACAAATGTCAAGGATCACGAGGAAACAGACTAAAAATTCACCTTAAGTTTATTAGTGATATCCTTAAGCTAATTTTTTGAAGAACTAGTTGGTGAGCCAAAGAATATAGTTTCTTTAAAAACCCCACGCTACAAGGGGTAATATTTACATGTAGTAACATACAAGTTATGCTTTATATATTTCTAAATATGTGTTTGTGGTTAAGCGTTTTTAAAATGCCAAACCTTTTTTTTTTTTTTTTAAGAATAGTTTCAAAAGTGTAATATTTTTAAAAAGAACAAAAAATAAATATTTTTTCAGAAGCCAAGAAATCCCACATAACATTTTGAAATGAAATGACTGCTACACATAAATGAGAAAAAACTAAAGATACATAAATATCACTTTTTAGGTCAATTAGATGAGTTTTCCTTCAACATTTTGGAAACTATTTGTGAAAATAAACCGATTTCGAATGCAATTAATATGGTATTTTAAAAACTTGAAAACAGGTTTTGCGTGGTAAGAGTTGCAATAGCGCATAGTAGAGAAGATATTCGAAATTCGCTGCGTTAACTACACCTGGTCTAGAGTAAGTATAGCAAAGAATGAAAATTTTTTCCTAACCAAGTTTAAAAATAACACATTTTTGCTAACGTTTTTAAAAATGGCCCAAATGGACTCCAACAACTCCAAGAATCTCAAACGAACTCTGGGAGGCCGAATGGATTACCAGAATTCAAAAGAGAAGTATAACATAACAAACTGCACAATGATAAAATGGTTATGTATTGAAAGGAAGGTCACGGGTCTAAAACGTGAATTTGAGATTTTCGAATGGTTTTCTTATTAGTTGGTGCTATTTGTAGAACAAAAAATAAAATTAAGTAGCACTTAATTCTTAAAATAGAAAAAGTATAATTAACCATTTTTAATTAAACAATCATTCTTTAATTTTCCCTCTTAACCAACTAAATTAAAAAAAAATTAAAAGACTATTTGAATTATTTTTAAGAAAAATTGGAATAAAAATAAAAATATTCAAAAAATTTTAGTAACAAAAATGATTTCTCCAAACATAATCTTTTTGATCTTTATTTTGTTGATTAAAAGAAAAAATTAGAAAAATGATTATCTAACTAAAAGAGGTTAATTACACCTTTTCTATGTCAGGAATTAAATAATACTTAATTATTACTTTATCTTTTTGTTCCACAAATAACACCAACTAAACTAAAGAAAAAAATAAATACTAGGAAAAGAAAAATTAAAAAGTGATTGTTTAATTAAAGAAGATTAATTATACCTCATCTATATCAAGAATTATATATTGTATTCCTTTATTTTTTTTGTTCCACAAATAACACCCACTATGCTGAGGATAACATGCAACTTTCCTTTTAATACATAAACATTTTACCAGTTGAAATACGTGATCCATTATATACCATAATTCTTTTTCATATTCTAAAAATTTTCGCGTTTTAGAAATTTTCATATTCTAAAAATCTATTTGGACCCTCAAAGTCCATTTAAGCCATTTTTTAAAACAATTACAAAAACTAATTATTTTTTAAATGAATTTAAAAAAATGAGTTAAAAAAAATTACAGCAAAGAATATATTTGAAATTCTCCACTATCGATCTCTAAAAACCAAGCATGAGTTTTAGAAACCATTTCACTTCTAAAACTGAAAATACCATTTCCTGATACCTTTTGAAATTGGCACATTTTTTGCATAATTCTAACAAACAAAATTACTTTCAAAAAAGAAAACATTAGATAATTACATATTATAAGTGATGATGACACGTATCACCATCACAGCACGTGTTAAACCACAGCAATGATAGTGACACGTGTCATAATCACAATACAAGAAAACCCACCAAATTGTGAAACTTTTTCGTAAAACTTTTTCCACCAATGTATTGAATTTTTTTACCCAGATGTTACCAAAACGACGACTTTATTCCCAATACGAGACCTAAATGTTTGAGACATGAAAAGGCAACACCCAAATTCCCCCAAGCATGGTGTGGGGGTGACAATAAAATCTGACACCCAAATTCATATGTCAAACACCCTTTTTTAGCGACATTTTACTAATCTGGTCTCCTATTGAAAACAAAATCCATTGTTTTAGTAATATTTAAATAAAAAGGCCTAGTAAGCGAAACATTACTAAACTCAAAAACAAATTAAACTTAGACTTAAAAAAAATGTAATTTTATCAAATTCTAATACCACAAAAGATGTAATAATGGAAATAAATAAAATATAAAAAGACATCAGATAATGATTCTAATACCACAAAAGACTTAAAAATGTTGGATTGAAGGGAAAAAAGGTCGCCGATTCGAACTCCACATTGACTTTGTAAACAAAATGATGCGGCAGTGTTAGAGAGACACCCATTAATTAGTGAATTATTTTCCAAGAAGAAAGGTGGCTCTCAAATGGCATGGAAGCGTTAAAATTACAGCTCAATTTCAGAATTTTAATCACTACCACAACATTGAACTTAAAAAATGTATCTAGACTTATTACTTAGCTAATTTAATTAAACAATTGACTATTTGACCAATCTAGATTATGTAATAACTAAAATCTAAATAATTATGCAATAACTATTGTTTAGTTAGATTTTAACTATAAGCTAAAATAATCTAGATAATTAGGCAATAGCTGATACTTAGTTGGACTCTGTATTGCTTCACCAACAGCTAATGCTGGTGGAAGATTATAACTAAAATCCAACTAAGCAATAACTAAATATAATTATCTAGATTAATCTAACTTATACTAAGATAGATCATCTAAATTAGACTAGGTATTACATAAGCAATAGACCTAAATTAGTCTAGATTAAGCTAGATCATCTAAATTAGACTAGCTATTACATAAGCAATAGCTAATGGCAATGTATTGCTTAATCACTTTTGCTTAGTATGACAATGACTCTAAGGCTAATTTATAGATGATACATGTCAACTAAGCAAAAGTGATTAAACAATGCTATAACATAATTAACCTACATTATTACCAAGCAATTTTGCACCAAAAAGTTTCCTTGCTCAGGTACTTCTTTCTATTAGCCTTCCTACCTAGAGAAAAAAGAATGTGAATGCGAATAGTCAACTCAGCATAGCCTAGATTAGTCAAATAGTCAATTACTTAATCAAATAAGTCAAATAATTAAAAGTTGCATGCTATAGCTGTGATACAAATTCTGAAATTGGAAAACAAATAATGCATCTTCAAAGGAAAGGCGCTAGTGTCTAAGCAGTTAAACCAATTTGTACAACTTTTCCCACCAATGTATTGAACTATTTTAATACTCCAAAATCCAATGTATTGAACTATTTTAATACTCCAAAATTCTAAAATTCCTTGAAATCAACTAGAGTCAAAAGATTTATTTTTACAAATTTTAATACCCTAAAACGTCAATTTGTGACAAAATTTTTCTTTCCGTTACTTCAAGAAAAGAAAAAAATCATGCTAACAGGAAAAAGAGAGTTTGATAAAAAAAAAAATCCAGAAAAAAAAATATAGGCAAGCTACTGTTTGAACTAGACCCATTTGCTTGTAATTTTTTTTTTATGTGGGAATTTATTAATTCAATCGTTTTAACATGAACTCCTATTAAGTATTAATTTTTCCAACAAACAAAAAAAGCAGACTACAAAGAAAACGGCAAAAATGTAATCCAACCATGTGCCCAGCAAGATCATATAAAATAAACAGATCTTGCAGACGAGTAAATAGGAAAACGAACATTGATTTTGCAAACGAAGAAATTGCCTCAAAACATTGATAAATCCACTAAATAAGGGACTGTTTTGGGACAGAGTGCGTTTGCTCAAACATTAAAAAAGAAAAAGAAAAATATATATAAAAGGCATTAGACGATGATTGTACCAGTAGTAAAAGGGCCTGAAAAATCAGCACATCAGATTCAGGCGAGTGATACTGGGCTGAATTTACTATCGCAAGTTTGTGTGATTAAATTGGCTGGATTGTTCAGATATCGAGATCTAGCCAAGAAGCTGCCTTGCTTTTTCACTTCTATAAGGAATAATGTTGTTGTGTGTGTTCTTGATGTACTGTGTGTTGTGTGTGTTTTTTGTGTGTGGCGAGATGAGTGTTTTGAAATGTATAAATAGAGAGAAGCATCTTTAGGGTTTCCATCTACTTCTTTATCGGGCTTTACTTGAAAGCTCTGGCCCTTTGGCTTCGGCCCACAAGTGGATCTAAATGGTTCGGCTTCATGTGGATGAAGATACGAATTTTGAAAGGATTCTTTGTATTACTTTTTGGCACAAATTTTTAATTAACTAAATTGTTTTTTTCATCTATTGTTAGTGAATTTGAATACTTGATTGGTTCATCTTTTAAACATATTTCATAATTATTTTTATCTTAAATAATAAAATCTCTCTTAATGATAATATATTCCAAAACTTTATATCATAAATACTATTAAACTAAAACAAGTCTATTTGGCCTAACTTTTAAAAATACTCTCTGCGAGCTTAAAAAAAAAAAAAAAAAAAACTATAATCTTTGGACAAAAAAAAAAAATTAGAATCCTTCCCCATAAGGGTTCATTTGGATTGGCTTTTCAAATACTTTTTTCTATAATCTTTGGAAAAAAAAAATTTAATGAGATAAATTTTCTGATTTCTTGTAAAAGCTACATTTGATTTTTGTTTTTTTCGTAGAGTTAATGTGTTCTTTCTAAGGAGAAAGTAGAGTGAAATTACCAATTATTTGCACACCATCATAAGGAAAAAGTAGGTTTGGGAATAGAATTTCTCTAGCAAATAACATAAATTAAAGGAACAAGCTTTAAATTATTAAAGAAAGTAACATTTACAACAAACGGAAGCATTTGGGCAACAAAATTCACAATTTATGGAAATCATGAATTTTGTGCAGTTCCTCAGTACAGAGAGAGAAGATGTTTCACACTCACAAGAGATTTTTGACCAGTCCTAGCAGAGAAGATGCATGTTTCCATCATTTTGGGACATACTGACTTACACGAAATTTATCTAATGTAACAACATGCCTGGCGATTTGGAGCAATTGATTCTAAGATCTGCAAACTCAGGAAACAATTTGGTGGAGCTGGAGAGTTAGTTATCAGTTACGCGCTCCATCAATCATATTTTGCAAGACTGCTTGTAACTAACAAGAAACGCCTTGCACGGTGAAAGGTGCTGGGTTGACTTTAACAGAATTGCCCAAAATTATATCTGCAATGAATTCTGCAGTGCCCAGAGCCTAGCAAAAATTTGACAGGTAAGTGAATGATCCTATTCTCATGACCAGTAACCATACTAATTTGTTTACAGTTTGATTAGAGAATCATACGTAAGATGAAAAAACACCAAATGCACTAGAGTATACCGAATTCTAGAAATGAATCGAATATCTTTTCATGGACAACTCTATATTCACTGTTGCTACATTCTTTTTTTAAAAAAAATTTTGGGGCTAAATCAACAAACTATTGTTACATTTTGACCATCAGAAAGAAGAAGTGTTACCAGTGAAAGTCCTTCCCCTTCATGACCAGCCGCAAGGAAGACGTTTGACAGTCCTGGTACATGCCCTATCATTGGTTTCCCGCCTGCCACTTCACCAATAAATGAATCACCAACCAGTCAGTCAACAGGTAACAAAATCATTATTTATTACCTCTATAAAAAGGGGAAAAAAAAGTTTCCTTCTCTGCATACTTACTGTAAGGTCTCAGCCCTACTCTCACTTCACTGTATTTTCGCAAGTGTTCGAGGGATTGTTCTCTTAGCAAAGGAAAGAACTCCACAGTGCGCTCCCATATACAGTTTACAATACATTCATCTATCTCCGTGCAGAAACCTACAAACTGGCGGCTGCTTCCTGGAACAAGAGAATTTCCTCTTATCAATGACACCTGTATTTTAACCAACCCAAGGCCAACAATTCCCCCCCAAAAATAGAAGTGCTCCCCCTACCACTCCCTACTCACTCACTCTCTCTCTGTGGGTTGGTCTATTTTCTTCTCAGACTGGGGAGAGAAGGATTGAGATGAAAATTGAGCAGACACAAGGAGCAAGGTCGATTGACTGTTTGCTCACAGAGAAGAAAACACTCCTCATAATAGTGTCAATGACACTAGAAGATGAAATCACAGTGTTAAAAATAAACATTTCAACTTGGCATGTGCTTCTACTGCATATGTATTAGTGCTTGCATGTGCTCATTGTGAGTGCTCAAGTGTGCACTTGGGAGAGAGACAAATTGAATGGGGGAATAGAATTGAAGATGTGATAAATTACCAAGAACAAGGTTTCCTGACATGTCCATTGTGGCAGTCATTGAGACAGACAGATTTTGTGCATCATACTCAGGAGACTGACCAGGTGGGGTCGACCCCATAGCTGCAGACTCGTGTTTGACATATCCAACCTCCATGAGACCATGATTCAGTTTGAAGCATTGAAAATTCTCAAAGACAAGCAAGTGACCCTGCCATACATGAAAAATATTATACATTTTCCTTTCAGTTTACTTGATCACTTGGTTATTATTTTAGGGAGACTATCTATTCATGAGTATGCCTAAAGAATATGTTGACAGAAAGAACGTAAGCGGGCCTCGGCAAGTGTTCAGCAATGAATTCAAAGAAAGATGTGAGTCCTTACCTCTGAAAACCATTTCTTAAGCAATTGAATGAATCACACAAGTCTCAATTGTTTATGTAAGCAGGTGATTAATAGCTAAAAGATAACTGAGGAGTTTTCTAATGAAGCAGAAAAACTGTATGACTCTGACCTTTCGAGGCTTGACAGTGAGATTTACTTCAATATCTATTTGCTTGAAGAGGTCCTGCATCAAAAACCCACTCCAACAACCTGCTGCAACTATGATAGCCTTTCTCCTAGAAATAATGTTCTTTGAAGTCTGAACAGCTTCGACCTTCCCGCTGCTGCCAGACCTGATGACAGATATACAGTAGAAATAACAATTCGATGTAACTTGATAACTTCGATTTTGGATTACATCAGTAGCTGAAAAGGTAACTGCCAAACCTTAGGAAACTGGTTAATGGCTCATAATAGAATTCAGCATATCTCCCTTCCGCTGCAAATTGCCTGTTCCCCTACATATAGACCAACTAATACAATGATGACAAAAACACAAAGCATCTAGGGAAATTACTGGAAGAGGACCTACAGCTCAAGTGACAAAAGAACCATGAAAACACCTCTGCAATAAATGCAGCTGTACGTCGAGTATCTAACTGGCAATCATCTGGTAAAAATGCAGCAGCACCTTTAACTCCAAGTGCAAGTGCAGGTTCCTCAGACTGTAAATCATCGTTGGATAACAGTACTGCTTCTACTCCAGCTTCAGATAGTAGCTCCACTCTCTCTTTTATAATGGCAGACTCCCCTGCCGTTCTGCCAACCATTAAGCTTCCTGATGATAACAAACATCACCTTATGTTCTATGTTAATATTTATCCGTCATTGACAGTCTATAATGAATGAAGTACATTAGTTTTCAAACAAAAAAGACAACAAAATAGGTTCCTTCTCTGATTCTTTAGCACTAATGTTATGAGCATCTGAGTAAATACTATCTGTTACGTACATGTCATGCAACCACGAGATACTTTGAAAAAATTATCTATAATAAGATGGGTGTAAAGACCACTACATACCCAACCAACATTTTTTTTCCAATAAGTAAAAACAGCAGCAAAACCTCATTTTTTTTCCATTAAGAGCAAGTGATGAATAAACAGATATCAAATATCGTAATCTCCCACACTGCCTGCTTGTTTTCAGTTAGCTAGATATGAACCTCAGAGTCCTGATAACTTGGTAAGACTACTTACTGAAAGTTGCTACTAAAAAAAACAAGTGAAGATTGGAAGTAGAGAGATCATGAAATAAACTAGAAACCTTTTTCTTTTCTTTTTTTGTGATATTACAGAGTAAACTATGGAATCCAACACTTGTGCTTGGTACTAATAGCCTAGAGATATCAACGAAGTAAACTACAGAATCCAGCACTTGTGCTTGGTACTAATAGCCTAGAGATACCAGCGAAATGGTCAGCCAGACAGAGGCTAAGGCTACTTCCTTTCCACAACATCCTTCTCTGTATACCAGAGACATAAACTGAGTGCAATGGGGAACTATCAGTGGCTGGGAAAGAGATCTCACCTAGAATCACAATGGGATGAGAAGTACTAAATGGGGACAGCAAGTGGGAGCAGAGACTCTAATCGAACTTTCTTATATACAATCATACTTCAACTGACACAATAAGAATCTGATCATTAAGAAAGTCAAATCTTGCTTGAGCACCCAAAGTCTAGAATTAGATATATGTTTACCGAAAAGGGTATTTTTGAAACGATTTTCAAAAGTAGGGTAATTTTGCCATAAAATCTCAAAATCAGGGTTAGAAAAAAATTCAATTCAATACAACTAGACCTTCATGCTAGCGTATGAGATTGATTAAAAAATATTGTTTAGCAAAATCTTACATGCTGAGTGTATTTACAACGAAAATCTTTCTTAAACCACATGATTTATGTCCCTAGTGCAATTACAATTAGATGACGATAAGGCTAAATTGCATAACATCATCATCTTATTCCATCAAATTTTTAACATAGAGTCACAAATACAGAACATAAAATCCATAACAAAACATTCAAAACAATTATAAAACCCACCTGTTTTCATCCATCCAAGAGTTTGTAAAGGATCATGGCATTGATTTTGTAAGTCATCAGCTAGCATCTCCCATAGCTTATGGCTTCTCATTGCAAGCTCCCATTTTCGCTCCTCGGATCCTTGTGTATCCTCCATATATAACCCTGCCCTGTAACCACTCAGCCTTCAGAAAAACAAAATTAAAAATTTATGCAGTAAAATTAAGTAATCAGTAAATACCTTAAAAAAAAGGCATAAATTTCACAGCATTATCCAATATCCAATCAAAATTTCAAGTTAGTGTGTCACAAAAATCACATTTTTACAATTCCAAAATGTTGCATTTCCTTTCCATCAAATATAGATAAAAAATCAAGAAAATCATTTTACATCACCTAAAATCTACAGAATATGTATGGATTTAGGGCTCGTTTGAATTGGCTTGTTTTTAAAAGCGCTTGTTTTAACAGTTTGTATTTGAGTTTTTTTTTTTAGAGTTTTAACTTTTTTTTAAAAACCAAATTAAATAATTATTATAAATTTAATATAACTTTTTCAAAAAAAAAAAAGTACATTTTTCTGAAAATAAAAAAAAAGCTAATAAACAGGCTTGACTAGTGTACCTGCACCGGTAGCACCAGAACACGGCACGGCGGCGTGAACGACGGCGACGGAGAGGTTTGACCCGAGAAGAAACTGGCGGGCGATGGTCAACTCGATTATTCCAGCGCCGACTATGACGAAGTAAAAGGCGTGCGGTTCGGAGCTCCGGATAGCGTTAACGGGTCCGGGTCTGCGTTTGGGGTTTTTAAGAGGTGACGTGGAAATTCAAGAAGGTTTGTTGAATTGGAGAAGCTTGCTGAAGTGCAGACTTGGACTGGAGAGTGGAGTATGATACAAGCTTCGTCTCCCGGGAGGCGAAACGGCGGTACGTGGTCGGACTCGTCCGTACCGTTATCGTTGCCATTTTTGGGAGCTTCACTTCTGTTCTGTTTTGGAAAAACAAACGAAAAAGTATGGGCTATTGGCCTGGCCCACATAATTGTTGGGCCTTCAATATATTTTTGCAAAATAGTTTCTAAGGGCACGCTTTACTGTGCACCCACTTGTGCACGTTCTAATGTACCCCTGCGGGTGCTGTGAAATCAAGCGCTATTAATGCACTTTTTTGTCTTTTTCTTCTTGCAATTCTTTTCCTCTCTCCTTTATTTTACAACAAAAATTAAATCTCACAAAATTCTAATACAATTCTTTAATTTGATTTATTCAACAACTCAACAAAAAAATCAAATCAAAATCGCAGCTTAGTTTGACTGAAGCAACAACATTCAAACAAATAGAAAACATCTGTAATTTTGAATTGTGAGTTATGAACAAAAATATATAAATCTAATGAATCTTTTCACAAACAAACAGAGATTGAATAATGAATAAACAGTTATGGTAGTTTCAACCAATTTCAATTATAAACAAATATTCTGATGAATAATATGCTACTGAACAAGCAATAATAGCCTATAGAATGAACACTTATAGAACACTGAACAAGCAATAATATACTACTGCTATTGAACAAATAATAATAGTTTAATGAACAAACAGTTACAGAGTACTGAACAAACAGTTATAGAACACTAAACATACAACAATAGGTTATAGAACAAACAATTATAGAGTATTTAACAAACAATAATAGACTACCAAATAAGCAATAATAGGCTACTTAACAAACAATAAAAATCCTACTTAACAAATAGTTATAGCGCACTGAACAAACACTAATTGGATGCTGAACAAAAAATAATAGATTGCTAAACAAACAATAATAGTCAACTGAACAAATAGTTATGGAATACTGAACAAACAATAATAGTCAACTGAACAAATAGTTATGGAATACTGAACAAACAATAATAGACTACTGAACAAATAATAATAGCCTACTGAACAAACAGTTATGAAATTTTCAAAACATCCCATAAAATAAAAGTTTTCATCAATCTACTCTACCTCTTCCAGAACCCTTTCTTCCTCTTCCTTGCTATCTTAAAGTCGTGGTTTTTATTTTCTTAGCTTTCTTCTCCATTTCTTTTTCAACTCTTTTGTTTTTTTTTTTTCATTTCTTGTTCAACAGTAAAGCCATAAAGCAATAATACACTCAACGAAGATATCAAATCAAAATCGTGCACAATAAACCCTACGTTGATTGTGGAAAAATCATCGAGAAATAAAAAATAGAGATGTTGAGAGCGAGATAACAGAAATGTAGAGAGAGAGAGAGAGAAATAAGGATGTGCAATATAAGAGAGAAAAAATAGAGAGAAGCAAAGAAACAAGAAAGATGGTGCTTGTGCGACTGTTCATTTTTTTTTCATATATAAGCGCCTATTATCACGCGTGTGAAGGTGCACCTTAGTGAGGGTGTAGCTTATAATTTGCATTTTCGGGGCTAAATATATGGGCCTTCAATACTTTTTGGCCCATTGAAGGATTTGATGTAAGTATTCATCAACATTTGCAAGCAAGCTCTTTATGACAAACTAGGGTCCGCTAAGCAAATTGTTGTTAAGGTAACTCATAGTTGTTCGAATAGCTGATAGCTATTTAAATAGCTCATAGTTATTGTATTTTAGTTAGTAGCTTATAATTCTGTAGTTAGTCGATTAAACAAAATGTATTCAGTGAAATTAGTTATTAGATTAGCTGATGAATATAAAATGACATAAAAGGATATTGATATCTTGTTGTTATTATTATTATTATTGTTATTATTTTGTTATGATAATTACAAAAGAATAAGATAATATATTTCATAATTAGATATTATTTTTCATAATCATATTTTAATATTAAAATATAACTAATTTTTTGATAAAATATTTATATCAATATTATAAAATTAATTTTAATAGATTCAAAATTATTTTGTCAAAATAATATCAATTATATAGAATTTGAAATTTATTTTTATATTATTTTTTATTTATATTTGTTAAAAAGGTAAAAATACAGAGAGAAATTGGAAAAAGAATAGAATTACTAAAAAAATGAAAAAATGGTAGAATTGCAAAAAAAAACATTAAATGCTAAAAAGTACTTGAAAGGCTAAAATTTTTAATTTTTGAGAAATACTAGTGAAACGCTAAAAGTTACCTGAAAAGTTATTTAAAACTCTAGTTTACTGAACATCAATAATTTGAAAAAAATAGTATTTTGATCGGTCAAAACGCTAAAAGCTACATGAAAAATTATTGCCAAACACGACCTAGTATATATACCCACGAGATACAATAGGTGTATGTAATTTTCATTACATAATCTTTTGTAATTTTCATTGATTTCATTGAGAATTTTATCAATTTATTGAAAGTACATTTCTTTCAATCTAAATATTCAAGTGATTTAGATCACTTTATCTAATTGTAGTCTTTTAGTTAGCTCTAATGCATGATGTTATTAGTTTGACAAGGGGGCAAGAAGGTGAATTAGCCGTTCGCGTTGAAGAAGAACATGTGTCATATTGCAAAGGGATAATCCAAATATATTTAAATAGCTTTATCTATTGTTCTTAACATATAAGACTCCTTGTAAGCATATAATTCTGTATCTTTATATACTGAATATAATAAGATACAAGTGCGTTTTTGTAAACTTTACATGGTATCAGAGCTCACAGGAAAGTACAAACTCCTCTTATTTTTTTTTTAATTTTTTTTTATCCTCAGCAATCTCCATGGCTACTGACGCTAAAGCTCCTTCAAAGACCCAAACACATTCAGATGGCTCATCTTCATCCCATGTTGCCGTCCCTGTGTCTACTTCCCTTGCTAGCTTCACAAATATTACTCAAATCAATCAAGATCTCTCCATTAATCTTAGCAATGAGAATTTTATTTTATGGAAAACACAGGTTATTCCAGTTCTTCGCGACCATGGTTTACTTGGCGTTATTGATTGTACTACTCCAAAGCCAAATGCTCCTCTCACTGATGTTCAACAATGGACACGCCTCGATCAGCTGGTATTAGGATGGCTTCTCGTTTCTCTTTCAGACTCTATTTTATCACAGGTGGTTGACAAATCTTCTGCTCGTGATGTTTGGCGAACTCTAGAGATTCTTTATGGGTCTCGGTCACGTGCTCGGATTCAACAACTCAAGAATGCTTTACAAAGTATGACCAAAGGTGCACAATTTGTTGATTCTTATGTCCAACTTCCAAGTCTCTTTCTCTCTTGTTCGCTAGTGCTGGATGACCTGTTGATGATGAAGATCTCGTGCTATGTACACTTCGTAGTTTAGGATCAGAATTTGATCCTATTGTTGCAGCAATAAATTATGGCTTAAAAAGTCCATCTTTTGCTGAGGTTTGTGGTATGCTTTATGATTTTGAAATACATCTTCAGTCCCGGCAAATGGCTGAACGTTCACTTGCATTGGTCACCAATCGAGTTCAGCATCTTTCATTTGATAATTAGCAGTCTATGCAGTCTCGCACTTCTTCCACACGGCGTGGAGACAGAGGCAATTGTGGAAGAGGGTATGGGCGAGGATAACAATCTTTGGCTTCTTCTAATTCTGTTAATTCTTCTGCTAACATTGTTTGCTACAGGTATGGCTATCCCTATCATAAGGTCAACAATTGTTGGGCACCAGATGAAGTCATTGCTGCTACTACAAAGCATTATCTACAGTTCAAGTCACTGACCCACAGGATTCTTCTTGGTATATTGACACAGGCGCCTCTCATTCCATGACAGCTGATGATTCTAAAAGTTTAGGGTTAGCGCATCTCTTCAGGGAATGACTCTATTTTGGTTGGTGATGGAAAATTATTATCTATTTCTCATAGTGGTACTCTTCCTATCCAATTATCCAATGGTCTCATTAAACATACAAGTGTTTTGGTTGTTCCTTCCATAACGCGCAACTTATTATCTGTTGCCTAGTTTACGAAGATTCATGGTTGTTATTTTATCTTACTTCATCTGGTTATTTGATAAAGGATCAGAAAACACAGAGGGTGATTCATCAGGGCAAGCTCAGTAATGGCCTTTACTCTCTTACTGCGTCTTCTTCTTCCATTTTTTTGCTAAGAAAGTGTCCAAGGAGTTGTGGCATGCACGGCTAGGACACCCATCTGATAAGGTTTTTCAACAACTTTCCAAGGTAATTCCTGCAATAACAGGCCCCAAATTACATGCTTCATGTAACAGTTGTCAGCTAGGAAAAACTCACAAATTAGCTTTTGATAGTTCTGTTCCTCGCTCTACTTCTGTTTTACATATTTTGCATTGTGATGTATGGGGACCAGCACCCATAACTTCTCTTCATGATTATTGGTTTTATCTCATTGTGGTAGATGATTTACACGTTTTTCGTGGTATTTTCCTCTTAAGTGCAAATCTGATGTTGCAACAATTTTTCCAAATTTTATTGCCATAATTGAGAATCTACTTAATGCGCGTGTCAAGTTTGTGTAGAGTGATGGGGAAGGTGAATTTTTATCTAAAAGTCTACAATAATATTTTTCATCTCATGGTATTATTTAGAGGCTATCATGTCCTGGGACACCACAACAAAACAGTGTAGCTGAACGTAAGCATCGTCATCTAGTTGATTCTGGCCTTACTATATAAGCATATGCCAATTTACCGCCTCAATTTTGGACTTTTGCTTTAGCTACTGTTATTTATCTAATCAATCAGATGCCTATACCGCTGCTCAATTTTAAGTCCCTAAATGAGTTATTGTTTACCAAGTCGCCTGATTACTCTTCTCTCAGAGTTTTTAGGGCTTTATGCTATCCTTGCTTGAGTCCTTTTGGGCGAAACAAGCTAGAGTTCAAGAGTCAGCGCTGCATATTTGTTGGCTACAGTGCGAAACATAAAGGCTACATGTGCTATAATTCATTGAACAAGCGTATTCTTATTTCTCGACATGTGGTATTCAATGAAAATATTTTTCCTGGTGTTTCTAATGTTATAATTCTGCAGGAGGTACAGTAGCCTCATTTTATGTTTCGGCCATTTTCTATAACGTCAAATAATGGCCAACCTACACCTAGTTTATTACGGTACCATAATGATGCAAATAATGGTTTTCTTTCTCCATCCAACTCGAACTCTGCGCTGCGCTCTACTACTCTAATCAATAATTTCTTGCCTTTGGATCTGTCTTGTTCTTCTCACCGTCAGGTTCTTTTAAGTCCTGAATCCATCTCGTCATCAACCAAACCATCAGAGGTCGGCACTTGTTCCATGTCCTCACCAGCAATTACAGCACCTGTACAGTGTGACACTTTCATACAATCCTTTGATTATAATTCTCAACCAGAGGACTTCGTTTCTCCTCATGATGATGTCTGCTCCACTAAGTCTTTCTGATTCGCATGCTTCAACTTTGAGAACACATCCTATGGTGACTCGTTCGATGGATGGAATAAGAAAGCCTAAGATATTCTCTGCCATGAAACATTCTTTGCCTCAAGGATTGATTTCATCTCTTACAGCTTTACCTTTTGCACCAACTTCGTTTACTCAAGCGAACAAAGACCCTCATTGGAGAGCTGCAATAGCAGATTAATTTAATTCTTTGTTACAAAATAAAACTTGGGAACTTGTTCCAAAAACTAATAAATGCACATTATTGGTTCTAAATGGGTTTTCTGTGTTAAGCAAAAGGCTGATGGCACTCTTGAGCGTTATAAAGCACGTCTTGTTGCAAAAGGGTACAATCAGCAAGCAGACAGATATTATGATCTTACCTTTAGTCCAGTTGTACGACAAGGAACTATTCAGATCATTCTTACTCTTGCAATAACCCACGGTTGGGAACTTAGGCAACTAGATGTAAAGAATGCCTTTTTACACGATGATTTACAGGAAACTGTTTATATGAGTCAACCTCAAGGATTTGTGGATGAAGCTTATCCTGATTATGTTTGCTGCTTAAAGAAGCCTTTATATGGTTTAAAGCAAGCACCATGAGCCTGGTTTCATAAATTCAGCAGTTATCTTTTATCATGTGGTTTTCCTAACTCATATCATGATGCTTCTCTATTCTTCAGGACAAGTGAAGGAAACCTCATCATACTTTTGATCTATGTTGATGACATAATACTCACAGGAAACAATTCTTCTCATATCACCCAATTCATTGCTGACTTGTCCAGACAATTTTTGATGAAAGATCTTGGCTCTTTACATTTTTTCCTGGTCATGGAAGTAGCCCGCACAAAAGAAGGGATTTTTCTTTCTCAGACAAAATACTCCTTGTAACTTCTTCAACAATTTGAAATAGATAGTGCCAAACCAGTCCTCACTCCAATGACGACCACACCCTTGGCTGCGGCTGATGGTGAGCTTCTTGATGATCCAACTCTGTACAGGCAATTAGTGGGTTCTCTATAATATCTCTCTATGACCAGACCAGATATATCTCATGCAGTGAATACTATCAATCAGTTTATGTATAGTCCACGAACAAAACATTTGGTGGCGGTAAAAAGAATACTGGGATATATCAAGCATACTTTAGGACATGGTCTACTCTTCAAACCTTGTGAGACACTAGAATTACTGGGTTTTTGTGATGCAGACTAGGGAGGATGTACTAATACTCGAAGGTCCACTACTGGATATTGCATTTACTTGGGTCCAAATCTTGTTGCCTGGGGATCCAAGAAGCAAGATATTGTCTCTAGATCAAGTTCAGAATCAGAGTACAGGGCACTTGCAACTTTAGGATCTGATTTGCTATGGTTTTTACATATTCTTAAATTTCTGCGGCTTTCACAGCTGACAAGTGCTACTATTTTCTATGATAACATAAGCACCTTATATATGGCTAAAAATCCAATCGTCCATCAGTGTAGTAAGCACATTGAAATGGACGTTCATTTTGTCCGCGATTGCGTAACTGATGGAACATTTCTTTTGCAATATATTTCCACAAAGAATCAGCCAGCAGATATTTTTACTAAGTCTCTGCATAGCACACGCTTTCAGGATCTTCGTGCCAAGCTTCCTGTTCTTCCAGCCCTGTCAGCTTGAGGGGGGGTGTAAATGGATAATCCAAATATATTCAAATGGCTTTATCTATATCTTTTAGATAATGTATCCGTTGTTCTTAACATATAAGACTCCTTGTAAGCATATAATTTTGTATCTTTATATACTGAATATAATAAGATACAAGTGTGTTTTTGCCAACTTTACACATATTTATCTACTCTAGTGATTAGGAAAGAATCTTGATTCATCAAGCTAATATTATACCCTTGGTCAATCATCAATTACATTTAAGTTTGTTTGGTCTAATTGTGAAATTTCAGCTGTAAAACTGCAGAGCTTTTAGTAGTAAAGATTTGGAGAAAAATGTCATTAAATAAAAGTCGTTGATTGATTGGCCTTACATTTTAGAATTTGAATTTTCAATTATTTTTAGTGTAATATTGAACTTTTATAAATATGGAATAGTATTTTTGGGAAAATAAGGGAAAAAATTTCTTACATAATATAAAAATAACTTATAAAAAAACTTTTTCTAAAAAAATTTAATTTGGGATTTCTAATTTTCAACTTTTTAACTTTAAATTTGATGTAAAAACTCTTTTAAAATAGATTAAATAAATCAACTATAATTTTCAAATTTAATAAAAAAACTTAAAATATTTAAAATTGGGTCAAACAGAATTTAGTCAAATGAAGATGCCTCCTACTCGACCAAAGAAAAGGAAAAGCAACAAGCTCACCCGCTTTTGCTGTTCTCCCATGTGGCCCTTACAAATTCTTTCACGACAGTGGATATATTGGCACTGACTTAATGGACTTGGTCTTTAACTGCAAATTCTTAAAATATAAAAGCCTCAGCGGTTTTGAACAATTATTGTAATAATTTAAACTATCATCAATCATATACAAACGACTAAAACAAAGAAAAATTAATTAATTTGTAATAGAGAAATAAAAATGAAAGTATCATTAAATTTTGTCTTAAAGGATAATTATCATTTACAAATATTAATCGATTAGAAAAATTAACATCTAGAAAAACAAAGCTAAGTTTTGTTCCATTATTTTTCAAATATCAGATTACCATATCTCATACCAACTGTTTTTATGAGAGAAAAACAAAAATCAATCATTTATATACACGTACTACCATATTCATGAAATTCAAAAGTCCAAAAAAAGTTGGATAATGGAAAAGAGAAAAAGTATTTGAAAAAAAATTCTTTTTAAAGTTTTGAGCCCGACCACCGATTACCTAGCGGAGGCTAACCATCAGCGGAGCCCGACCATTGATTGGTAAACTCTGGCACAATTACTAGCCCTATGGCTAATACATCACATTAGATAGGACACTCAACTCAAAGTAAAAAATAAGGTTCAGATTCGAGTCATGAACCGTATCCTTTCCTTATTTTTACCACTTGGACAGTCTCTAGGGGTAAATAGATTATATATACATGTAAATGAATAATTGAGATTTTTTTTTTTCGTATTATTATGAGTGAGCATTAAATACGAGAGTATCGGAATACTCAAACGTCTACACAAGATTGGTGCGGACCCCAGTCAAGCAGTCAACAAAAGCTGTCTGGATTGGCTGGACGGAAACATTAATCGTTTTTCATTGCCATCATAAGTCCATCATAACCAACAATTATCACCGGAATTTAACGTTACTTTCTCCAATTTGGACATCTTCTAACGCAACATTTAATGTGACAGAGTGTGTCTGCCCCGGGCCCTCCCTCTTCACATGGAAACATGGGCAGACGTTGTTCTCTTGTTGTCTGTATAATTTCGTGTCTTAGGTTTTTTTTTTTTTTCCTTTTTTTAGTTAAGAAAGAGAGGTAATACTCCAAAGGTTTTATTAGAACGAAAAAAGACATTTATTAAACAACGGCCCAACATGAAGTTATACCGTGATAGACTTACTAAGTGAAAGATTGAGAAGAAATTGCAATTTTCAAAATAAAAAATTATAACTAAAAAGGAAAAGTTTCAATTATATTTGCTATGATATTTGTATTGATTGGTACAAAATAGAGAGGTTGGTTTTAATGGTGTGGTTATATAACACTTAGCTAGGCTACTTGACCTCTTAGTCTTAGCTCAACTATTGGGCGTTTTAGTATCAGAGATAGTTTTTCATTTCTTTTAGATGACAAGAAGAATTAACACGCAGAACTCGACCACTAAATAATGAGTAAAACTCTATTACAAAATCAGACCACCAAATGATAAACTCACAACTATAGAATCATTTCCCAAAATTGCATTAGATAAGTCAAGAATGGAATGTACAACAATATGATAGTAATGAATAAGTCAAAAAATTATTAGTGAGCTTCAATAAGTTAAAAAGGAGATTTTTCGCTGATAGCCTTTGTTTACGAATGTGACTCATGGTAACGATAATGGCAGGCCTAGTACGGGAAAACTTAGCGAAGAAGAAATTAATCAAAATAATAATTGAAACATGGTTGGTCAACCTTAATATTCAATAATAAGCCAGCCATAGATTAAGCATCAAGACATAATGCGTATCTTCCAATGCATGAGGCTTCTAGATTTTGCTTCGACGTCTTCTTTTTCTTAATTACTTGTTTCTTCTTTCTTTTTAACATGTGAATTCAAAGGTGCAAGGCATTCATGCTTGTAATTATCATTGCAAGTTACATTATCGACACGTTTCGATTGCATATTTGCGTTAATGAGCCATGAAGTAATCAAGTTTTAAAAGTGTAACCTTCTGCTATTATTACAAACATTACGACAACACTTTAATTTCGATGAAAAATGTCACCTCATCATTATTTTTGTGGGCTGACCAGAAAAAAATAACTATTAATCTTTTACACAACGCTGCGCGGATAACTTTCCCTTCCTTTTGGAGAAGCAATTCGATTAAATAGAAATTAATATAGCTGGGACACTCTTCAGAGCGTCCAGTGGATGATTAATTATATAAATTCTTAGTGAAAGTTGCAACCAGTAACTAGCTAACCAATATGTGCACCTATTAGCCTTACGGTAGCCGTGTATTAACGTGCAGCTTGGCCGACTCGTGAGTATTTTATTTTAGTTCCATCAATTTTTTGGTTGTAGGTTTTCTTCAACTGATTTTCCCTTATCACAAAACAAAAAAAATCAACCGATTCCAGTAATTATAAAAGTAGCGTATAGCAAGTTAATTAATAAGTGCCATTGACGAATTAAACATCTAATTAGGGAGAATAGATCCTAGTCTAACAGTTTAAGTAATTAATATATAGCTTCCTTTCAAGTCGAGTAGATCACAAAGAATTAAGAGATCTTTGCTGGTGCTGACTTGGATTTCAGGTGACAACAAGTAGCAACGTGGCATTTTTACCGGCATGATTGATGCTAAAACTCTCTGCATGATTTAAGCGGAGTTGTAACGTCCTCCAAACCAACCGTTGAAAATGTGCAAATCCAAAGGTTGACAACAAATTAAATAATTACATTGGTGCAGTAGTAGGTTGGTTCCTCTGACCACAGTAAATTTAATTAACCTATATAATGAGGCCAACCACGCCTAATTAATACAACATCTCCAAAATAAGCCAACCAACATTAGTTTTTATTAAAATATTCATGATGTATAACGTTGATAACAATTGCTTGTGAATGTCGGAAATGATTTGTTTTTTTTTTTTTTTTTCCTTGAGTAATAATTAATACGAGAATTGGTTTTAATTATAGTCTTTATGTATGCCAAGACAAAATTATAATAAAACATCATTCCAGCGTGACTCTTCCCCCATCCTCACATGCTCTTTTCTCCAATATGTATACATGATTTATACAGCTATGCAAGTTTATTCTTGGATCTGATTTTACCTTTCAAATGCAAAATTGATGTCTTTCTACAATCACCCAGAACACCAAAAAAAGAAAAAAGAGAAAAGGACAAAAACAAAAGGAAAAAACAATAAAGCAAGAAAAATGCCGTTTCTCTTCTTCTCTCCAATTAGGGTTTAAGGTATATTTAGCCTGTAATCGTAGTTGTAATATTTACTAATCTTATACTTATAAAATCATTTCAATTTTAATTAGTTTTTACAGTTTCAATACTTTCATCTCTAAATTTACTTAAATTTTATTGGCAAATACTTTAATTATGTTCTTAAACTTATATATTCGGTAATATCGATTAGTTTTCACAGTCTCACTGAATTTAATATTCAGAATAACTTAATATTCAATTGAAAAGAAATTCTAGAATCAACATTTCTAGACTTAACTGCGTAAAGCGACTTAGTTTTCACAATTTTATTAGTTTTCATCTTCAAAATCTACAAATAACATCATTCTTGTAAATGACTAAATGCATATACACTAATAATGTATAGATTACTAGTCAAATTTACATTTGAGCTTGGGTGATTCAACCTAGACGAATATGTAGGACAAACAACAAGCTAACATAGTCAATTTGGGGACATCGGTACGTGCTGGTCAAAAGGACTCTAATGCTCAAGTCAATAAACAGATCAAACAACTCGAGTATAGAAAGTTACGCTTAGGGGATTTGATTAAGTTGGTACCTTCTTGGAGTTGAGTGGTCCGCGGAGTTAAAGAATGCAAATCAAGTCAAGACTACCCATATCAATAGCCAATTTAGCTTCAACTGAGTTGCTTCCTAACCCTATGAAGGTATTTGATAGGCTATCGGGTATAACCCACTTCCACTATTTGACCTTCAGATCTCCCATACAAATCATGTTACTGCGCGACCCATTTAAACTAATGTACAACCCCCAAGCTCTATTCTTCATGCGCCTGACACACTTTCCATTATTTTGCAACACGTGTCATAGCATAGATTTTATAAATAGGACTTGTGCACACAAAGCAAGGTAAGCCATTTTCGTTTAGAGAAGACTCCTAAAATAGAATACTCTCCCCCCTCTCTCTCACACATAAATTAATATTTACAAATAGCTTTCTTACTTGAGTATCTAAAGACCTTTGGCTAGCACCCCATTAGTGTTTAGCTGTCATTGTTTTGCAAGACACATCATCACCGGAGATAGCACACCTAGAGTTTAGAGCATCCATTTCCTTTAATTGGTTCCTCGATAGATCAGTAATAATTTGGTCATGCCCCTGACCCTATAGGCCTAGACATGTCTCCTGCGTTGATTGGTTTCTTGGTTGACACGTGGTTACTTCTGGTTACTGCATGATCATACGTGTGGCTTGGATATCATCAACAGTGATGTGATCGTTGGTTTCTCGAGGATCGTACATCAGATCATGATGGGTGATGTTTTCAGGTTCTGGGTTGCCTATAAATATTTGCCCATCTCTTTCATTTCACATGTTTGCAAAATCTATGGAGCTCAGAGCTTTTCTTTGTTGTGCAAAATCTGTGGAGCTTGGAGCTTTTCTTACTTTTAGTTATTATGACCTCAAATTGATAATGTTATATTATTAGTCAAATTTCTCCACTCTGGCTTTGGGTGGTTTGACCTGTGCATAACCTAGAAGACAAATAGTAAGATATTGGATCAATTGAGGAACATTGGTGTGGTGCTAGCCAAAGAGACTCTAATACTCTAATTGAACAACTTGAACAAACAAAATTATGTACGTGCTTAAAGTTTTGAGAATGCCATCTTTATCTTTGGGGTAGTTAGGTATTTATAAATCTCTTTAGTGTGGGGTTTGGCTAGGAACTATCTCTATAAGTAACTATAAAACTATTGGATTCCCATAAAGAGTAGTTGTTAGAATTTCAGAAGATTTCCATCTTTATCTTTGGGGTTGTTAGGTATTTATAAATCTCTTTAGGGATGGGGTTTGGCTAGGAACTATCTCTTTAATAGCCATAAAAATAGTTGAGTATCGTAAGGAGTAGTTGTTAGAATTTCAAAAGATGGATTGTGTGGCTAGGTAAAATATATCCTTTAGTCATCGAACTTGACTCCAACTAATTGGAGACTACATGTGGCGAGATTCCAACCCCAAATAATTTAGTATCTTTTCCGAGTGGATGATATCTAAATCTGTATAATAGAAATTAGATTAGAGCTACCCATATCATACACCATACAAAATCAACCAACCAATTTAGGACTTGTTTGGATTGGTTTTTTTTTTAAGGAAAAAATTACTTTTTTTCTTGAAAAAATGACATTAAATTGGTAATAACTATTTAATTTAGCTTTTAAAAAAACTGAAACTCTGAAAAAGCTCAAATATAACTTTTTTTAGAAGCCAGAATTTTCAACTTTTCAAAAAAAGTTGTTTTTCAGAAGTTGTTAAAAAATACTTTTAAAAAAAAACAATTCAAACGGATCCTTAGAGCCTATTTGGCTTTCCTATTTTGGGGTTTGTAAGCCTCCACAGTAAAAAACCCCTTTCATATATTTTTTTATTATTAAAACTTATAAGTTCCAAAATATGTGAGCCTAGGTTGTTAATAGTTTGCATGCCCTCTTTTTTTTTTTTTTTTTTTAAGGGTTAACTAGAGGTGAACCTCTTTCTCATCTGACCAGGCGCATGGCCAGGGTGGGATGTTAAGCGAGGATGTGCGTGAGTGGCGCGCAGAGAGACCAAGCGGGTTTGAAATCCGTGACATGCCACTTACCAACTCACCTATGCCCCTGGGGGCTTATTTTTATTTTTTGCGTTTACCTTACACTAATCACGAAGACGTCCACTTGCGACTCAGACTTTAACCACTCGCCAACCCCAACTCTCCAATTGTACATATTTTTCTTTTCTTCACTTCTTTTTTCTTTTCTTTTGGGTCCGTTCTTTTCTTGGCTTCTCACCTCCCTTTTTCAGTACTTATCGCTCAGATCTCCTCATGCATACCAACCCACCTATATCTAGGGATGACAATAAAATGAGTGATTTAGGGTATTCGGTATCGACTGATCCGATTAAAATCTGATAAAAGCCGTCTTGTTAAGAACTTAAAATAGATCCGGAACGATTAAAAATACCCGTTAGGTTTTGGAACAGAACTGGAATTGACCCTCCGAGTACCCAGATTCCCGAACCCGGTTATACATATACATATATGTACAGATATATATGTGTGTGTGTTTATATATATAGGGGGTGTGTGTGTATATAGGTGCTTTATATTTATTAATTAATTATAGTTTTAAGTACATAAGTACATATTATATACTAAAAATTAAGAAAATTTTTTTACTTTCTGGTAGTAGTAAGGTTTGGGCCTTTAACCTTTTACTTTTTAAAATTTTATTATTTTAATATATTTTAGGGATATTGTTTAAATTTTTTGGGAAAAATTATTTGATTGGTTAGTTTTTTAAATTTTAGTGATTTAATTTGGTTTCCGGGGTTGAGAACATGTATTAAATTCAGGTTCGGGACATTTCTTGTTAAAATTTTTTATTTAAATTTAAAAATTTTTTAATTGGGTTTGGGACGTTCCAGGTACCCGCGAGTATGAGACGTTCCGGAAATGGGATTCCCATTTAATTTTTATTTGGGTTTGGGACAGAAATGGGAATTGGGATACTATCCGAATAGTGGATTTGGGATTCCTTTATGGATAGGGCACTCGTCCTGTTGTCATCCCTACCCGTATCATCTCCCCACCCCTATGTTCCCTCGTGTCGAATCTCTCCACCTAACACGTGCCAAGCAACTAGATATTTAACCCTCCGGTAAAATCTCCAACATACCCCTACCAGATTCACACGCACAGCCCACCCACGGGGGACATTATAGTCAATTCAAACCCCCCAAAGAAGGGACCCCACATGCTCCGCTAATAATTGATCATTCTCCGAATCCCATCTGTACTCTTGCTGGCATTTTCCATTCAGCACCATTTTTTTGCTTCTCCAACCTCTCACTCTTCTTATACTTGCAAACTACACTATGCTGCTGTCCTAGTGTGTTCATCTTCTCAAGTGAACACAAATAAATAAATAAATAAAAACAAAAATAAGATTAAAAAATGGTCTCCTCTCAACAATCTTTCACCTGTTTTTGCATTGTATTTGTTTCTTTCTTGATATGTAGCTTGTTAATAGGAACCATAGCTGATGATGATTCGATATACGACGTGCTAAGAGAGCATGGCTTGCCAATGGGTTTACTCCCAAAAGGCGTAAAAGATTTCAATCTCGATGGTGAAGGCAACTTTGAGGTGTATCTTGAACAAGCCTGCAATGCCAAGTTTGAAAATGAAATACATTACGATAGGAATGTTTCCGGGACGTTGAGCTATGGCCAGATCGCCGGGTTGTCTGGCATATCGGCGCAGGAACTTTTCCTTTGGTTTCCGGTGAAGGAGATTCGTGTCGATATTCCCAGTTCCGGTTTGATTTACTTCGACGTGGGTGTGGTTTCTAAGCAGTTCTCTTTGTCTTCGTTCGAGACTCCCAGGGATTGTGTTGCTGTTCAGGCTGAGGTGATTGAATTGCGTGACGGGGAGCACTTAGTTGAGAGCTTGTCCAAGGTTTCGTAGATGTTGTAAATTTGAGAAAACATTTTTGATTTGTTGAATACATAATATATGATTCGTTCATTGGATTCAAGTTGAGAATTTGATTGATATGAAACTCTGCTTCATTTTTATTCTTTACTTATGTTGGAAAGATTCAAAAATTTTTAAAATTATTTTTGGATTATTATTGGAGAAAATTTATAAACCCCTGTAAATAGTTTTAACTGTACAAGGGTCTTAAGCTATAGCAATAGATGACTTGCAGGAAAATAAGAGAAGGGTGAGAGATTGAATGCAGAAAATTAGATGACTTGTTATGATAGATTTTAGTTTTATTTTATGAATTTCTTATTTGATTCTTTTACAATCTTCAATATGTAATTAAACACTTTTGATTATCAATTACTATCCAGAATCAGTCTTTTCGGTTAGTTTTACGTTACTATTGCCCAAGTACATTTCCTTTTACTTCTGCCAGAGAGTTTTATGTGCATTTGTGTCTGAAAGATTTTGTTTTGATGAGCAGAGTCGATGGGGGCATCGGGATGATTCTGGTATCGCGATTTTGTAGATTTAGCCGGAAGATGGTTTATACAGCGCTTCAGCTCAATCAACTGATGGTGGGGGTGTTCAAGAGTTCCATTTGTGTACATGTCTGTGGAGGGTCTAGAGTAGAAGGTGAAATGGTTTCATTGAAGTGTGTCTGCTTACAGCTCCATGTATAGTGCATAGTCCAAGAGGATAAAGAAGGCATCAGTGTAGTTATAATGCTGAGAAACAGAGATTTTTCCGATAATGCAGGAGCACGAGTTCAAGGCGATCAGGTGATAAAAGGCACCAAGTTTGTTTCATAATGCTGAATTTTCGTATGAATATGGTGTTAATTTATGTAGTAATTTATGAGATATATACACGATTCGACCACGAAAAAATATGTACAAATTGCTTGCTGATGTTTTTCACATTTCAGAAAATTGCTCTCTCTCTTGTGGATTTGCTATTGACTGGTGTTTTAGGGTGCGTTTCGATTGGTTTTTTTTTAAAAGCATTTTTTTTAACAACTTCTGAAAAATAAGTTTTTTAAAAAAGCTGAAAATTCTGCCTTATAAAAAAAAATTGTATTTTAGTTTTTTTTTTTCTAGAGTTTCAACTTTTTTTTAAACCAAATCAAATAGTTATTGCAAATTTAGTATAACTTTTTTATGAAAAAAAGTGCATTTTTCTAAAAAAAAAAAAAACTAATCCTTTAGTCTGACTTACAATACAGTGGTTGCCACCATTGTGGGGGAGCAGAAAACAAGCAGAAATTGGCTTAATCTGCAAGTAGTGTAATAACTTAGGTCCAACGACTGACCTCTCACTGCGTTGAGTCTAATCAATTAGCCCGAAATACTTAAGCCAGTGATGATAGTAATAGGGAACTCAAGTCATTATAAAATACACACAAATCTCGGACAAAACCAATGTAGGATGGAGCGTTATAGACTCTCCCCTTCTCGTCGCGGCCTAGACACAAACAGAACGTACCCACTGTCCAAAACTCCAAGCAACATGAAAACCGTTCAGAGCCTGTGTATTTTATAAAATTATTTGAATTCACTGCTATTATTATCACTGACTTAAGTAGTTTGGATTAATTAATTAAATTTAACGTAGTGATAAGCTAGTAGTTGGGTTTAGACTATCAAATCTACAGTTACATTATGCTTCAAATTCAACAAATATAATCTGCGTTCATTTATATTGCTTCTTTGTTTCTTCTATTGGAAAATTGTTGTCTAATAACTCAGATTCTAGCATGATAAAATCGAAAATCTTTGAAGGAAAAGGATTTGCTGGTTTAGTTAGTCGTACAGTAGGCAAGATCTTACATATTTGTATCCGTGTTACAAGAGAATTCAAATACGGAGGCAATGATCTTGAGAATATGTCATTTCTCAAGTAAACCATTAAAAAGTTTAGCTATGAGCATATCGCTGCTGTATGGATGTGTGTACTACTGAACCTTGTTGACCGTCTTGACAACGAGGGTTCCTTCACATGTTAATCCACTTCTGTCCGTATCTGAGAAGCCACATGGTAAGATGTGAATCCGATGTCTTGTCTGTATCTAAGGAGACCACATGGAAATGGCTTAGAGTTTTTAGGTTCAACGTGATTTAGTTTGGTTTGATTTTAAATTTATTTTAAATCAAATTAAATTAGTTAATTCTCATATAAAATAATTAAACTAAACTAATTAGAAGTTGGTTTGTGTTGATTTCCGTTTTTATAAAAATAAAAAATAATTTATTCCATAATTTCAAGAAAAAAACATTAATTTATAGATCAACTTTAATTGACAATTCATATTACAAGTTTGATATTAAAATTAAGGAAGAATATATATGGTTTGTGGACTTATTTCAATCCAAACTAAATTAGTTGGTTCTTATTTAAAACTAATTAGTTAGTTTTTAGTTATGCAAAATAATCAAATTAACCCAAATTTTTTATTAAATTAGATTGGTTTGATTGGTTTAACTAATCTATGTTCATAATAGTGTTTACCTAGGATTCTAGGTTAAATACGTTTATCGTGAGGTAAATAGATACATCGTTTCATTTTACCAGTTGGGGAATCCAATTATCCTTCGACTAGTGCACCGTAATAGAAGCCCCAAAGGATTAGAAAGTTCCACATTGCTTCGCATCTCAGCGTCCGACATTTGTTTTGCTTGTGGGCATCTACTTTCTACTAAAGGAAAATTGTACAAGTTTACTTTTTGTCACATAGAGATTAGGTGAAAATGGACTAGACCCCCTAAATAGTTATCTGTTATATGGCCAAGGTCTTTCCTCACCTCTGGTTGTGTTTTCATTTCATGTACATTAAGTGTTAACACAATAAACAAACATATCGATATTTTTTTTATAAGTTTAAACTTTTAAGTTAAGTGGTAATTCTAATATAGTATCAGTTCATATCAGGGATTCAAAACTCATTGCCATCCATTTAAAACTATCCACATGCAAGACGCAAAATAAACCTTGCCTACACGTTCTGTGTTAATACAATAAATAAATAGGCTAATATCATATTAAAACTATCCATTTACAAGCTCAAAACAAAGTCCGCCTACACGTGAAGAGATGTGTTAACACAATAAATAAATAGACTAATGTCCTCCATATAAACTTAAACTTTTAAATAATATGTGAATTAGAGATATGAGAAAGTTGTTGGGTGCAATTTCTTTTATCAAATTGTGCACTATACATAATATTTTTCTTTACGACCTTTTTTTTATTAAGAATTAGAGTTAGTTTGAATTGACAAAATAATATTTTTTTTATAATTCTTTAGAAAAATATTTTTTAAAAAAAAGTTAAAATTTATAATTTTTAAGCATATTTGGTGGCATCAATTCGTTAAGGGGCATCACGAGATCACCTGTAAAGCGGCCATGTGCATTTGTTCCTTCTACAAAAATGGATAGCTTCAAAGCGTCAAACGGCCCCAAGGGCCCCGAGTCACGTGACAGACGCGACAGAACGATAACAAATCTTGTCACGATGATTACAAAAAATGAACCAGGTACTTGTCAATGATTTGTAATGAATGAATTCTACTGGTCCAAATTTGGATTCTTTCATAACAAACCCTATCACGGTGATTATGGAGATGAATTCGATATTTCTTAATAATTTATATTAGATGAATAGTTCGGTCTTTTATTTTTAATTCACCTCTCTCAATTCAATTCCTTGCTTCTCATAGAATTTGAAATCAAGATATTACTTATAAAAAAAATAGTTTCAATTACTTAAATTATTCCCTTAACTTTGAATCTTTCAATAGCTGTTATCATACTATGTTAAAAAGACCAACTAGAAGAACCTGAAGCTCGAAATAAACGAATTTGGTCAGTTTGCTTATGCTAGTACACATAATACATTATTTTTGCCAACAAAAATAAATAAAAAATGGGACTCTATGGAATGGTGCAAGTGAGAGTCACAGCCTGTTAGGCCATGCTTATTTAAGGCTTATAAGTTGTAAATAGTAAAAAATATATGAAGATATATATATATATATATATATATATATATATTTGAAAGAGCTTATGAGCTACAAAATAAGTTGAGCCAAATAGGCTTTTAACTAGAAAGGTCTAAAACAGTTCGTAGTCTCATTGTGTTTTTGAAAGATAACCGAAATTGCCAGGTAAATTCTTTACCTAATAAGCTTTGTGCATTAGAAATAAAATGTATATAATGTCTATTTTATATGCCCAATACTCATTTTAACCAAAAGTACAATTATGAATCTCATGCTTTGTTCATTTTATTTCTATTTATCCTTTTTCCTATATTTTTTAAATAATTTATTTCTTTTAGAAGAATTGGCTCACTGGCTAGCCGCCAAGCCTATAGCAGGAGCCCAAGATTTCTAACCTTCGGCTCGGCCAGGCCCGTGTACCCATGTGCATACGGGCCTAGGCCTAGTCCATCACTATAGGGCCAAATGAATAATGGACTTGGCCCAACCCACTTGCCATCATAAGCTAGCTAAGGGAGCCTATCTCTCGATTGGTCAAATTACACATTACCCTTTTTTTTTTCATTCAAAAATTAGTGTATAAACATAGTGTTATTTTAATTAAATCCTTTTTAAATTTAGAATTGGTTACTCTTAATTAATTAATAAGAGTAAAAAAAAAAACTCATTTATTTTTAAGGTAATTGCCTACTTCTAAAAAATCCAATTCTTAACTCCTATGTATAAATTTCCCCGTTTCACTTTAGCTAAAAAGGCTATTTTTTTTTGGATAAAAAAAGTCTAAAAATTGAGGAACAATTATTTAGCTCCCTCCCCAAAAACAAAAACCTGTCTATTTTTCAATTGATGATAAAAAAAAAAAAGAACTCATCGTTTGATGAATGATTTCTTAATTAGTTATACAGAAAAGACCGATTTAAGATAATTATTCAGTGAACATTAAAAATATACAATCTAATATTTATATATCAAAAAGTAGTGGAGGTTAAATTAATTTTTGAACTTAGATAGTTAGATATCTTATTGCATTGCATTTGGATAACAGTTCGACATCTAGAGAAAGAGAGCCCCTACCCTCTCGCACAACGCTTTCTCCTTCATTTTTTTATATGTTTTCACTTTGAGTTGTTTCTTCTATCCAAGGTCTCTTTTCCAACTAATTGTGCTTGCATTTTCCAAGAGTCCCGGGCTTAGGCCGGTGGTTCTGGTTGTCTGTTTTCTTCTTCGTTCTTTTCTTCTTCTTTCTCGGTTTTGTTGTATGTTTTTTTCTGTGTGTGTGTGTGTGTGTGTTTTTTTTTTATTTTATATAACTTTTCGCTAAACCTCTTGCTCAGACCTTTCTCGTACTTGCTATTTGGGATGGCATTAACAAGATGGAGCTCTGCTTCCTCATCAAGTTTGTTGATATGTTCTAGCTGAAATATATGTTATGTTGTTACTACCTTACGTGTACTTCTTGTGCTTGTCGCTAACATTAACAATGTTGTTGCTATTAACCTTTTCTTGTCTGTTCGCATCTTTGTTTTTAATCTCTGTTTAACAGAACAAATAATTAGGGATTACTGAAGATTATGGTATTGTTTTTGGTATTACTGATATTGTTTTTCTGTCACTCAGATTTTTGCTTTTTTTAAGATTTTCTTTAATACAACAAGCCGAGACAAGATTTCCAAGTTCCAGGCACCGGCGGGGCGCTTGCCCCCAGAACGGAGATTTCTTCGAATTAATTATGTTGTGTTCTCTCTTTTTTTTTTATTTTAAATTCAATAAAGGTCAAAAGATCGATTATAATTTTTCTGAAATATAAAAAGTTCACTTTTAACTTTTGAATAGCTTTATTTGAAATTGTTAATGGGAATCCTTTATTGTGAATTCTATAGTCTTTTTGGGTCACCTGTCGTATATTTTGTGAAGTACCAATGAAATTCTTGTTTATTTAGCACAAGCAAAAAAGAAGAATAAGGAAACTTTTTCATTTTGTTTCAAGTTAATACATAAAACTTGAGAAAACAAAATTTTGAAAATGTAAAAAAGAGCTAGGTCGAGCGCGACATGTTTACGAGGAAGGTGAGATGGAGTGGACGAGTGTTTGAGTCATTCTAGAAAGAACAAACCCTTGGCAGCAGCAAGCATGCAGTGCTGATTTATTACATGCAAAAATAAAAAATAAATAGCTTTGTCCCTTTTTGTTTTTCACCCTTTTTGGATTCGAATTAGGGTATCCTCAAGTCTAATTGACTTGAGACTAATTATTTTCGGGCCAAGAGCACTAAAGGAAAAAGTGCCTCCTACAAATGGGCTTCTTGATATTGAAACTTATATTTTTATCTTTATTGGAGGACCAACGTGAGGCTGTTATCACCTCAATCAATAATTTCTTGATAATTTTGTCCCTTTTCCACGACAAAGAAATCTATGAATGAAAAAAGCCAAAAGGTGAGCACGTACCCGCAAAAAGGCTTTAGTAGAACATTTCTCAAGTGCATGCATTGTTTGTTATTAATCACCATGCAAGTCTTAAATCACTTTATCATGACACGAAAGAAAAAAGAACTAGTAACTTTTTGTCGGGTGAAGTCAAAGATATTTTAGTATTAAAAGTTGGAGACAGATATGGCTCATGATTTGGGTTTAAATCCAATCTCTTTGTCTTAGTTTGAGTGGCCTCGACTTAACTGATACATAGTATAGGGAACAAGTTGTTCAACGAGATTTACTAGTTAGTGGTCAGGTTTCGTCGGGTGTATCGGTAGCCGTGCTCTGTTAACTAAATTTCCTTTGTTCTAAAAAAAATGAGAAAAAACAACTTTTTATTGAGCGAAGATTCCTAAGAATTTGAGAGAAAGAAATAGAGAGCCACATGGGATTAAGGGAACCCCTTATATTTGATAAATTATTTATAATTTTGAATATCTTTTAGATTAATTATTTAATTTATGCATATACGAGTCACTTTATAGTTATAGATGATTCCTTAAGATTTTATATTTCATATTTTAATAAAGATAAATGAAAAAAATTAATTTTTTGTTAGATAAACCAATGATTTTTTTTTAAATTATGGACTAATTTATAACTTTAAATCTGGGGGTGGGGTGGTCCCCTCTCTTCCGTTCGGCTTCCGCTGCAGCCTCTACTTCAGCTCAACTTCAAGCATCTTCAGCAGCTTTGACTAATTTCTATGTTTAAGTCAATTAGGAGATACATATTCCTAATTGTGGCAACTTATGGGTATTCCTATTTCTTAGGAGATATCCTCGGTAACAAAAATTAGATAAGTCAACTAGGTATATATATGTTCTTTCCGGTCCTTAACTAATTTGTAATTGAGTCTTGTTATATATATATGTAACATAAGTAATTGTATCTCCAGCTCTTTCTGTATCTTCCCGGAGCTCTTTATTCTCGAAACATTCTCTGTGAACTCTTTATTATTAAATCTCAAGACATTGTTTGAGCTCTTATTCTCAAACCATAATGGATCCAGAAGGTTCAAGTGATCAAAAAAATTACCGCACAAGTGTAAGTGTTATTATTGAGGCTTTTAGTAGAATATACCAGTAACATCTATAAAGATCATTTTCTTTTCCAGAATTTGCATTTCTTTTTTTAATGCAACAATAAATATGTTTTTGTTATATATTATAGTTGACGCTATTCTTCTCTTTTAATGCAAAAATAAATATGTTTTTATTATATATTAGGTTATCAAACCTTCGGTAACATAAAATTCGTTTTTTTCCCCTGAATATCTGCAATCATATATAGTGCTGGCCTTCTTTTTCAAAGGAAACAGTAAACATGTTTTTGTAATCATCATTTCTCATGCAGCAAATTGTTGGACTAATTAAAACCATATATATATCAACCTTACCAACCTTATGAATTTTCATCTTGATCACAGATTTTAGAACTCATACCCGAGGTTTTTTATAAGTGTATGATCCGAAACTCGCATATGCCGTTTGTTTGAATGTTTAAAATCATGCCAGATCAATTTATATTTGTGTATAATGATTTCCTTTCAAGTTTCAGTATAGGTATGGATAGTTTGAAGAAATCGAATTCTAATAAATAAAGGTTGTCGTAACATTAAAAGATATGCATTACCGTAATATACAACACAGGTTGATGAACGATTGGCAAGAGAGAAAGCAATTGATGAATGGCTGCCTATAACATCTTCAAGAAATGCAAAATGGTGGTACTCAGCTTTCCACAATGTGACTGCTATGGTTGGAGCTGGAGTTTTAAACCTGCCTTACGCCATGGCAAACCTGGGATGGTAATGCTCACTTTGCATGAATATCTGATCTGAATTGTTCATTGAGTTACATTTTTGTCATAGGGCCAGTTTGGATTAACATTTTTTTTTTTTGGGAAAAAGTACTTTTTTTTTCCTAAAAAAATTATACTAAATTTGCAATAACTATTTGATTTGACTTCTAGAAAAGCTGAAGTTTTGAAAAAAAAATTCAAATATAACTTTTTTTAGAAGCCAAAATTTTTAACTTCTAAAAAAAAACTATTTTTCAAAATCTGTTAAAAAAAACGCTTTAAAAAAAAAGTCAATACAAATGGGTCCATACTTTGCTAAAGAAGGCTGCAACGTATACGGCATATGGTTGATACATGCGACATGGTTCCTTTCTTGTCTGTATAATTTCAGGGGACCTGGTGCCACGGTGCTAATTTTATCATGGGTTATCACACTGTATACATTATGGCAAATGGTTGAAATGCACGAAACAAAAGATGGGAAACGTTTGGATAGGTACCATGAGTTGGGGCAGTATGCTTTTGGTGAAAAGCTTGGTTTATGGATCGTGGTGCCACAACAACTTATTGTTGAAGTTTGTGTGAACATAGTTTACATGGTCACCGGAGGAAAATCACTGTAGAAATTTTATGAGTTAGTTTGTCATGACAATTGCAAAGATATCAAACTTACCTACTTTATCATGATCTTTGCTTCTGTCCATTTCGTGCTTTCCCACCTTCCCAATTTCAACTCAATATCGGGCGTATCTTTAGCAGCCGCTATCATGTCCTTGAGGTATGATAACTAGTTCTCAATATTGTAAGAGTAAATTGCATATTATTACCTTTACTTTGACCTATGTATACCATATTTTAATAGTATCAAAATTAGTTAATTACCCTCTTGTACTTTGATCTATGTGCACCATATCCCTCATAGTATCAAACTTTGCTAATTACTCTCTTGAAGTTCTTAAAAGTATACAAAATACTCTTCCTAAGTTTTTAAAAATATGCAAAATATAACTATTAGGGAACACTGTTTGGGGAATTGGAGAATAAGGAGAAATGAGTAGGGCCTGGAAAATCCATGAGATTCAAAAGAAAAAAATAATTCAAATATCTACATATAAAATGGTTGTAATAATAAGTATTAATAAAAACACATAGCCTAAAGTTTATGAATTAGGAGTGACTTAATTACAAGCTTACACAATACTATGTTCTCATAATATATAGGGAAGATGCTCAGTGGGTGGGTGCCATGAGTGAAGAGATTGAGTCTCTTCAAAAGAATTAGGCATAGGAGCTTGTCGAATTGTCTGAGACACAATAAGTTATATGTTGCAAACGGATTTACAAGAAAAAGTAAGATACTCCAGGGATTCAAGGTCCTCAATACAAAGGATATTTTGCATACTTTTAAAAACTTTAGAGGATAATTAACTAGTTTTAATATTACAAGCGGGTAAGGCGCGCATAGGTCAGTGTACAACGGGTAATTAGTTAGTTTTAATACTATAGGGAAGTATAGTGCATATAGATAAGAGCATAGAGAGGTAATATGCAATTTACTCATATTTTAAAAACTCAACTTTCTGAATCTGAATTAGTTTGCAACTTTGCATCACTCTTGTTCTATTCTAATATGCTTATTAATTTTATTTGATGAAGTTATTCAATTATCGCTTGGGGAGCTTCAATACACGAGGGCGTGCAACCGAACGTGCAATACAGCTACAAGGCCACAAGCACAACAGGAACCGTCTTTAACTTCTTCAGTGGCTTGGGCGAGGTTGCTTTTGCTTACGCTGGTCATAATGTGGTGTTGGAAATACAAGCCACCATCCCATCTACACCAGAGAGACCTTCCAAAGGACCCATGTGGAAAGGTGTTGTTGTTGCCTACATCGTTGTAGCTTTGTGCTACTTTCCAGTTGCTCTTATTGGGTACTGGGTGTTTGGTAATTCAGTCGAAGATAACATTCTCCTCTCGTTAGCGAAACCTGTGTGGATAATTGCTGCAGCTAATATGTTCGTTCTTATCCATGTTATTGGTAGCTATCAGGTGCTTATAAGTCAAAACTCCTGGTCTTGGGCTATGTTTGTGCTTTCCATCTTCTCAAAGAATTATTATCTTTCCTTCATTTCAATGCAGATATATGCAGTGCCAGTTTTTGACATGGTAGAGACTTTCCTTGTGAAGAAGCTGAAGTTTGCTCCCACTTGGTGGTTGCGCTTTATTTCAAAGAAATATATACGTGGGTAAGTAAACTGTCAGCTTTTTTAATATATCAGAAAAATATTTTTCTACCACGTGCATGTTTATGGATTTTCATTTATTTGCAGCTTTCACAATGTTTGTTGCTATTACCTTCCCATTCTTTGGTGGTCTTCTTGCGTTCTTTGGAGGTTCTGTTTTTGCTCCAACCACATACTTTGTATGTAAAAGTTTATTTTATTATAATTGTATCATTCATTATCTCTAACATTATGAGTTTTTTGAATTCCCTATCTTTAATCTAACATACTATTTACGAATTGTGTTGTTTGTTCTTCCTCTAGCTTCCCTGTATTATTTGGCTTATTGTTAAGAAACCAAAAAGATTTGGCCTGTCTTGGTGGATTAACTGGGTATGTACAACATGAAAGTTTTACACTTGGTGAAATTACTACATTTGTCTCTTAAAGCTAATGCTAATGCATTGCAATTTTATTATGTAAAATCCAGATTTGCATTGTCTTTGGAGTGCTTTTGATGGTTCTAGGACCCATTGGTGGACTAAGGCAGATCATACTTCAAGCCAAGACCTATGACTTCTATAGTTGAAATGAGCCACGCAACAGCCATGGTTGGCCTTGCGGCATGACCAAGGGAAATCTAGAGAAGATTAGACGCAAAAAACCTTTTTTTTTTAATTTAATTTATTTTATTTATTTATTTTTTGCGGATTGAATTGACATGTACATACCTTCAAACTGTCTCTTACATATACTAATTCTCTTGCCCCTTCATCTTGACTGATGAAGTAAAAAATTACATCTGCATTTTTTTTTTTTATGGCAGTGCATATGTTCAAAACATCAGTCAATTCTAATACAATAAAATGATTTTAATTTGATTTATATATCTTTCTTTTGGGCTCTTCACTTCTAGTTGTTTAATTACATTATTTTGAAATGTCATGGCACCTTAGCTTTTTCTAGGAAGTGCTGAGAGTTCCTTGTATCGCATTTCTAATCATAGCATGTCAGTTTTGAATAAGACGACCTTTTGATTTTACTCTCTTTATTTACTTTTTATCCAAATCGGAGTGGTTTGACTATATGTTTTTATTGCTAGATTTCAATGCCGAAAAATGTATATCTAAAATAAATCAAATAAACCAATTATCTTTACCCCTTATACTCTTCTATTTTTATAAAACTTTGTTTGTTATTTTCTCTCTAACTATGTTACTTAGTTCTCAGAACCAAGAAAAATCATATTTTATACTATAAGTAACACATTAACAAAGATGTATTTTTTAGCATAGTATGACATTTAATTCTTTTAATCTTTTTGATAAAAATTCTGATTCTGTCATTGATTTATAAGTGTTTGCACTGTGGTGGAAATATAGTGAACACACGAAGGGTTTTAAGAGCTTGTGGTAGAAGGCATGACGAGGAAAAGAAAAGAAAAGCGCGTAATATCAATTGTAAAAAGGTGGACGAAAGATGGGTGAAACTGTAAGGAAATATAATGAGCATTTGTTAGCTGTTGCAGTAAACGGTGCGAGAAGTTGTGCAATTCAAAATTATTGATAATTGGAAATGTTTGAAGTTTTTAATTTGTGCATTCGCCTTTCTAACTTAATTTATTTTGGGGGCTTCTCTTTCCAATCAAGGAACGAGCAAGAACAGTTTACTCTTGGGGTTAGTCTACACCACATCTATTTAGAGTTGAGGTAACTTTTTAGGTTCCTTTGATTATTAAAAGAATTATGATGTTTCAATAATTTAGAGGAAAGAAATTTTAAAATTTTATTTTAATATAGAATATATAGATAGACAATGAAACCATTCATGCACGAAAACTAGCAGAGACATTAGTACAATGTGTTCAGTACAATAAACAAATATAATCAAAATCTTTTTATAAATTTAAACTTTTAGATGACGTGGTAATTCCAATACAATGCATGGCAAAAAAACTTATAAACAATAAATTTGTGATTAAGAAAAATTATTACTTTGAAGAAATTAAATATTTATTCATAAATAAATATATTTTTAGTACTTGTATTTTTCTTTGTCAAATTTAGTATTTGTATGTATTATTGTTTTTAACTTGGATAAACCCCTGCTCTATCAGTACTATTTCCCCACTGGTTGTCACCCTACCAAGAAAGACACCAAAACACACTTGTGTGGAGCTTTCTTCCTAATATAATCTCGGACGATCAAGTCAATATAAGAATAACCACGAGATAGACAAAAGTGTTTGAAGTATATATTTTCGGTTAGCTCATGCTGCCTCTCATGAGGGTGAAATTCACTTTTTATAAGATTTTACAAGGACTTTGAATGATAAGTGACAAATGTTAGGCGATTGAGTTGACTCTAATTTTAATAATATCGTGTCAGTTGTGTAAATATGTCATTTATGTGTCGTAAAACAGCGGTTGCGCTACTCAGATTTATGGGGCTAACATCATCTCTGATTACGACATGATTACTCTTTGTCCAAAGGGTGGGATCATCCTAAGGTGCTTTGGGTGGTAGACAAACCTACTAGTCCAGTGCTCCCTCCGGTCGATTTGCTTTGAACCCCGAAGTCTTACGAATGACTTTCCTCTAGTGGTACATGTGCTGCTATAATGTCCACCCATATTAAACACTGAAATTCATATATGACTTTTAAATGAAAACAATGGATGCTATAAAAATAATGATAATGATCCATATGCCAATTGTGTTCCGCCAAATATATGTATCTAAAAGCGTTTTCCAATCCAGTGGTGTAACTAATTGCTTACGACATGAAAATGGTTAATTTTCCCACAAATTTTTATTTTTGCAAAATTTTTTATTTAATTTCTATTGTTTTAAAATATTTAAATTATTTTTTAATGGTTTAGAAATAATTAAATTAGTCTCTATTATTTAAAAATATTTATATTAATTTTAAAGGTTTCACAAGAATAATCAAGTTAGTCCCTATTATTTACAAAATATTCCTATTACTTGTCAATGTTTTAGAAACTACTAGTTGTAAAAGGCTATGTAAGGCGCGTCCGTTGTCCAATGTATTATAGAATATTTATATAAATCATAATTTGATAAATAAAATTTTCACACAATAAAAATATAAATAAAAAATGATAATACATCTTAATTTTCATACACCCACTAAACACATTTTTTGCATGCTAGCAAAAAGAAGAGTTACATCATTTTATCTACTTTTGATTTTTTTTTTTTTGTGCAATAATTTCTAGCTATTTACAACCCCATAACCATTTCATCTAGTCATGGAATGAAATTTTGCAAATAAAAGTGGGTCAGATGGATAGAGCACATATCAAACACTACATCAAGATCTTTAGGATTCTGCCATGTCTTGCCTTTTATCAATATTTTCTTCATTATTCCACCATCCTTCCAGGACAACAACTCAACCTCAAATTGGAGAGTGGCTTTCGAAGGAATCTTTGGAGGTGATCCAAGCTCGTCATGGGCCAATTCTGGAGGTATGGTGAAAAGGACCTTTTTAGCTTTATTCATTGCGAGTTGTAACGAATCTTCGTCTCGAGTTACGCTGGGGCCTCATCCTGTAACAGGTCTTGATTCCTTCATCCCATAAAACTCAATTGTATTTATACATCTACATAAACATACTTTTATACATATAGAATCACGGTTTCAAATTTACCTTTGAGAAATTTGTTCGCCGAGAAGGCTTCGGTGGACCACGTTCAGCCTCCTAGGAATGGCCAGTTCAACTCGTATCGTAATGTGAAATTTAGTCTCCTACTCAAACTTTACCACACAGATGACTTCTCTATCTACAAGATGGTCAGAAGAGTCAGGCATCCAAAAATTAATAATACTCCTATGACATTGGCCGTTTTATCATGAGGAAATAGTCCAAATAACATCAGTTCTCGAAAACTATCGTCCAAAGCTTTCAAAAAAGAAGAGGAATTATTATACAATTGGCAGTATGAGTTATGAAAAGAAAATTCTCAAACTATACTTGAAACAATACTTAATTCACTTATTACATCATCGAACAGTAAGAAACTTACGAACACTAACACGTAGACATCCAATGCATCATAGTTTTTAGGAAGCCATTCAAACGCCAAAGTTTAATAGATAATTGTTAGTAATATACGGACAACCTCCGCACTTGAACCTACCAAATTTGATTATCCACAACAAAAACTGATCCCACCACTTCAAGCCACTAAACAACTTCACTCTTTTCCTTGAGCAAGAGTATCACAAATAAGTCAATGAAAAATAAATGACTGGATCACTCAAGTTATCATGCTCATATCTGAAGTTTCATGCGAAGGACTGAAATTTTAACTTCATTTATAGGGAACATTAACATTTCAATATTGTCAAATTGAAATTACAAAATTAAATATCGAATTATCAAACAATAGAGTTGATCAATCGAAGAACAAAACCACAGAAGTTGAATGGTAATGATGTCTCTAGTCTATCTTTTTTTTTTTTTTTTGCTAGGTAAGCAAGAACTATTATTAAAAAAAAACTTTACAAAACGAGACAGGACCCAATTTCAAAAGAACCCATTATTAGAGAATGATGTCAAGGTTCCAAATTCTACAAAGGTCCCTATTGACAGAGTTGTTTCTGTACCTTTGATTCCTAAACGCTATACACTGCACATCAAAAATAATATTGTTGACTAAATGGTTTTCAGTCTTGTAATCACGATTATGGATTCTTCCATTCCTTTCCATCCACAGGTGATAGATGGTTGCTTCAAACGCAAGTTTAATAAGCAAGGATTTGAGATGGTATTGGTTGCAATTCACTGTAAGTCAAGTAATGATTGCATCCCACTTCTCAAGCCAATGAGGTCCACGGGCTTTTCTCATAATATTCTTCCAAATTCTCTTGGTGAAACTGCACTCAAAAAATAAGTGATCTTTGTCCTCAGATCCCATTCTATAGAATTCATAGAGCGGGTCAATTGTTATTCCCCAAGAAAGCAGATGAGTTTTGGTATGACCTCGGTTAAGACAGAAAATCCAAGTGTGAAAAGCATGTTTTGGGATGTGATTTTTGAACCAAATAGTTTCAGCCCATCCAACTTTTTCATAAGTCAAATGCACTGATCTCCATGCTAAGTCGAAGGAGAAATTACCACTTGGATCGCCAAGCCAAATAATGGAAGCATTGTTAATGAGGACCAAATCAAAAAAAGCCACGCGGTGCTTCAGGATATTCCTCCAATACCAAGCCCCATCTGTAGGTTGATCAAGTTCCCAAAGCTCTTTATTCTTCAGATGGTAAGCCTTCACCCATCTTGTCCAGACAGATTGATGATTGCTGATGAGCTTCCAAAGATAACCAAAAGTGGCAGCACCATTACAGTCCCAGAGGCAGCAAATCCCAAGCCCACCCTCGTCTCTTGTCTTACAAATTTCTTTCCAAGAGATTTTGGCTTTTCGAAAACAAGTCAAGCCACCAGACCAAAGAAATCTAGTCATTCTTTTTTCAATGTTTTTAATAACACCTTTAGGAAGAACAAACATCCTGGCCCAATAAGAATGAATGTTAGTCAAGACTGAGTTGATTAATTGTGCACGTCCAGCAAATGACAACCATTTAGAAGACCAACTCTCAATTCTGCAAGTGATTTTCTGGATCAGCTTGTCACAATCCTTAGAAGCAAGTCTTCCAGGGATAAGAGGAACACCAAAATAATTAACAGGAAGTGAGCCAATCTTGAAACCCATAAAAGAGGCAAGATCTTTCGAAAGAGCATCATTACAGCCCCCAAAATAAATTTCAGTTTTTTCGCTATTGATACTGAGACCAGAGATGCTTTGAAAGAGAGAGAGAGCCTTTTTAATGAGATCCAGAGAGCTTCTATCAGCACGGCTGAAAATGAGGACGTCGTCAGCAAAGTAGAGGTGATTGAGGCGGATGCGACGGCATTTCGGATGGAAGGAGAATTTGGGACTAGTCGCCACATGATTAAGAATCCCAGTCAAGACTTGCATACAAAGAACAAAAAGATAAGGGGAGAGAGGGTCACCTTGTCTGATTCCTCTTTCACCCTTAAAGTAGCCATGGAGACCTCCATTAATAGCAATAGAGAACATTGGCGTAGAAATACAGCAATCAATCCATTTGATAAAGGTTGTCGGGAAGTTGAAGGCACGCATTGTTGAAAAGATAAACTTTCAATCAAGGGTGTCAAACGCTTTTTTGATGTCGAGTTTAATCATACATCGTGGTGACCCACCTTTCCTCTTATAGCCCCTGCCAAGTTCTTGGGCAATATGAACATTATCAGAGATGTTCCTTCCTTTCACAAATGCAGCTTGGACATCAGAGATCAATTTTGTCATGACTGGCTTCAAACGAAGTGCGAAGATCTTTGCAATGCATTTGTAAATTGTATTACAGCATGCAATCGGCCTGAAGTCGTTGTAAGAATTAGTTCTCTGGGATTTAGGGACCAGCGTGAGTTCCCGAAGCATACTAGGTTTGTGGAAAAAAGATTTAATAGCTCGAATGACATCATTCCTAACAATGCTCCAGGCGGCTTTAAAGAAGTAGGATGTAAAGCCATCAGGGCCAGGGCTCTTGTTACTAGCAATTGAGAAAAGTGCATTTTTAATTTCAGAGTCCAAAATAGGGAGAGAAAGCATTTGTATATCCTCAGGACTAAGGACATAATTAGTGAGTTTCCGAATACTGAGAGCTTCACAAGTCTTGACCTCCAAGTTAGCTCTGCCAATAGTATTGCAAAAGAAATTAACTGCAACTTCACCAATTTCTTTCACTTCAGTGACCATTTTACCATTCATATCACAAATTGCTGTAATAGCATTCTTGGCATGTCTCCCTTTAGCAAATTTGTGAAAGAAGTTGGAATTTTTATCCCTTTCTTTAAGCCAGCTAACCCTTGCCTTTTGTTTCCGGACACTTTCCTCAAATGAGTTAAGTTCCTCATACTGCTTGATGAGTTTGAATTCCTTCTCTCTAATTGCCATAGAAGAGTTCCCATCCAAAATAGTAGATTGGATGGCAGAGAGCTTATCTTTACATTCCAAAATTCGCCTTTGCAAGTTGTGGAAATAAAGTGTGTTGAACTCCTTCTGGGCCTTCTTCAAAGTTTTAAGTTTGAAGCAAAGCTGGAACAAAGGGAACCATCAATATGCTGTGACCAGACATCAGCAACAGTTGGGAGAAAGTCAACATGAGAGGTCCAAGCATTGAAGAATTTAAAGGGGAAAGGTAATCTTTCAGTGCATTGAAAAGGCCTAAGCAGAAGTGGAGTATGATCGGAAAGGCCAGGGTCACCAACAATAAGGCTGGAGTCACACATGTTGGCCAGCCATTCACCATTGACTAAGACCCGATCAATCCTACTTGCACGAAAAAGATCATTGACATTATTATTAGTCCATGTAAATCTCGGTCCTAGCCATCTATGTTCAGTATGACTAGATCTTTCGATGCAATTAACAAAACATCTAGCTCCACTACCAAGAGAGTCACATCCCCATCTATCTTCGATGTTGGTGATTTCATTGAAGTCCCCACCAATACACAAAGCTTCCTTATCAAAAAGAGAAGACCAACAATGAATAGTATCCCATAACTGATTACGCAATATAGCATCATTGAAGGCATAAACAAAAACAGTCAGGAAACTTCGACTTTTCACCACATAAGTGATGCGGCACAGGATAGCCTGATTTGTGGTAGCAATAGTTTCAACTTTAATAGAGTTAATATTCCAAAGGATCCAGATTCTCCCCGATGGATCACAATTATAGTTATTGCTCGAGGCCCAAAGATGGAACTTATTCTTCAAAATGCCCATTTCATTTCCAACCTTCACCTTAGTTTCAAAAAGACCACAAACATCAATTCTTTTATTACGCAAAATACGCGAAACCTCTTTTTGTTTAGAGGCTTTGTTGAGGCCTCTAACATTCCAGAACATTAGATTCATATGGAGGTTTAGGAAGGGGATGATCCTCCAAGTTAACATTTGTCAAAGCAGAATTCTCAATCCCATTAACATCAGCGTGGAATTCCTCCACTAGGTTCTGGCCTTTCTTTAATACAGAGAAGGTATTGGACGAGCTTGGAAGACCAGCTTCGGGAAGTGAGGGTAGAGAATTAGGAGATTTACTCCTACCTTTCCTGCTGGAAATAATTTCCCATCTCTCAGCCCGATTATTGACATTCTCTTGGTCCTCCACAGGAGATTTTGCCCTCTCCGCTGGTTCCTGCTCTTGAGAGATAGTAACCACTGGTAATTTGCTACTGCTTCTGTTTCTTGGTTTTCTCAGGGTTCTCCCATTCACTGATCTACCTCTGTGATACCTCTGGCTTTCATTAATTTTCTCCCTATTTTGGGGACAATAATTATGGTTGTGACCAATTAGTTGGCATTTGGAACACCATTGAGGGCGCCAAGCATATTCTGCTTTGATCTCTGCAAAGCTTCCTTCCTCAATTTCCAGTTCGAAAGATTCAGGGAGAGTGTCATGAATATTAATTTCGACACATACCCTAACATAACTCATTTTAGGAGCATTCTCCGGAATAATATTAGTTTGGATAGGAATGCCAATAGCACTTGCTACACAGCCGATACCCTCCACTGTCCAGAATTCATTCGGAATATTACGGAGTCGCACCCAAATCGGCACTCTGTCAAATTTGAATTTGCAAGGTTGAATGCCTGGTTGCCATTTCCTTAGCAGTAAAGGCCTGTTATTTATGTGCCAAAGCTTCTCAAGAACATTATCACAATGTTGCTGAGTTTCGAATTTAAAGAAAAATAGCCCCTCATCAGTGGAACGGATATCAATATTACCGAAATTCTTCCACTTCGAATCAACAAAGTTTTTGATATGGATATAGGGGGGAGGTTTGCCCAGGAATTGTCCTACCAAGGAGTTCTTCCACAAGGCAAGTCCCTTGTCCCGAGCTCCCGGAGGAGGGGTGACTCTGATTTTCCCATTAACAATTCTGGGAGGGTGATAAGGAAGTTTGATGGAATCACTAACCTTGGCTTCAAAGAGCTTTCTCCAAGCAGCAACAGGGGCCGCTTCAAGTCCATCTGCAGCTGTAGCAGTAGAGTTAATTGAAATTAACTCCTTTGAGGCAGCAGGGGAAGCATCGGGAAGAACTCGAAGAGGAGCAGAGGAGATGCAGCCGTCCTTCTCAGTAATATTGCAGTTATCATTCTCAATAATGGTGATTGGAACATCAACGAGTGATTGATTTTGTGCGTCTTCCATGGCAGAATCAACAGCAACATTCTTCTCGACAGTGGACGACACCAACGAGGGAAAGCTCAAAGCATCCTCCATCCGAGGTAATCCTTGCTTGGTCTGCTCGCGAGGGGAGTCCTCCATATCCTTGAAGAACTCAGCTGAGTTCAATTTAGTTCCAGGTCCTCGCTTTTTCCTTCCCATTTTCCATGAACAGTAAGGGTTTTTACCTGTGGTATAGAGGACGCAAAAGAAGAGAGAGAAATTTTATTGATCTCTAGTCTATCTTTCATCAATCAGATACATGCTTCCACATCTCTTAAACCTGAAAAGAATGGAGCTTCTAAGAATTCGACGTAAGAGGTTGCACATTCACATTCTTTTTGAAAAATGTGAAGTCACGGAGCAATTCCAACTCCTGGAGGGCAGGAAGTTTAAAAAATAAAATAAAATACACAAATACGCCTGCGCGCACGCATATGTGGAGCTTTTAGCATAAGAAAACAAAATCAAAAGAGCTGTTTGATTTCAGCAATTTTCCAAAAATACTCTTTGTTACAGAATTTCTCAACTTGGAACTAATTATTTTTATAGCCATTAAAGTTTACAACTTTCACCCTAAACAATATGTGATAAATTCACCTGATAATATATTTGTGCGTGGGTGTGTTAAGAAAATAATAGTGAAATCAGCAGAAAAGTAGCACAGATCATAGCATTTAAGAAACATCATCAAACAGCAACAATAAGCTGCTTCTTAAGCCTCAGCTAAACACTTAAGGTATGAGAAGATCAACTATAGTGTGGTCTTTGATGCCTAGTCCACAACCATGCCTAAATTCTGTAAATCTGAAAGAATAACTAATAAACTTTGCAGTGCAAATACTTCTTTTTTTGCCGAGGAATTTCTCTTAGAAGCATTTCTTTGAGAATCCAATTCATACATGTTGGGGAAAAACATGCAAACACGAAGAATACGAGAAGAAATAACGGACACAAGAAATTACGTGGTTCGGCTTTGAAGCCTACGTCCACGGGCAACAAAGAATAATTATATTACTGATCACGAATGCTACAAGGCTCTCACTTTGGTTTCTCTCACCCCACATACCATAAGAGGTATGAACCTCTACACCCCCATGGGGTGCGACCCTAAGGCACCAAATACAATGTCCTAGCCCCTATTTATAGTACACAAGTATTCTAATATGTATTCTACGAGGATAAGGAAACAGTATACTACTAGAAAAAGTAAACAGTATACTACAAGGAAAAGGACTGAAAAGAAATTTGCTATTCTTGTTGCCTAAGAATTCGGGCCACATTCAATAAATCTCCACCTTGGCACGTATTCGCTCCAATCAACACACCATCATCCCTGCTGCCAACTGCCCTTATGGGCTCAACGCTCCACACCGCAAATAGCAACCAAATCCAAACAATGCTTGAACTTGCTGACTGGAACCACCTTAGTCATCATATCTGCTGGATTCTCATGGGTAGAAATCTTTTGCACCGATATGATTCCTTGTGATATAATATCTCTGATAAAATGATATCTAACGTCAATATGTTTAGTCCTTTCATGATACATCTGATTCTTCGTCAGATGGATTGCACTCTGGCTATCACAAAAGACTGTACTTGTATCTTGCTGCAGTTCAAAATCACGAACCAGGCCTTGTAACCACATGGCCTCCTTCACAGCTTCTGTAATTGCCATGTACTCCGCTTCAGTAGTCGACAATGCCACAGTAGATTATAATGTCGCTTTCCAACTGATAGCACATCCAGAAAGAGTAAACACGTAACCCGTCAGAGATCTTCTCTTATCAAGGTCACCTGCAAAGTCTGAATCACAATAACCCACCAACCTTGCGCAATCTCCAGTCATCTTGCTAAATAGCAAATCTACATTTGCAGTGCCACGCAAATATCTCATTATCCATTTCACCGCTTCCCAGTGTTTTCCTGTGTGATGCCATATACCGCCACAACACTAATCGCATGTGAAATATCGTGACAAGTGCATACCATAGCATACATCAAGCTACCAACAAAGACTCGAGTATGGAACATGAGACATATGCTCCACCTCCTCCTCGCTTTAGGTGACAAATCTGCAGACAATTTGAAGTGAGCAGCAAGCGGCACACTCACAGGCTTAGCTTTAAGCATCCCGAAACGCTCCAGCACCTTCTTAATATAACTTTGTTGAGACAAGAATAGCTTCCCAGCGTTTCTATATCTGTGGATCTCCATGCCAAGAATCTTCTTTGCTGCTCCAAGATCCTTCATCTCAAACTCATCACCTAGCTGCTTCTTTAATTTGTCGATTGCAGACATGCTTTTAGCAGCAATAAGCATATCATCGACATACAACAGCAAATACACAAACAAACCATCTAGAAGCTTCTTGAGATATACACAGCTGTCGTAAGCACTCCTTATGTATCCAGCACTTACCATGAATGTGTCAAATCTCTTGTACCATTGCCGAGGTGACTGCTTCAACCCATACAATGGCTTCTTCAGTTTGCAAACATGGTTCTCCTTACCAGGAACTACATACCCCTCCGGCTGACTCATGTAAATTTGCTCATCAAGATCACCATGCAAAAACGCTGTTTTACATCTAGCTGCTCAAGCTCTAAGTCATGAAGAGCAACCAAGGCAAGTAAAACCCTGATGGAAGTATGCTTCACAACCGGAGAGAACACTTCGTTGAAGTCAACACCCTCCCTTTGTGTATAGCCTTTTGCCACCAACCGTGCCTTGTATCGAGGACCTTCAACCCCTGGAGTACCTTCCTTTTTCTTGTAAACCCATTTGCAACCGACAACTCGCTGTCCCTTAGGCAATTCAATAAGCTCCCATGTTTGATTCTTATGAAGAGACTCAATCTCCTCACTCATGGCGTCCATCCACTGAGCAGAACCTTTCCCAGATATGGCCTCTTTGTATGAATTCGGCTTATGTCCTTCAATTGTTTCGGCAACAGTCAAAGCATAAGCAACAAGATCAGCGTATCCATACCTTTGAGGCTCTCTAATCTGTCTCCTTTCTCGCCTGATGGCAATCTTTGTATACATTGTTCAGGCATATTTTGATCATGTGCCTCAGTTGGTTGAGTCGGCTAAATTTGACTGCTACTATTGCTAGATGGAACATTTGGTATATCAGAAAATACCTCCACCTGCTCTTTGACACCGTGGTCTAAATCAGCTAACGCTTTCTCCTTTTCTTGGTCTAATAAAGCAGACTCATTGAACGTAACATCCCTGCTGATGAGGAAACCTGGAGACTTTGGATCATGCACCACAACCTGTAACCTTTCCTCTCGGACGCATAGCCTAGAAATATGCATTTCTTTGCCCTCAGCTCCAACTTGCCATCCTTCACGTGAGCGTATGCAGGGCAACCGAACACCCTCAATCGAGAGTAGTCAGCAGGCTTACCAGACCATAACTCAAAAGGAGTTTTCAATTCAATAGCTTTAGATGGAGACCTATTCACCAAGTAGCATGTCGTATTGACGGCTTCAGCCCAAAAGTCTTGACTCAAACCAGATTGGGAGAGCATACAACGAGCTCTCTCCACCAGAGTTCTATTCATGCGTTCTGTAACTCCATTCTGTTATGGTGTCCCTACACATGTGCGGTGTCTCACAATGCCATGTTTCTTGCAGAACTCATCAAACTCTTTGTTGCAATATTCCAACCCATTGTCAGTCCTAAGACGCTTAATTTGTTTACCAGTCTGATTTTCAACCAGCGTCTTCCACTCGACAAATGTTGGAAACGCCTCATCTTTAGTTTTCAAGAAATATACCCACACCATCCGAGAGTATGCATTAATGAAAGTGATGTAATACCTGTCACCTTTCTTGGAAGGAACTTTATTAGGACCCCAAAGATCAGAATGAATATAATCAAGTGTGCCTTTGGTGTTCTCCTGCCCCTTACTGAACTTCACTCTGGTTTGCTTTCCAAAGACACAATGCTCGCAGAATTCAAGCTTTCCAGTTCTTTGTCCACAAAGCAAATCGCTCTTTCTCAGCTCGGTTAGTCCCCTCTCGCTCATATGGCCCAACCTTTTGTGGCATAACTGCGTAGTGTCATTATCACTCTCCTCGAATGTAACAGCTGCAACTCCTGTAACTGTACTACCTTGAAGGATATATAGGCCGCCAATCAAGTTCCCTTTCAAGAGCACAACTGCACCTTTGGTCACCTTTAAGACACCATTCTCACTTCGGAATTTGTATCCATGAGAATCCAAACGCCCAAGAGAAATCAAGTTTTTCTTCAGCTCCGGTACATGCCAACACTCGAGAGATCTTGTAATACCATCAAACATCTTGATATTTACGATGCCCATTCTTTCCACCTTTAACGAAAGATCATTGCCTAGAAAGACTTTCCCTTCTCTTTTGGAATAAGAAGAGAACCAGTCGCACCTAGGACACATATGAACGTTGCACCAGTATCAATAATCCATTGATTTTGCCACTGTGATCACTCACAGTCAAAACTTCTCCAGTACTACTCGAGTTATCTCCATCACTGTCAGCACTCTCCACCACATTAGCTGAATTCTCCACCTTTTTCTTTCCTTTTCTCAGTCTTGGACATTCTTTCTTAATGTGACCCTTTTCGCCACACTCGAAACAGCGTAGCTTCCTTGCTCTTGATTTTGACCTTGACTTGCTTTTCTTTCTATCCAAAATCCACCTCTATTCTCCGATCTCCTCTACTCACTAAACCTTCCCATGAACTTCTTCTCTATGTCCCGGAATATGTGTTTGAAGATCCTTCGATTTTAATGAAGTAATCACATCTTCAAAAGTAATTTTATCCCTCCCGTACAACATAGTGTCCACAAAGTTCATATATGAAGGCGGTAAGGAGCATAACACAATCATAGCTTGATCTTCGTCATCAATTTTAACACCCACATCCTTCAAAACAATAAAACAAGAGGTAAACTCATCAAGGTATTGTTTTAGTAAGGTACCTTCTTTCATTCTAAGATACAATCGCTTCTTCAAGTAGAGGCGATTAGTAAGAGATTTAGATGCATACAATTCCACCAAAGTATTCCAAGCCTCAACTGCTATCGTCTTCTCAGCAATCTCCAGCAATACTTCATTTGTCACGGACATATGTATTGCACTCAAGGCTTTCGCTTCGAGTTCTTCTCTCGTTGCTGGTTCTATCTTTTCCGGGATCACTCCTTCAATGACTTTCCAAAGTCCCTGCATTGTCATAAATGCCTTGAATCTGATCCTCCAAAGACTGAAACTCATTCTCCCGTCAAACTTCTCGATTTCAAACTTTTCACCTGTGGAAGACATCTTCGTTTGCTCAAAACTCACACTTCGGGATTGAATTTGGCTCAATGGATCGCAAAAACGGATTCAGCACGTCGAAAAACCTTAGGAACACCCCTGGTCAACTTTGGTCAACACCGGTCAAAGTCAAACCTGTTGGTCAAAGTCAACACCGTCCCTAAACACGTACTTCAGAGCAGAATCTGGAAAAACAGAGCCCAAAACGGACTCAGCACGTCGAAAAACGTGGGGTAAGGCTTTGGTCAAACTCGGTCAACCCTTGGTCAATGGTCAACGGTCAAAGTCAACCCCGGTCAAACCCTGGTCAACGCTGGTCAACGCCGGTCAAAGGTCAAAACAGTTTCTTTTTTTTTTTTTTTGTTTCAGGACTAAATCTAAGCCCAAATAAAAATTTCTTTTTTATTCTTTTGGCCTAAACTAAGCCCAAACTCAAAAAAAAAATTTATTATTTTTCTGGCCTAGAACCCAAGACCAACAAAAAATTAATTAACCCAAGACCCAAGGCCTAGCCAAAATTGGACAAGGCCACTACCCAGGCCCGATCCAAATAAACCCAAAGACCCAAAACCTACAAACCCTAAACCTGCTTTACAAACTTGAACCAACTCCAAAAAAAAAAATTACCTGAATACACAAAACCAACCTCAAGAGCACGCGAACTCTATCTTCTTCGCTTGTTCTTCAAACCCAAACACGAACCAGGACCCGCCGATGCAAGCTTCCGCTCCAACCACCAACGCTCAACGTAGACAACACCGGAGCACTCCTCGCCAAACAAAGACATTTGTTTAGTTAGGCACCGTTTGGTTTGAGAAATTTTGGTTTCACAGTGAGTTTTGATTTTTCCTTTTTCCCTCAAGCAGCGGAATATATCTAAGCTCTGATACCAGTTTGTTGGGGAAAAACATGCAAACACGAAGAATACGAGAAGAAATAACGGACACAAGAAATTACGTGGTTCGGTTTTGAAGCCTACGTCCACGGGCAACAGAGAATAATTATATTACTGATCACGAATGCTACAAGGCTCTCACTTTGGTTTCTCTCACCCCACATACCATAAGAGGTATGAATCTCTACACCCCCATGGAGTGCGACCCTAAGGCACCAAATACAATGTCCTAGCCCCTATTTATAGTACACAAGTATCCTAATCTGTATTCTACAAAGATAAGGAAACAGTATACTATTAGGAAAAGTAAACAGTATACTACAAGGAAAAGGACTGAAAAGAAATTTGCTATTCTTGTTGCCTAAGAATTCGGACCACATTCAACAATACAGAATTAGTTTACCACAGGTTGCAATTCACATAGGATTCAAACAATTCACAAAAAGAAATTTACCTGGCTAAGAACTAAGATCAACTGTAAAGCACTGAGAAATTTAAAAAAAAAAAAAACTGGCCCTTGAATAGATTCCATAGAGGTGTTACGGAAATTCAATCAAAATATCTGCAATCAAAAGAGAGGAGATAGATTAAAGAGACTGAAATTCAAGAAAAGATTTAAGGACTCTTAAATTGTATGTTCTCAATTTTAGAAAAAGGAGAATAGTAGTCAAAGAGTTTGTAAACATCCGTGTCTGATTTATGGGCTTAGAAGTTATGTTTCAACTTCTGGCACATATTTACTCCTAAATGATAAAGTGCTTACTCTTGTGATGCAAATTTACATGTTTTACATTTTCCCTTGAACTGACTTTTCTTGATTTCTCTCCAACAACCAGAAGACTGAATATTTTCATTGGTTTTGGTCTGTAAAGATTTGAAAATAAGCTAATTTCATATAATAACGTATTCTCGAATTGTCAAACCTCTCGCTCCACCCACTAAACTAAAACCAAAAAACCTTTTTAGTTCTTGATATTGTAGTTTTCAAAAAAAAGAAAAAGAAAAAGAAAATCTTTTCTGTGACATGAGCATTCAAGCAGGTTAACAAATGATTAAAAAAAAAATTCAAAGGGGAAAAGCTCATGCTACTAATTAACCTTGTCTCAAGCTGGCATTAGCGTTAAGTTGTTGAGTCAAACAAAAAAGTGCCAATATATGCGAAAATCTTTCTTGGAGTAGCTAGTAGTACATAACTACATAAGAAGAAGAATTCTACATAAAATATAATTAATAGACGTAAATTAACAGTAACAGCTGCACATGGAGAGCAATACAAAGATGAACCTGACCATTCTAAATCAAAAATAGATTCCAAAGTTGGAAGAAACGACAACCATAAATTTGAACTCTATTAAATATGAAACTCCATTGCCTATAATTGTAGATTCAACATTACAAAGATGATTAAGCAAACTCAATTTCTTCCAAGAAATAAATAGAGACAAAGGGAAGTTGAACATCAAATTACCTCTCCTGTAACAAATTTTCAACTTGAGAACTCCAATTTTAAAAACAATACATGCAATAGCTCTTTTCCCTAGTCTTCTGATGCATAGAAAAGAAAAGCTGGAAGGCAGATTATCAAGCCTAGTTACCCAAAAAAAAAAAGGGAAGATATCAGGAGAAACAATATCAACTTACCAAATGGAAATTTACAAATTGATAATCCTTTATCGAGAAAAAGCAATATAACAAACGTGAGCTTGTATTAACTTCAATAGCTTAGAAATAGCATACCATAACTAAAAAAGGTCATGTCCGCTTATTTTAGATTCAAGTATACACATCTTGAACTTTTAAAGAGTAATAATCACGTATCAGAAAAACTAGCCAATTAAAAAAGTGTAGATGCTGATGACCAAAGATTATTGAATTAATACCTCTACTGATTAATGAGTTAGTGTTCATAAATCATCAATCCAGTTACATAAGAAACAGACCGTTGCCTACAAATCAAGAAGATTGCTTCAAAGAGCACCTCAAACCAAACCATTAGGAAAACACAACCTTTGCAACAAAATTAAAAAAAAAAAAAGATGAGTTGAATTTGACTTTTATAATGCAATTTCATAGAACCTTTACCTGTTCCATATATTTTTAGGAGAATAAGACAGAAAATTTTATAGCTTTAACTATTCTTATAACATGAACATATATAGGCATAAATTTGTGCATGGGTATATATTTAAGCGAAAGGAAGCAATTAAATAAGAGTTTTAACTTTTAATTTGAAAACTTATTTAAGTGAAAAGAAGCTTACGAATAGATATAAAATTATAGCACAACAATTCACTTGAATTTACTACAATTCACTTGCTTGCTTAGCAAAAAAATAAAACAAAACTCACAAATTATATATATAGAAAATATAGATAGATAGAAGAATATAGAGAAGAGATTCAAATTAGTTAACTCGTGCATATAATAGAATCTAATTAAAACTTGTATGCTTATCTATGTCAGATGATCCAATTATAACCTATAAATATATGGTGCGTTGACAAAATAGATTCTGTTTTTTTTTCCCCCTTTTTTGGTTGGATCACAAAAATAAACTTACTACTAGTAATGCAAATAATGCAAGTTCAAAATCGTCCATACAACGTGGAAGTTAATATCTGATGGTATTGTGGTCGCTGACTCAGACCACCTCAATCATCAAAACATAAAAGGCTCTATGCATATATAAATATAACGCCAAAAGAACCTCGCACATGTTTTCCAGAATGCTATTTATTAATATCTTCATAAAGAAAATGAGCCCCCCTTCCCCAAACCAGGAAAAAAGAGAAAACATGGTATAAATTAGTCGTGTATAATTTATTTAAAGTGCATTGAAATTTTTTATATTTTAAAATATTTTATTGTATATCTGTATATATTTATGATAAAAAAAATCTAGTTGGCTGATACCAATTAACAAATCTTGGGGGTATCGTAGCTTTAAATCTTGGGGGTATAGTAGCTTTTCTATACTAATTATCAGGTAAATTAAAGGTATTCAAACCACTAGGTAAGTTAAGGACATTCAAGCCACAATAAAAGAGTTAGGATTGGGATCGATCTCTCATCATGAGCTGATTAAACTTCAACTTTTACTATTAAGACATCCTGGCAGATAATTTTCTATACCTTCTCAAGTAAAATACTACAATTATATAAAAAATTATATTAAGATTTAGAAAATAAAAAGAATTATGAAGAAAGTTTAAAAAATTAAAAAAATTGTTAAAGAGTTTTGATAAGAGAAGTTGTCCCCTCTATCTCAAGAGTGTCTCAACAATAAGAGTACGGAGACGAACATGGCTCATAACCTAGGTAAGTATCTAATCTATTACCTTGGGTTGAGGACCCTCGACTTAACTGATGCATATTATAAGATATATACTTTACACTCAAAATTTGTTAATTGGCAATCAAGACTCTGCCGAATATACTGGTAATTAGACTTTACCGACTAAATTTCTTTTACCGCAGGAAAAAAAAAAAGAGAGAGAGAGAGGACGTCCCTCACTTAATCACTTTCTAATGTGTTTCATCCAAAACCCTGTTTAACTTTACTTCATTACTTCATATATATACTATATATATTATACCCTCCGCATCATTAAATGCATACCAAAAAAAATATAAAAAAAATATCAATAGAAAATCCCATATTATCTCCTCAAATCACCTCAACCTCACTCTATACCACTGCTTCCCGTTCCCTCGCCGGAGCCGTGCATTTTCCACCGCCGGCGAGTGAACTCCACCCCTTCCTCTTTCCTTCGACACTATCTCTATCTCTAGAGATGACATCAATTCCATTCCTTTCCAGTGCACCACCACTTAAACCTCATCCAAACACCATCAAACCATCATTTTCCTTCCAAAATTCCACTTCTTCCCTCAAGAAAACTTCAATTTCATCTCAAAGTTTTAATCTTTCTGAGAAAAAGAAAATTGGGTATTGCTTATATTTATCAACTGTTTCATGCTCAACGTCAATTTCCTTCCACAATTCCACTCCTTTTGTAAAAAAAACTTCAATTTTTGTCCCAAGATTGGATTTTTATCAGAAAAGGAAAAATGGGTATTGCTTATCTTTATCAGTTGTTGCCTGCTCAACATCTTCACCATTTATTGGTAAAGTTGGTTGGCATAGAAGAGAAGGCAACTTATCTTTGCTGTCTTTTGGGTTGAACCCAAATGCTGTTGTAGAAGGAGAGGCAAAAGCTGATTCATCTCAAATGTTGTCTGCTATGCTGCCTTTTGTGGTTGCTCTCACTGCAATTGCTGCTTTGTCTCAGCCTTCTACTTTCACTTGGTGAGGCTTTCATTAATGAACTTGGTTTGTGTGAGATACTTGTTTCTTTATTAGTTTGTGTCCAATTGTTGTTGATGTAACTAATCTATCATTCAGTTCATATGGTGCATGCAACTTATAATTCTGTTATTTCTCAAGGTTTGGATTTTTCTTTTCTCTCAGTTGAATTTGTGTTTTTTATCAAAAAGCATGTCTGGTTTATGAATTGTATTGTTTGAATAGTTCAACTTTCCTAGGTTTTTCCTTCTGGGCTTAACAAAGTAATATCTTTTATGAAGAGAGTGCATTTTTTTGTCTTTTTTTTTTAAAATAAAATATGGGTATATCTTGTTTGTCAAGTAGTTTTAAAATAATGAGGTGTAAGACTTTGTAATGACTATAATATGTTTCACTAGATTTAATTATTGCTATAAGACGACAAAATTTCTAGGACTTTTACAATTTTACTGCCAGAGAAGCTTTGTCTACCCGACAGTGGGAAGTAATTACATCTTTTTGAAATTTATTATTCTTGTTGCTCGAGTATTCATAGAATTGCCAACAATTGCTTCTTAAGAATATACAAATTTGTTGGGTTTTTGTAAAATGATAGAGGCACCTGCAGGGTGTCAAAGGAACTCTATGCTCCTGCACTTGGAGGAATCATGCTATCGATTGGAATTAAGTTGTCTATTGATGATTTTGCTCTTGCATTCAAAAGGTTATGTCTGTTCCTTTACCTCTGTGAATTTGATTTTCATAGTGAAGTTCTCACTTGATCAAATCTGGTAATTTGAGTCTGCTCCTAAGCACATTGTTCAATTTCTGTTTATGACAGACCTGTGCCACTGTCTATTGGCTTTATTGCCCAATACATTGCAAAGCCATTATTAGGGCTGTTGATAGCTCGCGCATGTGGCATGCCTTCAGTGTTCTATGCCGGGTTTGTTCTTATGGCCTGTGTTTCAGGGGCTCAGCTATCAAGCTATGCCAGTTATTTAAGCAAAGGCGATATTGCCCTGAGCATTCTCTTGACCAGCTCGACCACCATTGCATCAGTTATTATTACTCCTCTTCTGACAGGCCTTCTAATCGGCTCTGTTGTTCCAGTTGATGCAGTTGCAATGTCAAAATCAATTCTGCAGGTTGTTCTCGCTCCAGTCACTCTTGGCCTGATACTCAACAGTTACGCTAAACCAATTGTGTCTCTGATTCAGCCTGTGATGCCTTTTGTTGGCATGGTGTGTACTTCTTTGTGTATTGGCAGCCCCCTTGCTATCAATCGGACACAAATTCTTTCTGCAGAGGGGCTTAGGTTGGTTGCTCCGGTACTGTCGTTTCATGCAGTGGCTTTCACCTTAGGTTACTGGATATCCAAACTTCCGCAATTTAGGTAATCCCTGTTATTAATTGCCTCTCTTTACTGCTGGAAGCAGCATTGGACATCGTTATCATTTTGAAGTTGTTGCCTAATTGATGTATAATTGGCTGGTCTTTTGAGTCTGTACCTTAATCTAGTGGCTTCACGGAAATTATGCTTAAGAGGTGCCAGTGATACTTCTCAAAGAAAATATGAAGGTCAACTAATAGAAACTTTAGCGCATGAATCCTGTGAAAATTGAGGTAGAATGTTTTTACTATAAAGAAAAGTTTATTGCTAACCCTAAACTGAGGTAACTCTTGCTAGAAGATCAACACACGTTATTCCATGTTCAGTCACGTCTTATCCATGCTCTGCCTTGTTTTCTTTTCAATCAATGGAAGCATTTAGCGTTTTGAAATCAAGATGGGTCGTGTCTTGATCCATGTTTTCTCCATTCATTTTTTATTTAACAAATTTGCTATCCATGATGGGATTATGTTCAAAGAAGAAAAGGTTTATACGTGCTCTTTCTGCCCCGACTTCTTATGTGGATATCCATTGATATCCATATCTTTGTCAAAAAGTTGCACTTTTATTAAACTCTAATTCAGAATCTTATATATACTTCAATCTTTTCAGGCTTGAAGAAGAAGTTTGCAGGACGATATCACTATGCACAGGAATGCAGAGTTCAACACTGGCAGGACTTCTTGCTACCCAATTCCTAGGGAGTACTCAAGCAGTCCCCCCTGCGTGCTCAGTAGTCGCCATGGCTATAATGGGGCTTGTCTTGGCCTCCTTCTGGGGCAGCGGATGTCGAATTAGAGATCTACCAGCACGTCTCATTCCTCAATCTGGTTCGACTGTCAAGGCTTCATGACGCTCCTTTTCCAGATTGAAGACCACAGAGTCGGCTACTTGAACACATACCAGAACACAGCCATGACTCTGCACCATGACACCATCTGTGTACAATAGAGGAGTTAAATCATCTCTCAGTGGACAGATCAATATATAGTACTGATACATAATACACATAGCAGAAGATTTCAGGAGACAAACACGAAAGATGAAAATGTTAGGAAGCAAAGAGTTAACTTGTACAGCTTTCTAGTGCTAATGTTTATTGACAGCACCCCTAATTTTTTGGGTATAGTATCAACTAGGCTACGTCTGACATGGATATGTTCAACCAAATTGTAAAAGCAAGAATTATTATCTCGATGATTGTTATTGTGCTTGAATATCTCGACTAGCCTTTTACACAACCTTTTATGAGTGCATAAAAGTTCTCTTATAAAAAATACCATTATTATTATTATTATTATTGTAAGAGCCACTGGGGCAAATAAACAGAATATTAATTATTATCAATGAAGTTAAGTGTAAAAACCCACAAGGCGTGTTTGGCTAAGCTTATAAGCTGGTTTCCAAAAAGGCTTTTTGACATGTTTGGCTAACAAGCTTATGGGTCGGTTTGGAAGTGTAAAAACCCACAAGGCGTGTTTGGCTAAGCTTATAAGTTGGTTTCCAAAAAGGCTTTTTGACATGTTTGGCTAACAAGCTTATGGGTCGGTTTGGAAGTGTAAAAACCCACAAGGCGTGTTTGGCTAAGCTTACAAGTTGGTTTCCAAAAAGGCTTTTTGACATGTTTGGCTAACAAGCTTATGGGTCGGTTTGGATTGGCTTTCTTTAAAAGCGTTATTTTTTAACAGTTTTTGAAAAACGGCTGTTTTTGAGAAGCTGAAATTCTGGCTCCTAAAAAATGTTGTATTTGAACTTTTTTTAGAGTTTTAGTTTTTTTGGAAGCTAAATCAAATAGTTATTGCAAAATTAATATAACTTTTTCAGAAAAAAAATACTTTTTTTTCTGAAAAAAAGCCAATTCAAACAGGCTCTATGAGCACTTTTTGCTAGCTTATAAGTTGCGGAAAAAAAAAAGTTCAAAGGACTAGTTTATTTTTAGGAGCTTATAAGCATTTTGGTCAAACCTATAAAAAGACAATACTATCTTTAAGGGCCTATTCGGTAAATTTAGCTATTAGAGTAGCTGATAGCTGTTTAGGTAGCTGATAGCTGTTGTATTTTAGCTGTTAATGAATAGCTGTTTAACTAGCTAATTGAACAAAATGTGTTCAATAAAATTAGCTGTTAAATTAGCTGATGAATGTTAAATGACGTAAATGACATTGATATCGTGTTATTATTATTATTGTTATTATGATAATTGTAATTACTATTGCTATACATAATTAGATATTTACTTTTATATTCATATTTTAATATTAAAGTATAACTAATTTTTTGACAAAACATTTATATCAATATTACAAAAATTAATTTTAATAGATTCAAAATTATTTTGTTAAAAAATGTAGTAATAAAACTTATTTTTTTAATAATGTTGATTATATAGAAATTGAAATTTATTTTTATATTATTTCCTATTTATATTTGTGAAAGAAAAGATAAAAATATAAAGAGAGATTGGAAAAAGAATAGAAAAATAAAAAAAAATGCAAAAAGGGTATAATTGCCCAAAAAAAAATGAAAAGCTAAAAGCTACCTGAAATGCTAAAATTTTTTAACTTTTGAGAAACGCTAAAAATTATCTAAAATGCTACTTGAAACGCTAGTTTACTGAACAGCAATAATTTAGCAAAATAGTGTTTTGACCAGTCAAAACGTTAAACGCTACTTAAAAAGCTATTCCCGAACACGTACTAAATAGTTTTAAATAGTTTCTATCACATTAATTAATGAGATGTCTTTTCTAGTCATTTTAGCCATTGTTACTATTATAAGTACTTATGTACCAAACATGTCAACAACTTATAAACATATTATCCAAACACATTTTTGTTTATTTATCACTAGTTTATAAGTAACTTTTTGCTTACAAGCAGAAACTGCTTATAAGCACTTAAAAATAAGCTTAGCCAAATGGGCTCGAAGACTCTACAGATTTCGCGGGCCGCATAGGAATATACAGGAGCTGAATCACGCTTTCTTAAAGCATGGAGCGTGGATGGGCTTATAATGAAGCTATTCAAGAAAAAGTGCCAATTTTGTCTATCAATTAAGCAAATTGCATCCGTAGCAAAAAAATTAAGCATATTGCATTTACCCCCCGTCTTCTATCAGAATTATATGAAACTCTTATATTTCAGAACTCATTAATGATTCTTAAATTATAAAGAATATTGCTTAACATCTCCAATTTTTTGGTGTTTGTGCAACATTCTTTATAATATATATATATATAGGAGGGTCATTTACCACATTCTTTACAATAAAAGGATTTAGCGAATTTCGAAATTATAATAAATTTTATGCGACTTACACAAAATTCAATGAGGATAAAAATGCATTTTATCCTTATAACATATGGTTTAAACTGGGCGACAATTTTGTGAATCTAGCTGTTCTTCTGATCCTACTAACATGTAGACTTCCTCATAAATTTTCAAAACAAGCGGGCTAAACCTAAGCACATGTCAGTTGTTAAGAGTGATTAAGGGTTTGTTTGGATTGGTATTTTTTAAAAGTATTTTTTTAACAAAAATTTTTTAAAGTATTTTTTTGATAAACTGAAATTTTTATTTTTTGATAAACTAAAAATTCTGAGTTCTTGAAAAAGATTGTATTTGGGTTTTTTTAAAAGCTCTCTCTAAAGCCATGCCAAATATATATTACAAAAACAATAAAAAATTTTAAAAAAAATTAATTTTTTTTTTCCTAAAAAAAGGTCAATCCACCCTAAGCGAAACCTACTTTAATTGGAAGGATTGAAATACATTTTTCCCGAGAAGTCCTCCCCAAAGAGCAAAGAGATTTGTGAAGGCTTGATATGAGGCTTCTGTTTCTTTAACATCTTTCTGAAAGTCCAATTCTCCTTTTATATTTTTTTACGGTAACTAGAAATACCCCAGAAATACACCGTGCGATGCACCGGTTATTGTCAATACAAATAGTACAAATAATATTTAGTTAAAATAGTGTGAAATATATGAATGCTAAAAGGTAGTATTATAATTAATGTACTAAACAATCATTAGTCAAGTATTTATAAGATTATTAACAATCAGTTATTTAAAAGAATGAAGTAGATAGAATGTTCGACAGTATAAGTTTAAATTTTATTAAGAAATAAAATTATGCAATAAGAAAATTTTAATGGTATTTTTTATACTTGATTTAATGAAATACAGCTTCAATAATATTACTGTTTAATTATAAGATTTTTTGAAGTTGACTTGGTTAAGAAAAGGAACAGAGTGTGAGAGAGAGAGAAGAGATGAAGTCAATGTTGGTATTAAGTTTTCCCAAAAATTAATGTTGGTATTGAATTTTCATCTATTAAGACACTTCATCCTTCGATATCGAGCTGGTCAATTGAGGACTTCCATAACGACGCGAGTCTTAATTTTCTACAGTTAGGTACTTTGGCACTTAAGTTTCAGCACATCTTTGTACAAGTGTAAATAATGTAATTATTCATGTTTATTGACACTCATAAAAAAATAACAATAATTTGTAATTCTCATCTTCCATTTGAAATTTTGGTTGGAAGTACCAGATCCTGCAGCTTTGCTATACTCTGTACTTGAATGGATAAGTGGACCAATTTATAGTTGGGAGAAGCTGAGCCCTTTCTGGAAACAAATAAATGTTGTCATTGAATTTTGCCCAAAAACCAAAAGCTCGTATTGAATTTCTCTTTCTGACTACATTTCATCTTTTTCATCTCCATTGTTCAGCCTTTTATCCCATAGAGAAAGAAGAACATATACTCTAAACACGAATAGTGACTTTCCAAACGCGAAATGCGCGGACAAATTTACAAAATTTTGAAGATTTTGTGTTCAAATCTGCCACATATAAAAATTAGGCTTCCCATATCCAAGCTGACCAACATTTAATTAAAATATATATATATATATATATATATATATATATATATATATGAAACCACCAACAGAAATAAAAGTGTACAAAAATAAACAGCAGGAACCAAAAAGATTTAAAAGGAAAACTGCTATTACATGACTTGTGAGTCCAACAACTTGACATACAATGTTATTATTGCTTTCATCTAGAAATTGTAAGAGTTGTAACATATCCTCTAAAGGAAGAGAGATCGGGAGAGATAAGAGCATCAGTTTTCGTTATTGTTAACAGAGTCTTGATATGCAAACATCCTCTCGCCATTGGCCGCATTCTGCCCTGTCTTATATATTATCTACAAATTTATCATATTTTGCATTTAAAGCACTGTAAAAATAAATTACTGATATATTCTACTGTAGGGATCCATCATTGAGAATTGTTTTAATCGTACATAAAGAGCTAAGTTTAGTGTTCTTGTCAAGTTCTTAGATGCAAATAATCCAAACCATTATCTCCTTCAAAATTCTGTTGATAATGATGCATATGCATTTTGGATTTTCAAACTACTCGTAAAACCATATTTGGACACAAATAACGATCTTACAACTCCAAAGTACATGGCAAAAAATCTCTAAAAGACTAAGTATTAGCACAAAAAAGGTCAACTCTCTCGTGCCTCAGACAATAATCAAGCTGGAATAAGGGGACCTGGACTCCAGTAGTTAAATGGCCTGAACATCCCTCCACACAACTTTGACAAGCATGTTTTACATGAATATTGAATTAAAAAAAAAAAATCAATAAAACGAACAAAAAAGCAAAGAAATCGGAATACATATCAAATATAAGTGAAACCCAGAAAAGGAAAAGATTAAGCAACCTAAAAGCACCTTCTTCACGGAGAACAACTTACAGTGCAGATCAGAGAGGCAAATGAATGTACATAAAATAAACTGAAGAAGGTCTATTTAAGTAAATATATCAAAAGGCAAACATAAAAAGTAAAATTAACTATACCTCATCAATTTCATACAAAAATTGATGTATTTTTGTTGGGAAACCGCAATCACCAGTCTGAGCCATGGTTGAAATCGCTACCATCTAAGTCGTGTCAAACAATTTGAAAGTTTTAAGTGAAAATATATACAATAGGGTTGACTATAACACTTTCGGCTCTATTTTTTAGTATAAAATAGGTAAAATAGTTAATAATTAATAATAATAGAAAATAAATTACAAATGAATCAAACGAATACTCTAGACAGGTTACAAAACAGAGGAGATTCATAACTCAAATGGAGAAAGAAAATATGGCTCCAAAAAAATAAAATAAAAATTAGAGAGAAACCCCAACCCTTTATTTAAAATTTTCAACAGCTTAGATGAATTATGTAGGTGGAGGGCGTGTCAAAAGTAGGATAGGCGGATAGCAATTGTAAAGGTGGTTTGCCTTTGCTGTAGAATTTTAAGTTTAATTAGCTGTTTTGATCCCAAAAAAAAAAAAAAAGAATTTCTCTATTCTGTTTCAGTGTATAGTGGCTTCAGCCATGACAAGTCAGATAAGGAAAAACCCTAGCCATCAATTCCTTTCTCTAGATGTTGCGATTTTTGTATCTCTTCCCATTGCATCTGTCAATGTCTTCTTCAATGAACGGTTCGAACATGGTTGGGAGAATAGATGGATGAAGAATCTCATATTGGTTGCAACTTTAGTATGATAAAACAAAGAGATGACATTATTCTAACTCATAAACCTCCATGGAAGATTACATGCATGATTTTTATTTAGAGAATGTAAAATTACATGACTTTTATCCTTTTTGTGAGAGAAGGATCTTTAAGGTAATATCACCATGCGCCTAAGAAAGATCTTTAAGGTAATATGACCATGCGCCTAAGAAAACATTGAAAGAAAAATTGCAAAGCTCACGTTTCATCAAAGACAAATGCATCCAATGGTTGTTACATTGACAGAAAAATATTGTTGTCTTATCAAGGGTCTGTTTGGATTTATTTATTTTTTTAAAGAAAAAGTATTTTTTTGAAAAAAAATATATTCTTTTACAATAACTATTCAGCTTAATTTTTAAAAATGCTCAAAAAATACTTTTTTCAAAAATTATAAAACAATACTTTAAAAAAGACCAATTGAATCGAGTCCCAAATGGTCTAAAATGTCAAAAAGCTTATACCTAAGTTTCGTTAGGGGCGAAGTTGGAAGGATAAGGGGATTATGCATCAATTAATACTAAAACTTGTGTAGTTGCTATAATAGTGTTTTCCCTTGTCTTTCCTACTCACGTTAACGTTACACAGAATTTATGAGGACATAGATAATCCTAAAAACAACTCTGCCACTATATGTCATTACAATGAACTAGATTCCATTTGATGTTAATGAGTAAAAGTTCGTAAGAGGGAATTGTACATATTATACTTTAAGCTAGGATCCACTTTTGAGAAATATGAAAAGGGTAAATGATTAATATGGTCTCTAGATTTTAATTCTTTTAATAATCAATTTTTTTATTTTTAAAACTGACATTTCATTTTTTTGTTTTTGCAATTAGTGATGTATTCTATTAGTTAAAAGTTTAAGAAAATGTCAAAAGATAACATCTTTAGTCTCTTATAATTTGTAACGTTATCAGTCCTTTATCTTTGCACGTTGTAATATCGTCAACCCCTTATCTTTGTAATTTGTGACAGCATTAATCATAACGTCATTATTTTCTTGACAAAGGCAGTTGTGATTTTATATATCTCTCATGTGAACTAATATAAATCTTAGGTGTCAATCCTAAATTAATTAGTTTATGTACAATAACACAATCTACTTTGGCAAGTGGTTCTATCGTCCACTCACCAATGTCTAATAAATCTGGTAGCAACTCACCACTAACGAGACAGTTACACCAAAGCAAACCGAGTAATGTTAGTCTCAAGGAAAAGTTAAATTTTTCTTTACTTCCAAATGCAATCCCATTATTAAGTTTTTCTAGAATAATCTAATTTCAAAACTTATAGCTTTCACAAATAGCTATAACTAATTTTTGGCTTTTGAGAACATAACTCGTGCCACACATTTAGAAGATTCAAACGAATAAGCAGAAATAATATTCTCAATAATATTATTCTTTAGCCCGAGAGCTTAAAAAGTTAGCTTAATAACTAAGAATAGGAGGATTTAATCCTTCCAAAAAATCCAAAGTTTGCCAAACAGCCCTAGCAATTTCTGCACTCACAAAATAGAAATCAAACACGTGGTCTTCCAAGCGACTAACAATGTAGTGTTTAGTGGCAACTTAATCGGCCCTCCACTCAAGATATGCAGTCACAGCTTGCGTATCTGGATTTTTGCCCAATTGTAGAACCTAGTTGCTCAAGTACTGGGCGAACCCTACTGAGGTTAAGTGACATATCATCCAGTACTACGTACCACCTTGTCCTAAATCTCAAGCTTGAGTACATCCATGGCCCAACATGTACATTTTTCACAAGCTCGACTTTAATACTTTTCTAAGAGATTGGCTAGACTCCACTACCGGTCAAGTTTTAGTCCCAATTCTAGTGAAGGTACCCTGCAAGTCATTTTATTATTTCCTTGCATGGTCTCATCAGCCTACAGAATCATAATTCCAGAACTATTGTTGTTTTCAGTGTTAGGAGTATTTCCAGTTTCGATACTCACACTTTCCATTTAAATAAAGTCATACAATTATAAAAGATTTCGACACTCATAAAACAAGTAAATTAGTAACCAATAAGTTGGAATAGTGAATAGAATATCATTTCTATTAAACCCTAGTTCTTTCCATCATTGTAAAAAGTGTATTTTATATTTATGGATCCATATAAAAAGTATACATGTGCACATTATCCTAATACAGAATGTAATACCTTTAGTTCTTTCTTATATTAGTGTTGGTGTTTGCACCTTCATGCAAACGATTGCATTGAATTACATAATGTTTTATGACAAAAAAGAAAAGTACATAATGTTTGAATGTCACTTTTGGACACCATGGGAACTATTTTATCTATCATTTCTCATTCCCTAAGTCACCTGCATGCGGATGATGTAATGAAGAAAAAGAATGTGAAAAATGCTCCCTGTATATATATATAGGGAGAGAGAGACATGCTCCTTGAGGGGGAAACTTTTGCCACCCCATATTTGGTCGTTGTTTGACATTATTAGTAATCGAACAACACATTAGCAAAAATAAAAAAAAATTGGAAAGCTTTTAACAGAAGACATTAGCTATCAATATCATCTTCTGTATATGTGCATGTAGGTGTGTGTGTATATATATAATTGGCATATTAATTTAACAATTTTTTTAAATCTCTATATCTTAAATTAATTTTCTATCTCTTCTTATGGTATACGAATAAGGCACACACTTACTATGTGATAAACAAAATAATGATATGAGATGATACTTAACGCTCATAAGCAAAAGGGTAATATATAATATATACCGCTTTTAACAAATTGTCAGTATGAAATTCCACAAGTAGGAACCTGTATAATAGCTAGCCACAAGCTTGAAAGGGATTCTTTTCTATGGAATATATCACCGTATATATATATATATATATAATATACTGCAGAGTAATTAATTTATAATTGACTTATCGCTAGTGTCATATTCGAATATATACATACAATGCTCCAATAATTAACAGCAAGAAATCTAGCATTAATTGGCAAGGACAGCAATAATGAAGATTAATTAATCCGTCAAACAAGAACATTTAAGTGTAACATAAGCTCGAGATAAGCAAACATATACGAACCAGAAAGACATTTGATGATTAAGCTTAATCATTGAATAGACAATTTTTTTCTGGGAAGACCACATTATTCTTAAAAAATATCGATTATTGGTGAGTAAATTGGAATAATCTGAGGCTTCATCTTACATGCCGAAAGAACAAAATCTTCAAAAGCTATATAATCATCATAATCGCAACACCCATTAATAAGCATCCATATATCACAAATCAAAGCTGCACCTTTAATTATTTAGCGAGCATTATTAGATATGCATTATCTCTTTTTTATCGCTTATTGATTAACTCCACGCATATGCTTAATTGGCATATCAAACTTTTGTTATTTTTTCCTCTTTTTCTCTTGAAATGCCAATGCCAACTCAGCGTATAAAGAGAGAAAAAACTCAGCATATTTATAGTTGATAAGAAAGGGTGGAATCTAGTAATGTATCCACCAAAAAGTCATCCAGTTTCTGCTAGGTAAGGTAGGTTAACACCATACACGCACTAATACACACACAAACATGTGCACACACATACATAAACAGAGATCGAGAGTAAGAGTGTGCTTAAAGAGAGAGCAGGCGCAACTTAAACTCGTGGAGAGAATATTGATTTGTTTATTTATTATATTTACAGACGTAAACAATTATTTCCATGCACAAAAGGGTCAAAAGATTCGGAAGAAAAAAAAAAAAAAGAAAAGCAAAGGGCTCATACATAAAGTATATATGGAGTTTAAAACCAGTTTCTGTACAACACATAACACAATCCATAGCTCTATAATACATAGCCCCATTAAATTGACAATATTATTTGGATATAAATACCCTAATGCAACATCTATATATATTATTCAGAAACCATAAGTTCCTTGTTTTTCTTTTTTTACCACCAAAGCCCCCACCCCCAACCCAATCCACCTTCCCTCGCGAAATTCAATCCCAATTTATCACTCTTGAGAGAGATAGTCTCAATCGTTTGAACTACCTTCTAGTCCCACCATAAGAATTCCTTTGCTTGAGATTGATATAATTTGTAACACTAAAATTTGTCCATGGCTCAATTTGAACAAACATTCAGGATATTTCTCATGATCTTTACCTGCATGGAGAGGCACTTTATGTAATGTGCAGTTTCATCAAGTAAGCTGGCAAAATCCATTACTTCACCTCCAGGGATAAGCTTCTGAAGTTCACGCGCTTCGCCATGGTCAAACTCGTTTCTAGGGTTTCTCCTCTGGAAAACACATCGCTTGTTTCCATTCACCAGAAAATGACTCCGCCCTCGGTTTCTAATCTTCCAGAGCAGCACGCGGCTCCATCTCCTCCTGCCGCCGATCGTGGAAGCCATTGATGCATAAGCTGCAAGCTTCACCTTATGACATCTTCTGTTTCTCTCTCGTGTAGATGGTGATGAGGATGGGCCCTTCTTGTTAAGCTTCTTGAGTTCCATGAGAAACCGATAAGCAAACCTGGTTTTGATTGAAGAAGTGCTTAAAGGCAAGTCTTTGTTAACATTCATGGAGGGCAACAAGAATGAGATAGATGGATTCAAAATGGGAAAAAAAATTAGCGTTTATTCTTTTATAAAGAAAAAGATTTTGTTCTGACACAAAGGGGTACTTTGTGCGTTTCAAATGGACGAAAAGAAACTTCACTCCTCAACACTCTGACACAAAATCTAGAAATTATGTGTGTTTGTGTGTGTTGTCTCAGTGTGTATAAGAGAGAGAGAGTGTGTGTGAGAGAGAGGCAGAGAGAGGGTAGAATAAAGAAGAGAGATTAATGGGGATTTAGAATGGGAGTTGTGAGAAGCAAGCGAGTTAATAAAGAATCAATCTTTTTAATCGTGTGTATATAAAATTGAATGAAAAACATGTTGATGTTTCGTTTTCGAACGTTGGGGGGGTTTGGGGGGGGGGGGGGAGGGGAGGGTGAAAAATGAGTGTTTGTGGGGGCTGCAAAAGGGGTGGCAACCACCATATGATCGCACATGGTTGCATTACCCACTTGGATGGTGGGAGGCTTTTTCATTTCTTTTTTTCTGATTATATTCCATTATTATTATCGCAAGAGTTTAGATTTTGTGTCCATGTTTTTTGGTTATGTTTTTCTATTTTGTTTGGTTTTGGTCGTTGAAGAATTTATACCAATAAAGTTTGCTTGACGAAGGGCGGCTGCTGTGGTTGGCTGTAAAAGTGAAGATAAAAAATAGGAACTTCTATATGGTGGCCTAGTCTATTATACGCAGAAAGGCAATATTTTCTTTCATCATTTTTTGTCCCGATATGAATTAGTCTTAAGTTCAATGTGATTATGCAAAACGAAAAAAAAAGGTACACGTTCACACACAATTAAGTAATATATGTAATATTTGTAACATAGTTGTCCCCCAGGGATACTCAAGTGGTAAGTGCTGAGGACAAACACGACTCATAATTCGGGTTCGAATCCAGTCCACTGTCCTGGGTTGAGTGCCTTCGACTTATCTTGTGCACAGTATAGGGGACGTGCTGTACACTTGGGGTTTGCCAGTTGGTGGCCGAGCTCCACCGGTTATTCCGGTGGTCTTGTTCCATCAACTAAATTTCTTTCATCACAAGAAAAAAAAAAAGAAAGAAAAAAGAAAACATAGGTGTTGGTCTATGTCCCAATGTACATACCAAAAAATCTATTACTTTTTAACAATATAACTCCATTTTATATTGGTTTTGTGTGTGAAATTTCTATATTATTTGTAACGGCTTGGTCTATTACTACTATCATAGGATCTAAAAATTTGATTAGTTGGTAAAGTTCACTTGCAATGACAGACCAAAAATTAGGTATGAATCATAGGATTCATGGCTATAAACATGCATGTGTAAGCACATCATAATTAATGTTTACAAATAGATTATATTTGTAGTATACATTAGAAGGATTCATATTTTAATTCATATGTTCTTATTGGAAATGGAGGAAACTAGAAATAAGAAGAATTCCCAATGATTTGAATAGACTGAAGACTGGTGTCATATCCAGCCGCTTGCCCTACTTCAGTGATTAATTACATTCGCAAAGAAGCAAATTTCAAGAATACTACTTGAGAATGGATGATCGTTATATTAGTTCTTCTTTTTTATACCATTTTTTGACCTCTACCTAACTTCCGCCTTTCATAAAATTTGAATATCTTTCACATTATGTACAACACATTTGCGTTCCATATCTATAAATTGTCAAGGACAAAGACGAGAAAGAATACGAGTTCAGGCATGGATTATATTGACACGTTGAAAAGACATTTTTTTTGTCAAATGAAAGGATGTGACACGGAAAGAATACTATTGGTATAGATATTAATTTTGATATGAGGCTTATCATATATCAAATATATGATCTGTTGCTATATATTAACTCAACAAATTGAGAATAGAATGAACTCAAATATTACTATACATTAGTATCTAATAACACAAGTTAAAAGAATTGAAAGAAAACTTAAAATGTGAAATAAAATTGAAGAATAACATTTTATATTTCAAAACAAAGTAACAATATCGTCGCGTCGTATCTTTATCAAAGGGTGGACTGAGTGTTTTCATTATCTTTTTTGGTCAAACATGGTGTACGGAGTGTTGAAGAAATAAAAATCAAACAAACTCCAATTTTAAAATGTTTATACTCTTCTCTATAAACATTCTTTAACCTTTTTCTTTTCCTGACGAGAAAAATCTTTTCATTTCACGAGCAAATTCTACAAATGACAAAAGGCCAATTTCCAATTCCTACATTAAATGGTCTCCAAGTTTTAAAGATCAATTTTTTTTCTTTTCCTTGAGCAAGTAATTCATTTATAAACTAAAAATACAATAAGTAGCCAAAGAGAGCTGTATAAAAGCTACACAAAAAGAGACTCTCGTGAATGTTCCAACCTCTACAAATGGATCTATTTAAGAGACTTTTCCTAATTTTCCTAACAATTGTGAAGATCGTTTGATTGCTAAACATGATGACATTTGCAAATTTTAAGAGTATATATATAATTTAGGTTTTTTAAGGCTCATGATTAAGTTTCCCATTACTTAATAAAACTATAAATTTTTTCTTGCGACAAAGGAAATCTAGTTGTCGAAGTCTGATCACCAACTAAGAAATTTCGGATACACAGAATATCCACTATATTGTGCACTAGTTAAATCGAGAACACTCAACCTAAAACAGAAGACTGAATTCAAACCTAAATTGTGAATTATGTTCATCTTTTAACTCTTAACATTGAAATATCTATGGGGACTTGATAAAACTATACTACTTCAGTTGAGGGGTAGTTATCCATTAGACACAAAGGACATCAGCATTTATGAGGAGGCAAGATTTATGTAAGACCATGTTCTAGTTTGACTTCATTTCACACGCGCAAACATGTTCTCTCTTTCTGTCTCTCCTCATTAAAACTGACGCACGCATGGAAACTTTTGGTAATTACATTTTAATATCATAGGCAAAGGGCTTGTTCGGCAAAAATTAGCTATTAGAGTAGTTGATAGTTATTTAAGTAGTAAATAGTAGTTTGAGAAGCTGATAACTGTTGTAATTTAGCTGTTAGCGGATAGCTATTTGGTTAGCTGATTAAATAATATGCGTTCGATAAAATTAGCTGTTTGATTAGTTAATGAATGTAAAATAACACAAAAAGATATTGGTATTATGTTATGATAAATATAATTATTATTACTATTATTGAAATGAGATCATTTATTTCATAATTATATATATGTTTCTTGTAATAACATTTGATTATTAAAGTATAATAAAATTACTTTTGATATATTAATTTCATAAATATTATCATTGTAGAAATATTTTTTAATTGATCAAAAATTTATTTTGTCAAGAAAAATAATAAATGGACGAAGACTTACACTTTTTTTAGTATGTTTTTTATATAGATAGGATTTAAAATTGCTTTTCACGTTATTTTAGATTTATACTTGTGAAAAAAATATAAAAATGTAGAAAGAGATTGTGTAGTAGGTAGAATTGCCAAAAAATAATTAAGAGAGGGTAAGATTGCCAAAATGAAAAATGAAACACTAACCACTACTTGAAACATTAAAAATATTAACATTTCAGAAATACTACTTCAAATACTATTTCAACCAAAAATACTACTTTACCAAACAACAAAAATGGGAGGAGATAGTGGTTTGACCAAGTCAAAATACAAAACACTAGTTGAAACACTATTGCCGAACAATGCCAAAATCAAATACCATTCCAAAAATATAAAAAATCAGCCATTTTCTCTGATTTGAATTTCTTTTACAAAAATTATTCTTATGAGGGAGACATAATGACCATAAATTATATTATAAAGCTGCGTTAAGGAGCAATGAAAATTATGTGTTATTTTTTTCACATGTATGAGAATACAATATATAGTTTACAATAGATACACTTCAAGCAAGTTTTGAGTCCTATACAACTTGGACATCTAGATTATAGGTGGCTCATTCAATGGTAAATGTATTTCTCCTAGCAACTGTTGAACTCAATTAACTTTTACAGTTGTTGATGCAACAACCCTGTATTCAGCCTCAATAGAGGATCTCGCCATTGTTCTTTGTTTCTTGGATGACCAACTCATAAGATTATTTCCTAAAAAAATAGCATAAGCTGTTATAGATGTTCTATCATCAAGATTCCCAACCCAGTCAACATCAGAGAATGCCTGCAATTTGAGAGATGAGGATTTGCAAAGTTGCAGGCCATAATTTATGGTGCCTTTGAGATATCTTAGAACTCTTTTCGCTACTATCCAATGAGTGATAGTTGGCTTGTGCATAAACTAAGACAGTCTATTAACAGCAAATGAAATGTCAAGTTGCATGATAGACAAATGTTGCAATGCACCAATCACTTTCCTGTATTGATGAGGATCTGTTGAGGAAGAGCCATCTAGGAGCTGAAGTTTTTGAGTTGCTGAGAGTGGCGTCTTAACCTCTTTAGCATCTTGCATGTGCAAAGATTCTAGAATAGTGGCTATGTACTTTTGTTGTGATAAAAACAACCCTTCGTCTATACTTGTGACATGTACACCGAGAAAATAATGCAATTTGCCCATGTCTTTGAGTGAAAAACGGCTGGCCAAGGCAGTAATTATAGTTTGCACTCCTTGATTGTTGTTTCCGATGATAATGATATCATCTACGCACATGAGTGCATAGATAATAAGAGACTCTTGATGCAAGATAAATAGTGATGTATCACATCTCGAAACCTGGAACCCAAGAGATTGAGGAAAGTATTTAAGTTATGTGTACCATGCACGAGATGCTTGACAGAGTCCATAGATGGCCTTCTTGAGTTGGCATACATGTTTGGGATATTGAGGATCCACGAAACTTGCTGGTTGACTTATATACACATTATCGGCTAAGGTCCCTTGCAAGAATGCATTATTGATGTCTAGTTGCCTCGCTTCCCATCCAAAGTGTACTGCTACTAATAAAATAAGCCTTATTGTTATTAGCTTGATGATTGAGCTAAATGTGGAAGTCAAATCAATGCCGGGCCGTTGAAGAAATCCTTTGGCCACAAGTCGGGCTTTGAACCGATCAACTGTTCCATTCTCTTTGAACTTTACTCGATACACCCATTTGTTACTGACCACATTTTGATTCGGAGCAAGTGATACTAGGTCCCATGTATTATTTTGTATTAAGGCATTGAATTCTTCAGACATTGCTTGACGCCATTGAGGGTGATTGCAAGCTTGAGAATAAGTTCTGGGTTCCATAAGTGACAATGGTTCTCAAGTAACTGCAAGAGTTAACTTATTGATTGGTTTAGTGATGTTATTTTTTGCACGGGTAACCGTGGGATGAAAATTTTGTACTTGACTTGAAGCGGATGTGTGTGGTTGTGGGGGCACTTCCGTCGTAAGTGTAGTAGTGGCATCCGATAATTGTGTGTCTCAAGCATAAGATGAGTGAGATGTGTGAGAATGTTTTATGGGAGAGACTGGTGAAGTTGGAATTGATAGTTGAGTAATGTTGGTTGTACCATGAATTGCGTTTGTTGATATTGGAGGCATTGTAGAACATGCTCGTGTTAAGGAGTGTGAGAAACCGGGTGGCTTTTGGATGTCATTTATGAGGGAAGTTGGTGGTGTCATGTTGACTGACTCATGCTCATGCTTAGTAAATGGTGGCTGATTAATGCTTGTGATGGTTTCATTTTGCAACCATGCAGATGGAAGAATGGAAGAAGTAGCATTGTTTGCATTGATTTTGTCCCTGTACGGAAAAATATTTTCAACAAAAATGACATGTCTAGAAATAAATACACGATTTGAGTTAGGATCAAAACATTTGTAAGCATGATGTTGAGTACTATAACCCAAAAATTATGTGTGTTATTTTTTTCACATGTTTGAGAATATAATATATAGTTTACAACAGATACACTTCAAGCAAGTTTTGAGTCCTATACAATTTGGACATCTAATGATAATCACTTATTTTTGATTGAGTTTAGCTTATCAGCTAACCAATGAGATTTATCTCTATCATATTATTCATATTAGTTTACTATATGCACTATTTATTACTATTTAATTTTCTTTACAATTTTATAATGTTATGAGAGAATTTGCGTATATTATCAATGTTAGGAGATCGACGTACATATCAAAGTTCTCTAATATTATTTTTCTTCCATGGGGAGTGCTTATTATGCAACCTAACATGGATCTTCTGCGATCGTGTTAGCATTTTCGTTGACAAAAAAAATAAATAAAGAATAAAAACATAAAAACAGGACAAAAAAAAAAAAACTAGTATTTGGATTGATGATTCCACTGCTTGATCACCTCTGGGGCGATTTTCAATTATATTAATTATCGAGAAACATTATATGGATAACTTAAGATCTTCCAACTGTATGGTGATAAGAAGGTACGGAATGTTGTAATGATGTGTCTATATCTTGATTTATGATGTGGCCTTAATAAGCTAATAATTCAAACAGTGCACCACAAATACGAAAGAGATTATATTTAATCTCTATATTGAGTGTATTATTGGCATAATTAAACTTAAGTTATTTTTTCTTTAAAAGTAACTCAAATAATTGAGACTATAAATTTATTTAGATTGGTTGTTTTTCTTGAAAAATACCTTTTTCTCCTAAAATGCACATCTTTTTAGTCGTTAGTATTTGGATTAGTTTTGGGCAAAATTGAAACTCTAAAAGATAAAAACTCAAATTTAACTTTTTATAGAAGCCAGCAATTTTAACTTCTCAAAAAATTATTTATTCAAAAATTATAAAAAATGCTTTTAGAGAAAGCCAAGCAAACTAACATCATTTCTCTCAAAAGTGATGATCTTGATTTGAAAGGAGAAGTAGGGGGTTGGGTTGGCAGTGAGTGGTTTAAAAGGGAATAACTAAGGTTCATTTATTGCATCATATCATCACGCAATAATTCATGAAATTTATTAAAAGTTTCAACTATAAATGTAAGTTTTGTCTAAATCAAGTAAATTTCATTGCGTTTTGGCTTATTACATGTAATAAACAGTATTTGATGGAATAATTACGATATGAAACGTGAAGATAAAGCAATAAATTATGACATAACGCAATTACCAATACAAACAATGCATGAAAAGTGGTTCTATCGTTAGTGAAGGGTGGTTAGGGTTACAAGATGGACAGGGAATTAAAAATATGCAAGTGCTTGAGGCTGGAAAAGATGGAGAACATATTGTTAGAAACAAAACAAAAGAGAAAAAGGTGGCTGATCCATAAGTTAATCACAAATATAGAAGAAGTTCGTAACGGACGAAAATTAGTGATATGATTGGGTCTGGCCAAAACCCTAGTTGAGATTTCCTCTCACCTTAGGCGTCAGAACTAGCATGGTTAATTTTTCATCCCAATCTTCTTGCTCGAAAGCATTAACTTACTGAATTGAATTTTCTTGTAGCATCATAGTATTACAAAGAAATTAAAATCTATTATGATGAACTGATATTGGAGTATTAAGGGTAATACCACTACGAGGAAACCAGAAGTAGCATTGAAAACTGCTGCCTATAATAGCAAACGCAGTGGAAGTAGACATAGGCCGTGTTTTTTTTCTAGCTACAGACGGCAATTTTTTATCAACTACCGTGTATGATAGTACAATTTAAATATAAAAAATGCATTTAGGCGGCAATTTTATGAGAACCCTGCCTATAGTGGTGCTTTTATTTTTTTAAGTAATATATATATATATAGGCAAGATTTTAGATTATATATAGGCACTCGTTTTCTTTATATAGGTGCCAAGCGGTTTTCTAAAGGTTCAAGGTCCGCGTGGTGGTTTTAAAACTGTCGCTTATGACCTTCTAATATAAGGGACGGCTTAGGTGACGATCTTGGGGGTGATATGAAAACCACTGAGTTGCCTCATACGCATAATCTTCGTTTCAGCCACCTATTTTCTCCCTTTTCTTGTGGTATGCAATTCAAATTATTTATTATTAATTTATAATTATTAATCTCACTCATAATATTAAAATATAATTAAACATGAGGAATAATTAATTTTACCTAACCCCTTAGGCTAATTTGCCTATTAAACGGCCATGAATATGCAGAACAATAACTGTAGAACTATGACAAGTACAGCTGGACCATAGGCCTAGAGTTGCAACTGTAGTACGTGAAATAATAATTACACAATAATTAAAGTAGAGAACTTTCGACGTTTTGTCCCAATTAAACCAATGAGAAAGCAGTTATGTGGCTTAGGCGTTTACCTGGTGCAGGAGCCTACTAAATATTAGCTTCAATGCGAGCAAGCGCAGAGCCAACAGCATATCAAGCTGGCAAGCGGGCATGCTTGGAGCTAATTTTTTAGTTCATAAATGAGACTAATGCTTGGTTTGGCACAGATTTATTTTAAAATGCTTTTCTATATAGGAAAAATTATAGTTTGGTATAAGTTTTTATAAAATATTTATAATAAGATATTTTATTTATAGTTGTAAAAAATAAGACAATAATGAATTATATTGTTTATATTTTATAAGATTAAAAATATGATTTGTTTTAAGTTTTTGTAAAAAATTTGTGATAATATGTCTCACATTTTATAAGATAAAAAGAATTTTCTCTTTTACATCAATAAGAAAAGTATTGTATGATAAGCTCATTCTAAATGTTGCACAATGTTATAACATTTAAAAATAATTAACATTGTTTTACTTGCTTATGGAGATATTAGGAGATGAAAATTTTAGATGTGAGTCTATATATTAGTCCAAAATAATTAATTTGAGTTATTCTTCCAACCCCAACAGAAAGAAAAAAGAAAAAGTTAGTTCTTAAACCTACAATACACTTAAAAGTCTCACTCTCATGATCACATAGTAAGAAACCAAGTAAACTATACATAGAGAAAAGATCTCACTTTAAACAAATCTATACATAGGGAAATAGTGTTTTTTTTTTTTGTGTGTGTGTGTGTTGACATGGCAACCTATCTAGAAAAGTTCGATCATCAAAATTTTAGCAGAGTCCAATCACCAGCTAATAAATCTTAGGTGTACGTTTATGCCCCAATATATATACGTATCAGTTCGGTCAAGAGCCCTAAACTTAATTAGGGCAAGAGATTGGACAACTCGAACCAGAGTTATGATAGTGTTTTTCTCATACTCTTACCACTAATGCATCTCTGGAGGTTCGGATAATATTTGAATTTGTTATGTATAATTGTTACCCTCGCATTATAAAAAAGAGAGAAAGAGAAAGCTTCAAACAGCAAAGAAACAAACATGCAATTCCAAACGCACGCTTGGCTGGGAGTATTCTTTAATTGAGTAGGGCTGATGATAAGCAAAACGGAACATGGTAGGTCCAGGTCTTGCCTACAGATTCACATACATCAAAGCCTTTGAAATTAAGACTACTTAACTAATCTCATAATTATACTTATCTTCACATAACCAAGATCCACATGCTTGCATCTTTAGTTAGGACCACTTAATTGGCCTTGTGACTCAGCTACAGGTGTAATCCTCATTAGGTACTAATCAAATCAATGGTTGGGCAGGTGACATTATATATATATATATGTGTGTGTGTGTGTGTGTGTATGTATCTATGTATATATATGCTGGGTCTGTGCTGTATTTATGAAATCATGGCTTGAGAAAAAGGGAAAATATGAACAGTCATAATAGTGCGCAAGGTCATTGTTACTACATTTAGATCATTGGTGGGGTCTTTGAGTGACGCCTCTATTACCCTTTTTATCTTTTTTATTTTGAGGTTTTTCTCTTAATTTGCAAAATTCTTATTGCTAGAATTATGGAGTTTCGATGTCCTCGTGTGACTCATTATTTATGTACAAGTGTACATGGACTTTAGTACTTGACAGCTCAATATGCCAATGTCATGTAGGCACTACGAAGCCCCAAGCCCACCAACAACACGTACAGACGTAAGGTTCTGTGTTGTTATTGAAGGTCTAAAGTTATGCTTTTGCTAACAATTATAACTATTGGCACACTAGTAAATGCTTCGATTATACAATTGATATCAAAGTGAGGTTGTTAGTTAGAGTCCCTTGGTTGTAGCTAGGGCTAGGGAAAATTTTGGAATTATTTGGTTCCAACGTTCCCCATGTGACTCACTATTCATGTACAATTGGACATAGCCATAGTTGATTGACAGTCTAACTCATTGGCGCCACGTGGAAATCGTAAAGCACCTTAAGCCCACTCGTAGCATGACACGTTTTTCATCTACAATTATACATGGATTATCGGTAACCCAGCCTGCTAGTACCATGTGGGCAGAACGAAGCCCCTTAGGCCCACGCACAACACCTACAAACATAGGGCTCTGCACTGTCATTAAAAGATTAAAGTTGTGCATTCATTGACAACTATAGCTTTTGGCACAATAGTAAATGCCACATATATTTTCAGAGAAGTCATGAATTTATAGTTACAAAAAAAAAAAGTGCTATAATATCTCTATTATAATTTTTTTTTAATTTCTTACGGATTACATAATATAGTTTGTACGGTAATGTCTAAAAACTGGAGTCGTTACTTTCTACCTCTAATCACCTATATTAATCATTAATGATAATATAAAATTTTGAATTTTTGTCAAATAAAAAAAGTTTAAACACTTTAGCTAAAATTAGAATTATTTGTTTAATATTAGGAATATATATATATATGTGTGTGTGTGTGTGTGAGTGTGTGTTTTGTAAACATTTATCTTTGTTTACGTGAAAAAACATTATTATCAAAATAACATTTGCATTTTTTAACTTTTTAGGTTTATAAACGGGGATGACCACCTCTAAATTAGAGGCTGTAGTATCTATCTTTAATATATTTTGTTGAATTCTATTGAAATAAAAAGATTTAAGCATCGTAGCTAAAAAAATTAGGAATAATTAGAATATAAAACTATTTTTTTCTGAACTTAGAATTACTTGTTATTTTTAATTAGAATTATACATTTGATATTAATCATAGTTACACGAAAAAACCTTTTTATCATTTGAATTTTTTTTTAAATCTTTTTTTTTCCTTTTTTGTGTGTGTGTGTAAATCTAGAGATGGAAGAGGTCTTCTCTGGCTAGAGAAACGGCACTGTTTGGCTCTAATTTAGAGAAAGAATTTTCTGTCTGTGAATTGATCAAATAAAAATATATTTATACATAGATAAATATCGTGAACAACAAAGTCTGGAGATTAGAACAATTACTTTCTACCTCTAACTACCAATGTTAATGATCAATGATAACATAATTTTGAGTTCTATTAAGATAATGAAGATTTAAACACTTTGATTAAGAAGATTATCTAATAATTAGTACAAAAAAGTTAATTTCTTTCAGGATTAACATTATTCCTTTTTAATTATAATTATACATTCGATATTTATTATTGTTACTCAAAAAGTATTATTATCAATAACTATTGATGTGTGTAATTAGAGCTAGAAGAAAATGATTATAATTTTTGGACTTAATTGATTCTAATAAATCTATAGCAATTTTTTTAAAGAATTTTATATATTTAAAGACGGAAATCGCTCTTTAGATTAGAGATAGTAACTCCACATATGCCATCTCTAATTGATGACTATTATCTTTAAAAAGAAATAATTTTACTTATATTTTCTATCGCAATTCTATTTTCCATCTAATTGGATTTGGTCATTAATTGGTCAAGAAATAATAGTTGAACTTTTTTTCATCACAACTCGTCTCTATTTAAAATTTGATTTTTTTCTTCTCTAATTTCGTCTTCATGTTCCATTTTCAAGTGATCGTAAATGTCAATATAATTAATCGAGGTAAATATAAGTATCGAAAATGATCGTTTAGCTACCAATATAACTTATCGAGAGTTGCCGCTCAAAAATAAATAAATAAATAACTAATCGAGAGTTAATTAAATTTATTTTGACCCACGAACAAAGATGTGCCAATAAGCAGGTAACCAAAAGCTGGCCAAGTCTAATCGCGTTGACTGTGACTATATATGCAAAAGATGCTTTTTAGTTGCAACCGAAGTATCCACCACATTTTACGATGAGCCTGTCTTGATTGGCTGTTTTTAATGAAAATCACTTTTTTTTAAAAAAATATATTTTTTTGCCACAAGTATTTAAATTAAATTTTAAAAAAAACTCTGGAAAAAAAATCGATTTCAACTTTTTTTTAAAGTTAGAAATTTTTATCTTATCAAAAAGCTTTTTTTTTTCAAAAATCTTAAAAAAAGAAAAACGCTTTTAAGAAAAACCAATCCGAACGGATCCATATCTCTGTAAAAATAAAGCCTTGTCCAGTTTGTGATGCCACTCTTGCCTTGTGAAAAAATAACATACAAGCAAGAAAAGAAAATGCCTTTCTGGTATTACACAGATGCATGTTTCTATTCACAAGTGTATTTGCCTCGGCAAAATTGCAGTCAGAAACATTCTATTTCTACAAAGCCCCCATTCCATTCACTACAAATCATCTTAAAAATCTCAATGTGCAATTCTGGATAAATCATCAAATCAGAATAACAAGCCATCTACAATTTGCTTTAATCGGTTGACGACTCTGAAGAAGAATCGTCCATCGTTGAGTTCGATGATGTATCGATCACGCTTCCACTCTCACTATCTGATGATCCATATTGTCGTTCGTCGGCCGGTTGTTTCAAGTACCAGTACATTACACTTGCTGTGAGTGTTAGCATCATCTTTTGATTTACCTAATCAGAGATACGATCAAATATCAGATATTTACACACAAACATAACAGACTATAACATCCTTCACGACCGAAATGCACATGGCCCGATGGAACAACTATAAAGGTGAGATGAGACGGTGAAATTATAATTAAGATTACCTCCATTATGTCCTCCGGAAGTAAGAATATCGAACATCCAAGCTTCCTTGCAGTGCTGATGATATATGTAGCATTCATCTTCTTTTCCTCCTCTGCGTTAGATCAAATTTGCAAAGCCATAAGAAACTATTTCTAAACAGTTACAATATTTCAGGCATTCAGAAGCACTAAATAACTGCATCAAGAGGGTACACATTTCTGAATTATTTCAAATTGCCCTGTAGTCAAATGGACTACATAAGTTGATAGCTGAAGGATCTATTGGCTGATAGATAAGCTATTCACACAATGCCAATATCCTAGACATCTAGAACTACTTGATGGTCGCCATAACGTTTTAGCAAGGCATTACCGTAGAACAGTATTTATGTACCTTTAGATATCCATTGACCTTTGTATGTGCAGCAAATCTGTCCATAAAATGAAATTCTGCAGGATATTCTTAAATCCTAAAATGTCCATTTTTCTAAGATTGCTATTATGTAAGTCAATACAAAGAACACAATAAATAGAGAGTTGTAACAAATGACTATCAGGTTCAAACAAGTGATTAAAGTTACCAAAGTTAAATATAAACTGAAGAAAAAACAGCAAAAGCCAAGAGCAAGGCCCTGAACGTTCTGACGTGAAGTACAAATAAACAAGGATTGGTATAAGGAATCTGTTGTAACTTGTACAGGAGAACTTTGACTTACCATTTGATCCTTTTGTAACTAAACTCCAATTAACTGCTCGAGAGGACACGGCACTAAGCAGCTCGAGGAAAAAGATGCCAGATGACAAATTCTTGTCCTGTAAATGCAAATGTTAAACCTTCTAAAAACTAATAATTGCCAAAAACTAATGACTTCACGCATATCCTAATCAAGGGAACTACTGTCATAGGAGAGGTCTTTAATCTTTGCAATGTGTGAAGTGAATGTCCAGGCTTCTTTAGTCTAAGTGTTACTTGAATGCATGACTCGCCGTTATCATGACTGAATAATGTCTGCAATTCCAAATGGGAACTGTTGCATTCTGTATCTTCACTGACGATTCTTACAGCATATTAATATGCACGGGGATGCAATTGAATTACGACCCTGAAGCTTCTGAAGTTGATCATAAGCTCAATGAGCACATGCCACCCAAGAGTTTCAAGGATGATTCAGTTATAAGGATATATATGATATATGAGTTTTCTCATAGAATAGAATATAAATTTTGTCAATGCAATATGCCTGGATAGGTAATGTAACTTTTTCGATGTTTAGAGAATTTAATTGTTCCAAATCTCCATCTGTCTTAGAATTTATTTTTTGGAATACATATCCTCAAGGAATTCATGAAATGAATTCCATGCCACAAGAGTTGCCAAATACTATGTAATTTTGTTGCACTATATTTCAAAATACATAATTTTATTTATCCATATAACAGAAATGGCCCATCAACATACTGATTAATAATAAATGTATTGAGCCTCCAATTAACAAAAAAGTTTCATGCTTGCTCTATTTGTTAGTAATTCTATTGCGTTATGGTATTTCGAAAATGATAAATGCTTTTAATGAATAGTCTCATATTTTCTTGTCTCAATGGGCATGACCTTGCACTACCTCTTATGCTATATGCATCATCAGCGAAAGACTGAAAACAACAGCATTTCAAATTGATTGCCAAAGATTGGTATATACTCCCTACAAAAGATAAGCTCATGAATGCACTTCATTCAAAGTCAGTGAAGTTAGGTGATACCTTAAAACTGGCCATTTGAGTCTGGCCCCTTGAGGTCCTCACTTTGGTATTAGCCCACTCCAGAATGTCAGAATCCATAATTTCCTTACCACGGGAATGGAATCTCAAGTTCTTTAAAAGCTGAAGCATGTTGTATCGCATCAACTGCCATAGATAAGCTGAAAAAGAAATTGAAGACATCCTTTCATCAACTTTACATAATGATTATACTTGTTTGAAAAATCTAAATGTTACGAAATGTATTGCCTTGTATCACAAGCTGATGAGATAATTAATTCCTCTTATCAACCGTAAAATGCAAGGAGCACATACCCAATATTAATTTCTTATTTCCCTGAACTATGTCATTTCCCGCAATGTTAACTAGGGAAAACTTCAATTGTTTCCCAATTTTGACAACTTGATTACAGTTTTCTACTTTCCGGAATGGCATCTTAATTGGAGGTTTAGAAGCAATTTTCCAATTCACAATCCCTGGTGACATCTTGTCGAGGGTCTCCAAAAGTATCCATCTGCAGATAAATAAGAGTTGATTTAGAGAATGTCAACAAGATAAAGTCAATGTATCCCTTGACAACCTTGCATTATTTTGAATTAAACCAAATTCAGAATTTTCAAGGCAGTCCTCAAGATATTTTGAGAAGAAGACAGAAGTTGACTCAAGGCCATACTCATTTTCATGCGAACAACTCGAATTTTTAAATCATTAAAGATGAAGATTCCAACATGGAATGGAAAAGGTGAACTCATGCACTTGATATCACACTCACCCATTTCTAAGATCTTCAAAGACATTGTCAATGTTTGAATTTCCAAAACTGTTAAGCCAGAAGCGAAATGCCTTCTCCTCTCTGGAGATTTGGGTGTCATCTGGTGAAGTTTCCAGAAAAGATATATGATTTGTCTGAGTAGAAAGGCCATTCCTACAAACAGAAGCTTATGATTAGCACACATAAAGTCAATTGTTTGGCAGAAGTAAAAACAAATAGATGCCAAGTGCAAATATACATAGTTATTATAGCAATCAACCATAACATAGAAAAAAGATTATTTTTGAGTAACACTTAATGATCTGCAATCCCAAGGGAAAGAGACAAAAGCAGATTAAAAAACAGTATATACTAACTTAATGACCAAATGCACGTCTACTGGGATAGCCGGTAAACAAAATGCTCTCTTGTTAAACAAAGTGCTCTCCGACTGCAGGAATAGACAAATATTGTCCTTAAGGACCTTCACTACACCAATTACTGCGGCAGAGGCTTCCAAGAATTGTTATCTGTGCTACAGTGAATTTTAACATATGATGCAAGTAAATAAACACTCAACAGCAGGAAAGAAAAAAGACTATATATATTCCAAAGCAATTGACTGGAGAGATTGCTGGAGTCTCACTTTATGAGTAACAACTGAAATTATTTGAGACACTGAAATTAGGATTTCCATAGTAACAAAATTGGATGATATTACTTTACAGGAATTAAGTTTCTTTAGTATCTCACCTATGCTGGAAAATATGCGCCACAAATGCAAGATTGAGATTCGGGGAGCCTTCTATTATATCTTTTGCTGTTAAATATCTTTTGCAGCCCATCCTGTCTGCATGTTCAAGAACTAACTTGGCTCTTTCAAGATGATCTTTCACTGACAACATAGATGGATTAGTGTGTTCCGGGGCAAGAATATTTAGCAGATGGGCATAAGCCTCTGCATCCTGCATAAATCCAAAAGCAAAGTATAAGCATAATTTCTTCCAGTGATAAGTAAGTTGCTAAAATTGAAACTTTAATAGCTTCTGCACACCTTTACATCTGAAGAGAAGTTCGTCACTGTCTTCTTATACCCTGCTTTTTTCAATTGATAATTCATCCACCTAAGTAAAAGTTTCTCTGGTGCTAGACTCATCAATTCTTCTAGATCCTGGTATCACATAGAAGGAGATAAGTTGTGGATTCTTGGTGCAGGATATGTAACTGTGAAAGCATAAGCCTGACGAAACATTTACACACCTTACTATCATCCACCAGTTCCACCAACTGAGGTGTCTTGTTCAAATTGAGGTCTGCTAATAATTGTATCTGGAACAAGATGCACATTGGACAAAATTTGTAAAGATACGGGCAATAAAATCATGTAACTAGCATTTTGTGAGTTCTTTTATTTTTTTTCTCTGTTTTCTAAAGCTGCCACTTGTTGCAATTTTATTTTATTTTATTAAAAAAAGTACCTTAATGATTTGTGATATCAACCCAAGTACAAGATGCCTCTGAAAAGGACAAGAGAAGTAATTTAGTTATCTATTGAGAGAAAGGTTAGAAAACTACAATAAGATATCCATCCAGTATAACGCTGAACCACAGAGATCAAGATATCATGTAATATTGAGAGTTAACCTCGGTTTATGAAAGTGAACAAGTCACTGGATGACAATTTTTGCCAGATAATCATCACACAGAATCATGACAGAGACAATAGTAATCAATATGGTTCAACCTGAAAACTGAAGGACATTGTGAATCACAGATAACCGGTAACTGAGACCTCAGTATCACGATAGCATGGAATCAATATTGTCCTGCAATGCCTATGATAATGTAGGACGAGATGGGATTCTTTAAGCCCATGGAAGACAAGTTCCAAAATGAAGTTTCAAAAGCTTTTCCCAGGTATCTAAAATAACAGAAGATGAAGAGTGAAAGTGCTTCTTAAGCCTATACATGAAGATATTATGGCCAAGCTAGAGGCCAAGTTAAAAGCTTTAGCACCAGAACGATCAACTCTGTTGTGCATGAGACTATTGTGAGGAGGAACATACACATGAGAAAACCTTTGCTTGAACTGAATGGATAACGGTGGTAAAGCAACAAACTTCGTGTAATCTCACATTAGTCATAGACATGATTTGCTAAGATCTTATTTTTCAGATCACAATGTGCAGCCTCCAGGACCAGAAGATTTGTTACACTTAAAGGCAATCATGCATTGATATCTGGGAATTCCCTCCACATACGAGCCACATACACCAGATGCAGGGTAAGACAGAAGAAAATAAGTTTATTCTAAATTAATCCGAAGATGCCATAAAATAACCAAATGAAATGCAGAGAGGGTCTATTTGATATCACTGGTGTTTTTTTATCAATATTCATGAAATTGTATCTAAATATGAAAGATGCATACCCTGCCCTCAATCAAGTCTTGAGTTCCTATATTAACCAAAGTACATCCAATCGCCTTGGCAGAATTGAGGCACAGGGTGTGGTTCTCATTCCTTTCCCATGGATTAAGCACCCTCTTTGTATTGATTGCTCGTTCATCAATTGTTCCAGGTACAGCCACATTGATAAGCTTGCTGAAATAAACAACTTCCATCATGTTACTTGATTTAAACAACAACGAAGCATCAGAAATTTCTAGCACTAGTAACATGAATCTTTTGCAGCCATGGATTATTACCAGATAAGAACTCCATCTTTAGCAATCTCAAATATATCATTAGTTGAAGGGTCAATTGGAAGGTATTTCTTTAAGAACTGATCTTCTGCTAGGTAATTATTGATATGTGCAACATAAGATGCCTTCTCAGGTTCACTAATTGTGTGAAGCAAAGTAGAAGTGGGAGACTTCAAGAATGCAGATGAGTTCTTTGCGCCACTCCCCATTCTCGCTGTTGCGTGCGCCTGGAGCTTCAAGTACACCTGACAAACAATAAACAAAGTTCTCTCATTAACAGAAAAGATCACAAAATACGCAAAGACTATTTCAATAAATTAATCTTTTAGTCAAGATGCTCGGCTTTTCTAGGTACTTGAGCATACTTGATCTCCGTTATGTTTGATTTTCTTTCCCGGAAGCATTATTTGTTTTTTTCCCAATTCTTGCAATACTTATCGAGCTACGAGAACTCAAACTTTTTGAAAATCAACATCTCAAAAGAATGTTGAAAATTCACAAAGTTTAGCTCCACAAAATCAACAGAAAATGTTTAGATTAACAATTAAGCCACAGAAATCTACACAAATATAATAAACAGAAACAACATTAGATCAACTGAGTCCAGAAACTTACAAGCTTTGTTAATATCTAACAAAAGAGAATTAAAAAGATGAAGTAAAACTGATCATATAGATCAACACAAACAGAAACATTTTCATCTTTTCTCATAAGAATCGCCAAAAATTTAGAATCAAGTAAGATTTTTTTCACATTTTTCACAAAAAGTAAGCAATGATAGCAGATTAATCAGATTTTTCGCAAACCTTTTCATAAAAGATAAGCAAAAAATGCAGATTCAAGTCAAGCTTAGATTACACTTTCCATCTCTCAAGTGCATGAATCTTACCCGAAGAAAGAGCTCGAAATCAACTTCTTCGTCTAAATTCTCGTACGAATCGCGAAGAAACGAAGCTCTCTCCTCCTCCGTCAAATTCTCTCCGACGTGTTTTAGTCTCGACATTTTCAACGGCAAGTCCGCCACCTTTAAACCTCCGCTTTCTCTCCTCATCGCCAAGAACTGCACCAAATTAAATCATCAAAAGTGAAAATTTCAACAAAACGAAAACTTAAGAAAATAAAAAATAAAGAAAAACACAAACTGACATGAGATTTCAAGCTGCGGAGCTCAACTTGAGTGAACTGATTCTGCAGCCATGGATCGGATACGAGCACGCCTACGTACGCTGCCATTTTCTAAATTCAAAAAAAAATGGCAAATTTTGAATTTAATTAATTTCCTGTGGTTTCTCTCACTAGAGCTAATGCTTGCTTTCTCTCACTAAAAGGAGTTTCAGTGAGAGACAGTTTAAAGAGAGAAGGCGGTGGAGAGAGAGAGAGAGAGAGAGAGAGTCTAACAGTGTGGGACTGGAGCGGAGCTGTCAGAGTTCAAATATGTTTGGAGCAAGGAAATTCAAATAATGACCGTTTTGTCGCCCCAGCTTCACTTTACTTAAGTTCAAACTAAAACGTTCGTTAAACAGGAGATTATTTATTATTAGTTTTCGAGTTTGGTTTTCTCAACGTTAAATAATTTATTTAATCCCTTATTTGTGATCCTTTTAATAATTAAGTTTATTATCTTTAAACTGTGATAATTCAATCTTTAATTTTATAGTTAGTAACATCGTTAGTTCTGAATTCAAAAATTGTCAAAAAAATAACATATTCCAATCCGTTATCGTTGCAATTCGTGATGTCATTAATCTCTTATTTTTGCAATTTGTGACACTATCAGTCCAAGGGCATTGTTTTTTTTGACTTTTTTAGTTTAAGACTAATAATATCACAAATTATAAAGATAAAAAATTGAATTATCATGTATTAGAAATAAAGGACTTAATTATAAAAATAGTACGTGATAAAGTCATTCATCCCATTTTACATACGGTCTTTTTTAATGAGTGCCACGTACGAGAGGAATCGTGATCTCAACGTAACACCAGTAAATTAATATTTTCATTAATATTAAGTTTTATTATTTTTAATCATTATCACATTAAATTTAACATTTTTTGCTCAAAATTTAGGTTATATTCAATGGGGTAAATTTTTATATATATAAACTCATTTAATTGACTTTAATAAATGCAACACTATATACAAAATGGTTTCCAAATAAACAATTATCGTTGGTTATTGTTAGGAAAAGATGTGGTCCCCACGTGCTAAAAAGCTTGTTGTTTGAATGGTACAAGAAAGAGAAAGATGTTTGTATGGTGGGAAAAAGGGGTTTGTACTTGATGGCCACATTTACTAGCCAATCTTTCTAGCGTTACAATCACATGGATTGGTTCTTATGGCTCAAAAGGTTATTAGGTGATTTTACCAATTTTTTGTGTGATTACTTTCCATCAAAGTGAAGATTTTATGTTCTAGATGTGAAATTGATGCCCATGAAGGGCGCAAAGTGTCTCCTTTAATCTCATTAAAAGAATCGATATGGTGTGATTGATCGAATAGTCAAAATTATGAGGTACCATTACTTACCATTTGATCGATGCCACAATTTATTTGAGAATTTGTCTAGATATTCTAATTTTTAGCTGATTTTGTTTTGCAGGTCTAGGATAATTTAAAATAATTTTTTTCTCCTCTTTCTGGTCCTTAATAAAAACATATAGGGTAAATATCACTCTACCCTTAATGGTTCCCACATTTTAACGGGTGATATACATTTGAGGACTATACGAGTGGTTCGCACCTATTTTAAACTATAAGAAGATACATACACTTCTAACAAATTATAAAGGAGTAGAGTGTTACTATCAAAAACATGTTTAACCAAAAAGAATTTAAACTCTTCTTAATTAATTAGCTATATTATGAATGAATTTAATAAAATTTGACCAATAAATGATGCCCAAAATATAGGCAGAAACTTTAATAATCTCTTAGAAATTTAATGTTGTCCCTTCAACTGCATGGTGTTTTAAATAATTAGAAAAGTTGTGGTCCCTAAATGTGTTTGTTTACTTAATCACGTACTTTATTACTACAGTTTAGCAATTAATTTTAGCTAACAGAGTGTAATGATGCTAGACAAACAAGGGCAACTGAAAGGTCGTAGGGGGCCTAGTTTGTTGGGGGTTAAGTGTTCTTATAGCATCAAGAAATTTGCAAAAGAAAAAGGCAAATAAGCAAATCAATAATTCTCCACACAAAACTACTGGTAAAATTGAAAGTATTCTTCTTTAAAGGAAAGGATTCAATAAACGCAGCTTGTTTCCGCTTCTTATAAGATTCAAACTTAGATCAGATTGTCAAAGGTTTGTCTTAATTTATTTTAAAAAAATACATCTACAAATATGGCATTTTTATATTTTTACATATATTTATAATGACTTTTAAAAAAATACAAATACAAAAAATAAAAACGTAGTGCTTTTCTGATAAAAGTCACTAATTTGAACTTATAAAAAGTAGTTTTTATATTTTTATAAAAATTAAATTTTCCCTGATTTAAAGCATGTGTAATGCATATATTATAAAATTTATAATTTTAAAATGGATATAAAAATAATCCTTAATATAAATTTCTTTTCAAATCTGGTGGGCATTCTCGTCATTTGAGATATTGGGAGGATTAGGTTGTCATTTTTCAAATTTGAGGCCCACGTAGAGAAAGATGACTTGCTTTAAGAAAAAGTTGAATAGTAGATAACGTAACGGCTATTTTGAATCCTTCGATGTCAACACTCAACAAAACAGGTATTAAACGGGAATAGAGGAATGCTTTGCAGTTTGAATTACCCAGTTGAGCCAGCTATATCATGAAGTTAATCGATGTGCTAATTAACTTGTAAATTTGAACCTTTGCAAACCTAAAAGGTTTGGACTTTTGTCCCAATAGATTGGGCCCTCCGTGGTTTTTTGTAATAATGTGTCGACTAGTTAATTAGTGAACTTGGTCATTAGGTCTCATTTATTTGAAAAATTTACACGTCGACTTCGAGAATTTTTGGAGAACAATACTCAAAAGATTTCCTCCTTTGCTAAAACGGTCACTCATTAGTTCGGTTTAACCTTCTTAAAAATATTAATATTTGTAACGAAAGAGTTGCTAGATTTACGTTTCGATAAAAGACTAAACACAAGGACCAAACAAAGAAATTGCACTTAAAGGAAGCATTATGTTGAATAAACAGCCAGTAAATGAACATTGATGGACTCCACTACCAAAAAAGTAGGGGTGTAGAAGAAATCAGAAAAACCACAAAATTCGATTCAGCCTAATTGAATCGACAGTAAACCATTAGTTTTTAACAAAATTCGGTTGGTTATAGTTTTAATTTTTAAAAATTGTTTTGGAAGGTTCGGTTAACGGTTCAAAGGGTCAAAACCACGGTTAAACCGAACCGCCCACATATATTACTATTATATGTATTAATAAATATTTGGAAAGTATATCTATAGGTGTTAGCCATTATGCACTAGGGCTCTAAACAAAAGCCAAACATTTCTTTGCACCACTAATGCGCCTAATGTTTCATCAATCTCACTCATCTCATTATCTCAGGTAAATTCTAATCTGTAATTTTTAATCTTTAATCTCTAATCTCTAACCTCTAATCTTGATTTCTCTAATCTCTTAATCGATGAATGAAGCATGATTGCATGGTTCTCACTTTGGAAAAAGAAGTTTTGAATTATTATTTAAAGGAATTAACAGTCTAAGAATCACCCAAAAATTGGACCACATCGGTCGAAATTTCATCTTCAAACCGATTGAAAAAATCTGTACTTTGTAGAAATGATGCTCCTACGAAACACTATACATTGTACTGTGTGTGAACAGAATGCTCGTGCAGTACATAACAATACTTATGTTCAAAATTTTTATATTATAGGTTCAAATTTTTATATTAGACGTTTAAAATTCTTATATTATATGTTTAAAACTCTTATATTAAGCTTGTAATGAGCCAAGCCTAACTACTTGTCCGCCACCAAATTTGGGCCTAAACAACTGGCCAAAAATGATTAAATCGATGATGACAATAATAGTGAATTCAAGTCATTATAAAGTGCACACAATTCTTATACAGAACCAATGTGGGATGGGGTGTTACAAACTCTCCTTTTAAACATGCGATGTCCTTGTCTGAGGCCAAACACAAACAAAATTGAACCACAGCCCAGAATTCCAAGTAGCATGGAATCTACCCAGAGCCTACTCTAATACTACCTATAACGACCCAAGCCCAACTACTTGCCCCTATAACGACCCAAGTTCAACTACGGGTATGCCCTTACACTTGAGCCTAATCAACTGGCCCAAAATGCTTAAGCATGTGATGAAAGTAGTAGTGAATCCAAACTATTATAAAGTGCACATAAATCTCATACAGAACTGATGTAGGGTGGGGCATTACAGACTCTCCTCGTTAAGGATGCAACGTCCTCACCGCGGTCCAAACATAAACAGAACAAAACCACATTCCAAGACTCGAGGCAGCGTAGAATTTGCCCAGAGCCCGCTCTGATACCACTTGTAACGACCCATACCCAACTGTTGGCCTACCATCATACTTGAACCTAACCAACTGGCCCAAAATGTTTAAGCCGGTGATAACAGTAGCAGTGAACTCAAGCCAATTGGTTAGGCTTAAGTGTGACGAAAGGCCAATAGCTGGCCTAAGTCATTACAAAGCTATAAATATATTCATAATTTTGAATTAAGTTCAAAATTATTAAGAGTTTTGAACATATAATGTAAGAATTTTGAACATGTAATATAAGAGTTTTGAACATAATATAATCTACAAGCATGTAATATAAGAGTTTTGAACATAGAGTATAAAATTTATGATATTATAATTTTTATTTTGTGAACTTACTTTTAAACTTTTGAACTTATAATATAAGAATTTTGAATATATAATATAAGAATTTTGAACATTTAATATAAAAGTTTTGAACATAGAATATAAATTTATGAGATTATAATTTTTATTTTGTAAACTTGCTTTTAAACTTTTGAACATATAATATAATAATTTTGAACATGTTTACAGCTTAATATAAGAGTTTTGAACCTATAATATAAAAATTTTGAACACATATACTATTATGTACTGTGCGTGCATACTATTCACGCATAGTATGATGTGCAATATTCATGCAAAATACTATATATATGGTGAACAGTGTAAGTATTACATAAAAGAATACTCCGATACTGGAAATCCAATCAAAGTTGCAGTCAATGCAACGTATGTTACTGGAAAAGTGCCGTACAATGTAAACAATATTTTGAAACATGCAAGCTCATTGAGATGGGCGGTGAAGAAATTTACAAAATACTCAACGTTCCATCCCTATCTCTCACGTGTCCATCAGAAACATCATCAATCATGTTTCAACGCTGACCTTTAATGGTCACATTAATAAGAATTTAACTTTCTTAAATCAGGGTTTCTAAAGGCTTATTTGGATTGGTTTTTTTTAAAAGTATTTTTTTAATAATTTTTAAAAAATAATTTTTTTTAAAAGCTAAAAATTTTAGTTTCTAAAAAAAGTTGTATTTGAACTTTTTTCAGAGTTTCAGCTTTTTTGAAAACCAAATCAAATAGTTATTACAAATTTAATATAATTTTTTCAAGAAAAAAATACTTTTTCCTAGAAAATAGCCAATCCAAACAAGCCCTAATTATGTTAACAAGTTAGTCAAAACTTACTCTTTACTTGTTACGTAATTTTTTTTTTCGTATTGCGGCAAATGTACAATCTTTACTTAGAACAAACTTTGATGTGATTAGTATTGCTTCATTCCTCTTCTTAATGTTATCTAGTGTTGGCAATAAAGTTGGAGTAGAGTCCAATAGCTAACTCCTATTTTGGACATGGTAGATAAACATTTGTCTTTGCTCCTATCATATGCATGCTATCAAGATAAATTTCGGTACCATCTCCACTGCTATACATAAAAGCATTCAAAATGTTTTATTTTTATTTTTATTTTTTTTGCTAATTAAGGAGTATTCAACCTTGGTTTTCAAAGTGGCATAAAAAACTTAAAGGTGGAGCAATACCCCTACCCCGTCCCACATTGGATATGAGTTTTTGGCAAAAGATTTTGCCCTAATTTTTGCAGGGTGGAATATCATTACCAAACTTAAATTGCTATATTTACTTTGACCTACGAAAGAAGGGAAAAAATCTCATTAGGAACTAATAATACTCAATCTCTCAAGCCAAATTATCGAACATTCCTTCAATAATTATTTTATTTCAACACACACAAAAGAATAAGAAAAAAAAAACAGAGACGAAGGCTAATAGAACAACAGCCCGATACCTTTACCAAGTTTGTCTAGTTGTGAGCCACTTAAAACGAATATAAGCAACTCACGTGGGCAATCCTAGTGCTTTATTCTACAAGGGCAATGGTTCTACACAAACAGAAAATGGGGAACCGCCCCCAGGGGCATAGGTGAGTTGGTAAGTGGCCAGGTGATTAGGGTGGTGACACCCTGATAACGCGGGATCGAGTCCGTGTGGCGGCAGTACTCCGCTGAAATATTGCGGGGGCTGTTGCTGGATTTTCACGCCCGTTGGTCCTCTCCCTGGTCGGGCTGCCACTCACGCACATCCCTCGATTTACCTCCCGCCTGGTTAAGGGGCCTCTGGTCAGGTGGGAAAGGGGTTCTCCTTTGGTTAACCCTTTTAAAAAAGAAAATGGGGAACCACATTGGCCCTGGCCAATTTGAAGATATGGTGTGTGCTAACAACGTTATTGTTAAGTCGAAATCCGTAGGACCAAATGTTACTAATACTTTCGTAATATTTACTTGTATTTATGAAGACGAAATGGGCCCAAAAATTATACTAAACTGATGAACTGTAATTGCACAATAAAATTCCTATACTAAGCACCAAGTAAGGCACCCACCCAGGACAAGGTATGGGATTAATTCGAGTCATAAACTGTATTCGGCATCAGTTTTTATCGCTAGTGTTGGTGTCTCTCGGGATTATAGTCCTACCAAAGTTTTTTGTTCAGCAAAGAGGAAAAAAGGTAAGAACAAAGGAAGTGCATGGAGAAAGGGGTGTGCAAACTATAGGGGATACTTACCATTCCTCGTTGTTTTTGCAATGAAATGTTGGGACATCAAAATCATAAGGAAGGTTTAGGCACACTAGTTACCAAATTCACGTTTAAGGACATGTAGGCCAAGTATACACATGGGTTCCGCCTACCCTTGTGATTGTTGACGTTTCGAGTATCGTAATCATCATTGCTAGTGCTTGGACAAGGGAAAAAGTATGATTCGACTATTATATGGGTTTGATTTGCTTTATATATCATTGAAATATTATATTGCCTAAGAAAATTGAATTTAAACATGGTATTTGTACCCCATTTTGGTGTTTTTTGAGCTTTTTTTTTCAACTTGTTATCATAATTCAACTTGTCAATGCAGGAACTTCTAATCAAGATTATAAGTTTGGGACTTTATGATTGATCTTTTCGATAAATGACTGAAAAGTTTTAAAATGCCAAAATGGTCTAGAGCTAGAGAATTTTCAATGTTCAAATCGATAATAGAGGGTAGAAGAGTATATAGCAAGAAATTAAGTGAAAAATGATGCATAGGCAGTAAGTAAAGATTGATAAAACTACTGATGAATAAGTAAAGGTGGATAAGAAGAATAAGTCAGAAATTTGAGAAAGATAATTACAGAGGGTTAAGTATCACAGTCAAGTCAGTAATTATATATATTTGGCTGTTAGTTACATTTAGAAGTAAAGTTAAATGCACAATTACTGCCTGTAGTTTATAAAAATAATATTGCTGGCCCCTATGTTTTTTTAAACAATCTAAAACCCCTGTACTTTATAAAATATAGCATGAGCACCTCAATCGTTAACGATATTGTTAATCTTAACATAATTTAGGCAACACGTGCTTTATATTTTACTTCTTTTAAAAGTGAAAATAGTTCTACAAAAATCTGTATTTCTAAAAAAATATTTGTAGTAAATATAAATTAATTTTAGTCCTATGTACTTGTCAAAAAAATGTAAAATTCATAAAAGAATATAAAGTGCATGTTTCCCAAATTCTATTAAAATTAATGACATAGTTAACGATTGATGTGCTCATGTTATGTTTTGTAAAATATAGGGGGGGTTTTAGATACTTAAAAAAATATGGGGGATAGTAGCGTTATTTTTGTAAACTACAGAGGGTGATGGTGCATTTAACCCTCTAGAAGTAAAACAAGAATTAACTAGTTATACTTGATCCAAGTATAAGTATTTATATTATAACCAAAAACTAATGTTATATTTGGAAGTATATTTCATGTTTGTTACACTTAGAAGTGTAGCTAATTTAAATTACATAGGCAAATTTTGTTTTACTTTGCGGTGTAACAAATGAATAACAAATTTTGCTATCATAAAAAAATATTAAATATTAAATATAAAAATACCAATATCATTGTTATGACTAGACATGTACATTTAAAACTGTAACTAGAATAAAAATTATTATTTTACTCTGTTAGGCTTACTCCAAGTATAACAAAAAAAAGAGTAACTATAAGTCTAAAATCTTTTAGTAATATATAGATTAATAAAATATGATGAATAAGTTTCTCAACACTATAATTAATTAGTGATTTAAGGATCTAAGAAAAATTGTTTGTCTATACGACACCAACCCTCTCAACATGAGCTTGGCACAACGATTATGGTACCAAACAAATCCATAAGAATCAATAAGCACTTATATCAACCTTATGTACTTATCCTCCTTGGGCTAAAAAGTATTGTTATGCAAAGAACCAAATCTGGGCTTTGCGGAATTGGTTCAATGGTGCCCACCGCCCACATAACGAATTGGTTTGGTTCTCTCTAATTTTCGAACGCTCTGGATCTTAGATGGACCGATCACATTTTTTCAACTGTTATATAGCCTCTTGCTTGGACTCTTCATCATGAATTAAAATTCCTGCTTTGCGCTTCTAATTTTGCATACTAATGCTGTATTTGGTATAAGTTTATTATAAGATGCTTATTTTATTTGATGTTTATATAAAAAAAATATGGTTTGTTGTTGAGTTTGCATAAGATGTTTGTTATGAGATGTCTCATCTATAGTTGTAAAATAATAAGGATTGCTCTGATGATACAAAAAGCATCACTTGTTTTGAGTTTTCATAATATGCTTGTTATAAGATGTCTTATATCTTATTATAAGGAAAAAAAAGACATAATAAATATTGACTCCTTCATATCAACAAGATAAGTATTATTTATTTATTTATTTTTGCATTAAGAGAAATTTAATTGGCAAAGTTTGATTATCGATGCACTTGACAGAGCCTGACTACAAATTGGCAAACATTGGGTGCACAGTATGTCTCTTATACTGTGCACTAGTTAAATTAAGGGCACTCAACCCAGGCCAAGAGATTGAATTCAAAACTGAGTCCTGAATCGTGTCCATATATAGTTCTTATCGCTGAGATATTCCTGAGGAACAAGATAAGCATCTTATAGTAAGTTTATTCCAAATGTAGGATAAACCCATGATTCATCGTATGTGCATCAGTATTGTCAAAATGGGCTGCTGGTTTTGAACGATTAGTCTTGTTGTTCTTGGTGGGTGTCATGTGTCAAAAATAACTTTGGTCCATTTCCATAAAGTTAAAAGTGGATCCTACCAATGAAAATCAAATATTACTTGAATAAGAATCTGTTGCGGATAGCGACATTAGTCAGAACTCCATGAAAGATAAAGAGTATATATAAGGTAAACTTGCATTGAAAAGAATGCATTGGTAATTTTTAGTATATTGAAGACAGTAAAATTTGACCAAAAAAGAAAAGGACATTAGAAAAGGAATTTCATGTAAAGAGGATATTTAAATTCGTAATAAATGTATCAATTGCATTTTCCATTGAGCAATTCACATATACGAGGGTGTAGTTGGTGTCATTTTATAATCATTTTAGAGAACGTTTTCCCCCCGCTTCCAGTTACCCACTCGTGCAAATTTTACAATTAGTCTCCATTAAGCAATGTAACTAACCTCCAATATCGCCAAAAAGTGATGCAAACGATCCTCACATGTCAATAAGTATTGATAACTAAAGACTTGTTTGCATTCTTTTCCTCCCCTACTTAAAAAAAAAAAGTACATTCTTTCTATATAACTATTTAAGGGTGTTTGGCTAAGTTTATAAACTAGTCAAACCAACTTATAAGCTAAAAATGATGAAAAATATATTTGGTAAAGAAACTTATAAGCAGCTTCTAAGCCAACAAAGAAAAAGCAGCCCTGACTAGCTTTTTTTGGAGAGCTTATAAGTACTTGGTCAAACATATCAAAAAGACATATTTATTCTTAAAATTTTATCACATTAATTGGTGACATGTTCTTTTTAGTCATTTTAAACTACCATTGCTATTTATAAACACTTTTTTACTAAACATGTAGAAGTTTATAAGTACATATTTATCCAAATATATAACAACTTGCTTATAAGCACCTTTTACTTATAAGCATCAACTGCTTATAAGTACTTAAAAATAAGCTTAGCCAAACAGGCTCTTAGTTTCGCTTCAAAAAAAACTAAAGCTTTAAAAATAACTAAAATGTAACTTTTTCTAAAAGTCAAAATTTTAATTCTTCAATTTTTTTTTTTTTGCTCAGGGGTTGTTAAAAAAACAAAAGATGCTTCTTAAAAGAAATCAATCCAAACGACCCCTAAATGCACTATTTTTTTGTGGCACTAATATTAAATGCATAACTCTAAAATAATACGGACTAATTTCCCCTACATTTTAGTAGATTTAGAACTAATTACATGACTTCTATAATAATAATAAGGGCTAAAATAAAACAACATGTAAACAATAAGGAATAATCATAAAATTTGCCCATAACTATGCACTAAAAATTCCTTCCCAAGTCAAATTCATTCATGAGTTGATACAAATCAAAGGAAAAAGATATTCCTTTCGTCTCAAAATAAATAACCTCTTTGCTTTTATGAGTTAAAAGTAGTGGGCTTCTAAAAAGTAAAATTTCACATCAATTCATCGATCTCATCATAAATTATCATTACAATCATAAAAAAATCACACTTCCATGTAGAATTTAATTTTTTGTCTCCTTTCATTTTTTTAAATAATAGAAATCTTGTTCTTGCTAAAATTACATTAATACTTTATTCTAAAATTATAAATATACATAATAAATCTCAAAGAACATTTCAAGTGGGTAAAAAATTCACCATTCCACACTCTCTCGGGAAAATTCATCTTAAATAAAAGATTTAAGCATCGCAAACGTGCCTGAAGAGGTAAAAAGACAAAAATTACCGCCTGCAAGAGTCAGGACGCAGATGTGTACCACTACTGTAAAAGCAGACACAACCCGAGGGTAATTAATTAATTTCGGCTCAAACAATGACTTTAATGCTTTCAACGGCACCAATGGCGTGGCAGGTATTCGTAAAATAAAGACACAACCAAGGGCAAGATTGTCATTTCGATATGTTTAATTCCCAAAATACCCCTGTTGAGCACGAAACGGTTCAGCTTCTTCGCGTCCTATAAATATCCCTCCCTCTAAGACAAAAATTTATTCGATTTATCCATTTCACTCTCTCTCTCTCTCTTGCTCTTCTTCTTCATTTTCTCTCTCTTAGGCTTTTGCTCTGTGCTCAGCGATGGCGCAGGAGGTTCAGAACGGCGGAGCTCAGAACGGAGAGGCAGCGGTGGCGGCGGCGGAAGCGGCTGAGAAGGCAGTGACGTTCATCTCGGTGAAGCCGCGGCTGTTCGTGGAGGCGCCGAAGGCTAACGACGCCGTGCAGTTCTACAAGGCGGCGTTTGGTGCCGAGGAGGTGAACCGCGTTGTGCATCCTAAGAGGAAAGCTGAGCAAGAGCTCCCTCTGGTTCTCGCCGCCGAGCTTAAGCTTGGTTCCTTCTCCATTCTCGTCTCTGACCTCACCGACGACTCGCCTGCACCGTACGTTACTTTCTAAACTTTTTTTATTCTCCATTTATTCTTTATTTTCACGTCTGTGATAGATGTGCTTTTTGAGATCTACTTTTTTTTTTAAATGCATGAGCGCTTTTCACTGTTTCTTTTATTTTTTCTTTATATTTTTTTTGTATTTTGGTAGTTTAGGAGTTTTTAGGCTTATTCTCTGTTATTTTGTGGTTATGTCAACTTTTTTTTTAAAAAAGAATTTTCTGCACACTTTTATCTTATCTCAGTGTAAAAACTCTTTTTTACTATTTGTTCTTATCTGAGTATTCACTTTTCTGTAAGCTGTTGAGACTTTTTCTCCTTTAACGTAGTCGTCTTTACTCCATTGACTTCTTTAAACGTGACTTTGTGAGGAAACTTTCAGTTGGGTGGGGTGCCTAAAATATTTTTCGCCGTTAAATTTGTATGTACGTATGTATCTTTCCGTTAGAAGCCGTTTTTGAAAAAACTGTGGTGTGTTGTATGTATGTTTAGGGTGAAGGGAACTGGCTCTGTGATCTGCCTGGAGACTGAGGACGTGGAAGCTGCGGTGTCAAAGGCCGTGAGTGCCGGAGCTGTGTCTGAGGGAGAAATCGCCGAAGGTGACGGCGCATGTTGTGGTGGGCGCGTGGGCAAGCTGAAGGACCCCTATGGAAACGCCTGGCTGATTTGCTCTCCCGCTAAGAAGTGCGCTGATGTGGAGGCCTAAAAAATCGTTCGATTCTAGTTTTCTGAACCTACTTTTGTTCTACTACTTATAAGATGTAATGAGGTTTGCTCTAACTGCCAAAAGACAAAAAAGTACTTATCCGGTAGATGATGGGATAGATTTTTGTTGGTTAGTATGTCTTAAGATTTTACTTTACTTTCTAATTGCTGTTTTTATCTAATTGGCGTTTTATTTATTTATTTATTTTTGATAACCTTTGGAATCATCCCCCACCTAGCCCACGATGTATGAACAGCATTAGTACTGGTTCTAACGGGTCCAGCACGCCTGCATTCTACCATTGACCAAACGGATAAATATGAACCAAACAGACTAGTAGTGGCCTAGGGGGGGGGGTTTTGATATTTTGTTATTTTGTTATTTTGTTATTTAATGATCTTATGTTTCCGTTGTGGCACGCTAGAGAGTTTGGGTGAGTGGTAGGTGTATTGTTGTTGAGCCTCGATAGGGACTGATATCGTACTTTGATGTGCAATGCGGCTTTTGTTTCTTTCGAGGGAGTGTTTTTTTTTTAATAACATAAACTTCTTTGAAAAATTTCCTTGCAACGCGTCTAAAAATTAAAAAAAGAAAAAGATAAATTAAAATAAAGTTACCGAAGCATAAAATTCAATTATATGTTATATTACGTATGAAATAAGATAAATATTATTATATGTTATATTTGTTAATGTGTTAAACGAATTAGATGATAAATTATTTATATAATTTAATATTTTTAGAGGCTTTCAACGTATGGGGAAAAAGACCAGTGGTAATGGGAAGACCTGACCATATGTCTATCAGTTTATGTTGACGTGGCTAAAGTAAAGATAGTACAAAGATATAGTGGGTGGGGGAGATTTGACGGTCCCCAATTTCTAGGGTCTCCAACACAAATTTTCTCTTTTAAGACTCTGTATTGCATTGTCAATGATAAGTGCCTTTGAAATTGGAACGGGAAAGCATGAAAAATTGTTTCGCTGTTTATTATATAAGATTGAGAGTGTGCAAAAGTAAGATCGTCGATTATTTGAAGTGTCTTCTGTAGTCTATGGGGAGACAACACACCAATTTACAAAGTATCTCAAGACGTTTGGTGGTAAGAGTTGAGGTTAGATACAGTTTAAGAAATGGGTTCAATTTCGATCTCTTACTCTAAATTGATTGTTTTAATTTATATGGTGATTAAATTGTGGATTAGTCCTTGCACTTGAGTTTTATCAATTGGTGGTTGAGTCATGTCAATTGTCTAATAATCGAGTTTCGTCAATTAGATTTTTTTGACATCAAAACACGGCAACTAGCAAATATTCAAGAGGTGAATTTGACAATAGTCAAAGATGTGTTAGATAAAGGTGAAATGTGCAAGTATGAATACTAGAAGGCAAAGAATAAGAACGTACACGAATTGGGGGTTTTTTGGGGTCCTAAGAAATTGAGAAAACTGATGGTTTGGAGTTGAGTGGAAAATGTTCACGTAGTTTCATTATGAAGAAAGGTTATGATTTTGGGATTAAGCGGATGCTTATTAATAGAGAAAATATAGGACACTAGTGCCTTTAGCAGGTCACATTTCATTCCTTATGACATAGGACTCATTTGGATTGGTTTTTTTTAAAAGCGTTTTTTTAACAGATTTTGAAAAATAATTTTTTTTGAGAAGCTGAAAATTCTGGCTTTTAAAAAAAGCTGTATTTGAGCTTTTTTCAAAGTTTCAGTTTTTTTGGAAGTCAAATCTAATAGTTATTGTAAATTTAATATAACTTTTTGAGGAAAAAAAATATTTTTTCCTGAAAAAAAGTCAATCCAAACAGGCCCATATACATTTTGGGAGTTTTGCATACACGAAGACTTCTTTCTTGTACCCCATAGTCGTAGAGTATGTAGACACATACAAATTTCCTTCTGCCATGACCGTTGAATGTGTTACTTATATTGGCTAAGTTCATGTGTGGAATAAATATAAAACATTAAATACATTAAATATAAAACATTCTTCTCCCTATCTCTTTACTATTTCAAATCTCCTCAACTTTAAAGTTTTTCTGGTCCTCTTCCTTTCCGTTATTATCTCAGTTGAAAATTTTAACTTACCAGAATCACCTAGTACAAGAGTTTATGCCACTAGTTACGTTGTTTTTTTAATTACACTTCGAAGAAATGTTAAAGGAAAAATAATAGATTTCCTGGAAGTATTTTTTTAAATTTTTTCAGTAAATGCAATTTTTTTTTCTTCCAAACATCATTTTATAGCAACTAAAAAGATAACTTTTAAATTGTTATTACTTATGCTACTAAAAATAACTTTTAAATCGTTATTCTTACGCTTCTAGCTAGGAAGAAATGTAAACAGGGAAAATAATATTTTTGACTTTGAAAGCGTAATAAATATTTTGTTACATATGCAAGAGAAAATATATATTTTTAAATTTTTTATAAATTTATATTTTTACTTCCCATGTGCCTTTATAGCAAAAAAATGTAGCTTTTAAATTATTATGCTTCTAGTTATAACTGAAAATTTAATACAACTAGTTATCCTTCAAAGTGTAGGAACACGTTTAAAATTTTTTATGGATATATATACTTTTATTTTCAAATGTCATTTTATAACAAATAAAAATAACTTAATAAAAAATTTACTTATGATTAAAATTTATTTAGTTTTACTTTGGCGCCTACTTCCGGCGCTTCATATTAAAACAAATATATTTTCTTATTCAGTTTTTCTTCTACATTTAACAATCACAAACCCAAAACCCTCCTCTACTTCTCCCCCACATCAAACACGCAAAAATCAGATGAAGCTTCATCTCGCCAATTCTTCGCTCCAATCACCAATTTCGGTCTGAGAAAATCTTGCTATACAGGTGTCTCTCTAATATCTCTGTCATATATATATATATAGTCAAATGGGAATGGCAATTCAATGTTTCACTCCATTGAAGAATTGGTCAATTTTCAACCTAGCTCTGCTTGTCATAAAGATGCCAGAGTACGGTTAACCTCTACATTTCATGTATTGCCTTTTCAATTTTAGATAATTATATATGTGTATATACATATTACAAAAAGAAACTAAAGGTTGATATTTCTTGTTTTGCATGAGTTTGAAAGTATTGTTTATTGAGTCACTACTTTATTTAAAAGTTTAAGTTTAGTTATATTTATTTTTTTATTATATTTAATGCGTTACCTTAATTAGTACAGCCTAATTAGCTTGCATGTGGACAAATTTAATATTTTTTAAATAGGTGACGGTGAGTTTTAAACCTAAAATCATTTGGCACGTGCCGTCACATGCAGCTTGATTTGTTCAGTGCTTGTACATGACAATAACAGTCAGGTTCAGACCTTGAGATCATTGGGTTTCTAGACTCTCATATCATATTGAGTTACTATCTCATCTAAAAATTTAAATTTATATAAAAAATTTAATTATATTTATTTATTATACTTAACATTGTTAAGATCATTCTTATTGCCGTAAGGATACTGTGATTGATAATTCTTGGTTTGCAGGAGTTTGAAAGTACCGTTGAGATCATTCTCTGCAAATCCACGTTTCACTAGCTTGTTAGTTATAATGATACTTTAATGTAAGTAATATTTCTACTTTTACGTGACAAGGCTGTCCATTTAAGATAAATTACTTTTATCAATATTTTCACTTTACGTTTTCATGTATAAGAATGAGACTAACCATACTTTTTTTTTTCCTTATTAATACTCATTTAATTTGTTATCTGTATCTATATACTATATAAAGGAATGTATATGTCATATTTAAAAATATCACATGTCCTCTTCTTATGCATTCTTTTTCTCTTTAAAATTTATTTCCATTAATTCATGTTATATCATAATTGAGCAATATCTTTAAATTCAAGTGATTTATACTAATTAAAGTCATATCCATATAATGATTTTATTTCTTAATCTAAAATGAACACTATCTTTTCAATTATAAATTATTTCACAATTTGATTATTTATACATAATTCAACATTATATTTTTGGTCAACTAAATTATTATATTTTTACCTTTTTTATGCCGTGTATATATATATATATATATATATATATATATATATATCATCCCTTTCCGTATACTTCCCTTAATTGTTTCCAAGATTATCTCATTTTACAAAAAATATAACAATTAACCATCAACAATAAATAAAATATTATACTTCCGTTACACATCATATCTTAATTGAATTCCAGAATTTTATATAATATTTTAATAGATTTTTTAATTACAAATAATTTATCAATTATTAGATATTTTTATTCAAACTCTTCTATTTATTTTTATATTGAAAAATATGGCCTATATTCAAAATTGGATATTGATAATTTAATTTTTCCTTCATGAGTAACTAGAATGATAAACTTTTACATTTTTAATATAATTATATGTCTATACCTTGGAGATTAAAAATAAACTTATTTTTAGAAATAGGATACTTGACTTTCTATATATATATTTTTGTAGAATATTTAAAAAATATGTTATATTATTTTAACTATAATCTTTAAAAGTAATACACTTAGATTAATCCTATCCCTCTTTTTTATTTTGTAATCCTTATATAAAGTCATATCTTTCAATATATGATTATTAATAAAAACTAACAAATAATAAAATTTCAAAAGATATATTTGTATTTCATCATCAATTAAAATACAAAAATTTGTCATAAATGATAAATAAATACATGAAAGACAGGGTGAGATTGAAGAAGGTACAAGTTTGGCTCAATTGAAAGGCACTGTGAGTGAAGAGATGGAGTCTCTTCGTGGATCTGGGGACGAGGTGGAGCATGTGTACGATGTTTCCGGATCGAGTGGTGTTAGCTTTAAGGCTAAGGATGCTGTGGAACTAGGAGTGGAAATTCGGATCGGGTTTCCGAATCTGAACCCAAACTCGAATCCGATTGGATGGAAAAAATACAAAAATTTCGGATTCAGATATATATCCGATAAAATCACCGGATATCGGGTAGTAGATCAGATAGTTTTTTTCTACCCAAACCTGATTTGAAAAACCCGAAAAAAATACACACACCACTTCATAATAAATCATTCACCTTAATATTCTAATATAATACATATATAAACACACATTTTATATAATACATTAATATTAAAATGTACAATTAAAAAAAGAGAGAAAAAGGTATTTTACAAAAGTAATGAGAAGTTAAATAACATAATTAAGCTATTTGTAAATAAGTTAGACAACTGAATTGAGTAATATAATTAGAATTAACAAAATGTATCATTAATTTAGCATAAATATTTGTTATGTTTAAGTTAGATAAATGTGAAAATATATTTGTATAGTTAGTATTTATTAATTTTTCCTGTTTGTTTGGTTTGTAGTTATGATGGAAATGTCTTTATATTTTAAAAAGAGTTAATTTGTCTATCGTCATTTTGAACAATCTATTTTCTTTTATTGGAGTTGATGCTTAGTTTATTGCATATCCAACATCTCTTGTTTCTTGGAGCCGATGCTTAGTTTTTTGAGCATGGTGCTGTTTGCTATTTGTGTACATGGATGTAATTAGTTTGATTACCAATGAATGTATTTGCTAACTTAGCACCAAAAAAAAAATAGTAATCAATTTTGTATTTTTTAGCTTCATAGAAATGTCGAGTATCTAAACATCCAAATTCGAAAAACTCAACATTCGAAAAGTCCGATATCCAGCCGAATAATTACTTTTTAACCACTCGATTGAGTACTTTTTCCCCACCCGAAACTCGAAAAATCCGAACCCGAAAAACCCAATTATCTAAAAACCTGATATGATTTCCACCCCTATATGGAAGACACTTGAGATGTTTCACTTGCGTGCAACGTGGGTAGTAGGGATGAGACGCTATGAGGACGTTGGAAAGCAGTGAAGAGGTCGCTCAGATGGTTACGAGACATTGCCTGTATAGGCAATGTGAAATGGTGAGGCCAGTTAGGGTTGATTGGTAAAGGAGGGGAGAATTTTGGTTGGTCAATAAGGAGTAAATACAGTATAAGGTGGAGATTTGTAATATCTGTCCTGTATTCTAATAGTATATAGGAGCAAGGGAGAGATAGAAATGTGAGACAGGTAGCAGAGAGCGTTTAGAGCTAGAGCAAGAGTCCATCTTGTATTCATTATCGACGTTGTCTTAATAAAATTCTCCTTTTTCCCGTGGAGTAGACATTGGCTGAACCACGTAAAATAGTGTCGTTAATGTCTTGTTTATTTTGTCTCGATTTACACTACGTTTTCCCCAACAAAAATGGTTACAAGATCTTTTAATTGAAATGCTTATTTTCTCTCTGAAGTAATGGACAAAACTGGGTAAAAGTATCAATAACAAGTAAAGCTTATAAGTAAGGGGCTAAGTCATTTATAAATTTTGCGAATAGAGTAGAAGTGCAAGAAGAAATTCTTTGTCCATGCATGAGATGTTGTATTAAAAAAAGCTGGACATCTGATGAAGTTAATCGTCACATCCTCAAATATGATTTTGTACCGAGTCATACAACCTGGATATTTCATGGGGAATGATTGCCATCATCCCATTGTGACACTCCTAACAAACAAATTCTACCCCGATCTCCTAGCTTTCAGCAAACATTTGAAAATGTGTATGGTATGAGGGAATCGCTTCAAGATGCAATAGGACATAATTCTTTTAAGGCAAAGATAGAGAAGTGTATGGCAAGTAGAACTTATAGTAGCCAATATGAAGCAGGAAATAAAATTTGGAACGAGTATGTTGATAATTACAAGCTAAGGTGTGTGCATGAATATGGTACAGGAATTATAAAATCAAAAAACAAATACATGGAGATTGAATTGATTAGAGCGTCGAATGAAAGGATAACAAGTGATAATCCTAGCATCAATTTGTAAAAGCTTGAAAATATGCTTAGTGAATTTGAGAAATAAGCAACACTGACAAATGATAGAGCAACAAAGGCAAACCATTGCTCATTTGGTATCTAAACTTCAATTGTGCAAGATTGCTTTTGAAGTGTTTCGTTGGAACCATGTCTCTACACTTCATGGAACTTACGTTCATACTCATGGAATATGTAGTTCACAGGTTTGTTTTAAACTCTTGTTTGCAGTTTAAAGATCCTATTTGTTGCTTTTTGTGGTATTTGGTATTGTTAATGAAAGCATATATGTTGTGGATGAAACTAATCTTATGGATGAAAGTGTTTGATGTTGCAAATAGAAGGGTTTGGTTATTATTTGCTTCTAGTATCTTTTTTATGGTTGACTTCTCAGTTGATATTAAGTGGAGAAGCTTAGCAAACTTATTACTAGTTATTAAGTATGAAAGATTGTGTTTTATATATGTTAATCAATAGGAAGTTAACTAAAACAGTCAAGTAGCTAAGAACTATGAAAGATAGTTGTTGTTTACAACAAAAAACTATTTATGTGACATGTCTAAAGAATGAAAGACCAAAAATTTATTTATTTAACATGTTTGAAGCATGAAAATATGATGTTGTGTATTGTTATATGTTGTTGAATCTTTGTCTCTGTCCCTTTTATTAGAGTATAGGTGCTTCCCTCTTCTCTTTTTAGTGTATTGAAAAATGGAATGGATAGAGTTGTGTAGCGCCTAGCGTTGCAACTGGTGAAAGCTTTGTTTAGTCTTTTTATTTTTAATGAACAGTAGTCACTTTTCTAAGTATAGAATAAAATGCTCTATAACTTTTTCTCTTTGCCATCTTTCCACGCTCCAAATAATACAAGTGCTAATGCTGAACATAGCTCAACACTTAGTGTTGCTCGTGATTGAAAAAAAATGTATAATTGTCATGTTGGAATTCATGTCAATCTTATCATTTTTTTTTCCCTTCAGGAGAAAGAACTATTGCTTTTGCTTAAGACAGTGTTGATTTGCAATTTATATCTTTGCATTAAAACCACTTTCAAATGTGAAAAGTATTTTGATACATTTGAAGGAATTAAATGTACATGATTCTATGTTAATATATTTTAATACAATATTAGAGTAATTTTCTGTTAGAATTTGTGTAAAGATATATATACAATTAATATATAAATAAATAACAAGTGTATACAGATTGCACAAATAATAGCTATTATCTTAGGAGACTTAAATTAATATTTAAATGAATTTAGTTGCCCTTAAAGCGTAATTACCATAAGATTTGAAGTCTAACTGTTATGTGTATAGATCCTTCGAAAGTTCCCTACAATTAAGGTCACAGCCTGAGTGCAATGACCACTTTCGTATATGAGTACTAAAGACGGCAAGTTGATATGTGATGTTATTTAGGTTTTTGGCTTAGTGTTTGCTGTGTGTACTAGATGATCCTCCTTAGAAGCACAAGGCCTCTTCTTTTATACTTGTTCTACCCTCGTCATATCAGCTATTGCGATAACTTCGTGATCCCCCTTCTGCGGCGCTGAATCCCCTTAAGGTTGATGCTATTATCCTAAGACGAATCTTCACAGTGCCCTTATAGCCAAGGCCTTGTCTGCTTATATATGGGCTGAGAGATATTGCACCCCTATCTGCCCATATTTGGGTCGAGGAGAGATTGGCCCCTATCCGTCCGTATATGGGCCGAGGAGAGATTGGACCCCTATCTGCCCGTACATGGGCCGAGAAGAGATTAGGCCCCTCTCCTCTCGTATATGGGCCGAAGAGAGATTGGGCCCTTAGCTGATGTCATTCTTTATGTCATAATCACATCTCATGATTACTTATACTAGCTCAGCTGTCTATTTTCAAAATTTTGCCATTTCTTAAGCGCACACGGTAATCTAGGTTTGTCATTTTATTTTCCTATTTCTCTATTTTTTATTTATTAATATATTTTTTAAGTATCTATTAAAATATCTTAGGTAGCTAAAGTCTTTGTTGTACTACTTTCTCTTCAGGTTAGGGCTTAGTACTTTCGGAAGAAGGGGCTTAGGATGTGGCCGTTTCGGAAGAGGGGCTTAGGATGTAGCCCTTTCGAAAAAGGGGCTTCAGATGTGGCTCTTTCGGAAAAGAGACTTAGGATGCGGCCCTTCTGAAAAAAAGGGATTAGGATTTGTCCATAAATGTATACCGACTCCTGTTGCAACTGTGATCTTCAACATGTGCAAGACTTCATTTTAGAAAGCTTGTGCTAGTAACATCTCTAGCTTCTACTCCGGCCACTCATTCTCTCTTTAAGACGCATCTTCTCTTCTGCTACCTGTTTCTAGGCTCTTAGCATTTCTTCCAATTCTTCAATTTGCAAATGCGCATCGTAAGATGTGGTTGCCATTGTTTCAGCAAGGTATATGATTGTGTCAACATCATCGGTTTTCCCACATAAGGCACCAAATTGTAGATCCCCTAGAGGTTCCTGACAATTAAGGTCACGGCCTGAGTGCAATGACCCCTTTACTAGCGATAGCGAGCTGATATGTGATGCTATATAGGTTTTGGGCTAGGTGTTTGCTGTGTGTATTAGATGATCCTTCCTAGGAGTAGAAGGCCTCTCTTTTTATGGCCGTTCTACCTCTATGATATCAGTTATCGCGATAAATTTGCAATCCCCTTCTGTGGTGTTAAATCTCCTAGGGTTAATGCTATTATCCTGAGACGAACCTTTTTGTTGTCCTTATGGCGTGGGCCTTTGTCTATCTACCCATATATGGGTTGAAGAGGGATTGGGCCTTCATTGCCCAATACAATGTGGTCAGAAGATGCAAACTTTGCCAATTGTATCAATGCTAGTTACGCTTCCAAGCATAACAATAGTTAGTTATACTTCCATGCATAATATAAATTTTTTTTTGTTGATTTTGCTTAAGCTTAGATGAATAAGTAAACAATATGTGTTATATTTTTAAGTGTAATTATAAGTCAAAATAAGTGTAACTCCTGGAATATACTTTTGTACCAATAATCCAAGTATTCAGACTATAATCCACCTAATGCTGTTTGAGGTAAGCTTGTCAATCTCTTTTATTTTTCCTTTTTAAAATGGAGACAATAAGCCTGTCAATATTGAAGCTTATGCTTTTGGCAACTTTTAGGCATGTTCTATGTAAGGTAGGACCTATATAGTGCTAAAACTATCCAAGATCATAGGAAGTAGAATAAGTTAGAATAAAAATTATTGACAAACCATGATGATCTAAGCCAATTCAACTTCTCATAAACTACATTGTTAGAATTTTCTTACAAATAAGTTTTCTAAGAACTTAAGGTTGGGATTTCAATAGGGACGAACTATATACTTTAGGAGAGGCCCTGGTCCCCCTCCCTCCCTTCCTTTTTTTTTTTTTTTGGTTATGAGATAAACTTGTATACAAATTTTGGGGAAAGCACAAAACCAACTCTGCGGAAAGCACAAAACATGCACGGCAAGTTAGTTTAAGAATTGGTAATGATGTTTGATTTTCGAAAGTTAGAAAATCAAGCACATGGAATCTGAGCAATAAATAAGCATATAATTGATTTGATAATTGTTTGTTTAGAATGAAAAATTAATTTAATAAATGATAACTTAATTTATTTTTGTAAATCTCTTTACAATTAACCTTTCATATTTATCTTCTTTATTTTTGGCTTTTGCAATTTTAGTTTTTTTCTTCCCTGGAAGGGGACGTTCTTCTCCCCGATATTGTATTGATTGAAAGTGAATTCACAAAGAAGAAGGGGGCATTGATTGTACCCTCTATCCACTCTAAGATGAGGTTTTTGTAATTTTAGTTGAACAATCATTAGAAAGTAGAACTCTGCTCTTTCTTTTTAGACAACATGTAAGATCTCTTCTCCTTATCTGTCTACAAAATTTTGTTTCTTGCCGGTTTTTGAATTGGAGTAAAAAGTAAGAACGTTTTTTTTCTTCGATCTTGATGGTGGATTAGGATACTGATCAACAGCTCTGTTTGGTCTCTACTCTCTTCAATTTTATTGACGTAATAACTTAATTGCCGCTCCTAATACTCTTCGATCTTTCTTCAATGTTTTAATAAGATCTCTTTTCTCTGTGTTTTATATTTGGCTCCCCCTCCCCTTGCCTTAATATCTTATCCTCGGTCAGTGCAAGACTCATTATTAGGAGTTAGAGAAAGAAACTTTCTACTTGTTGATTTTCAGAAGTACTGCTTCCAAACTTCCCTGCAGCGCATTTAGTAATGCCAGTAGCCTACTGAAGGTTGGCTGTCTATGGACAAGTTAAGGTAGGCCATATCTGAATCTTTTAGCCAAGTAAAGAGAAATTGCAGGATAAATCGGTGAGATATTAATGAAGTTAACGAACCAATATATGCTCAATATTAAATGGTGCTATAGTTGCTTCCCTATGCCCTTCCGTTCTTGGTGGAAGTATCGCAATATTGGCCATTTCTTGAAAGTAATGAACGAGCTCAACTAACTGGTTAACTAAGAGAGAAGCTTATCACTCTTTTCTTATTTTTTTGAGCCTTAAAAACCCTGTCCTTATAGGAACATAGAGGATAATTTTGTAAATACACGCACTAGACGTATTTGATAGCTAAGAATTTACTAAAAGCATAAAGGGTGGAGTTTATTTCCTTTGGAAGAGAGAACTCCTCGATAGCACCTCATGTCTGTCAAAAGCTCAATTTGATGCTTTTGTTTCATTTTGAAACTTTGGAGCCTTTTATTACAAATTCTAGACCCGATGAATCGATTTTCTGACTAATAATCAGGAAAAGTTAACAGAACATTTTTAGGCATCAAAGTATAAGTAGCACTTAGTTTGTGTTTTTGGGTTCAGTAATTTGGGCATAGGGGAACTCCTTTCCTCGTGATTATGACTGGACCAAATCTTTACATAATTACATACATTAAAATAATAGTTGGGTGGGTAGACATGTGTCACCCTCTAAACCATATATATATATAAATATATATATATATATATATATATAATATATTTACAAAAATTAGTGTGTTACTCTTCTTTACTTTTTTTTTTCTTTTATTGTTAGAGTGAGTGTCTATTAATTTTATTTATTTAAAACGAATACTTGGTTAAGATGTCATGTCATACTTCTTGATTGTTTCCTAATTTTTTATATTTCCTAACTTTTAAAATTTTTAACCTTAGTATTATGTGAAATCCCATGATTTTTCCTTTATTTTTTTCAATGTTTTTGTAGTGATAAGAATAATATTCTTTTAAATTTTGAGTAGTTGAAGTGCCACATAAGTGTTTCTTTTTAGTTGATATATGACATGAGTGTTTCTTTTTTATTTGATACGTGGAGAGATGTTGCATAAGACTAATTTTTTTTTTATTTTAGTATTTTATTATTTATCGAGTAGTTAACTCAATGTTTTAAAAAATTGATAAAAAAAATCTAAAAAAATAATTTTTTGACTCAACATTCTTATTACAGGTCTCAAGAATATTTAATTAGATAAAATATAAGTTCAATACATAATTAAATTTTTTAATCTAAAAGATTCATTCACATCTTTACCATATAATCATCTAAATTACATAAAACATAAAATATAAGAACACATAACACCCACAAAATCGCACAGGTTAACATACTAGTTATCTTATAAAAGTCTAAGGGCTTTTACGTTTGAAATGCTCTGGGCTAATTTGTGGGTCTCAATGTGTTTCGCTTAGCATGTTGTTGATTTAAATTCCTGTCTAGCTAAGAGCCTATTTGGCTTTGCTTATTTTGCTGCTTATAAGCACTTAAAAAAAAATACCATTCATATACTTTTTACTATTTGTCGCTTATAAGTTCCAAACAAACCAAGGCAAACAGGCCCTAACTTAGAGGACTGATGTTGATTATTATAGTTCAGACTTTACACTTTCGCTTGGTAATCTACTTTAATCGCTTGTACTCATCCAAATTCAACTATATATTTTAGTGTGTTAATCCCATTTAATTGAGTTAAGTACTTAATCAACAAGTATTGATCACACTAGAGAATTCAAGTAAATTTAGGTCTCGAAATTTGGATCCCATTTCAATTTTATCAGAAAAAAATAAACCGAGACTCCGGCTAGGAGACTGGTTGAATAGACTTCCACAAAGCTTTTGATGGGGCAAAATGGAAATTCACCAGATTGACAAACTCATTAATAAATCTTCATACCCATTCAATAATTAAATGCACACACAACAGTTAAGCAAACACAAATAAAAAAAGACACAAGCTCAAATAATTTGCATAACATTATGCTTTATACAACGTAACTAACTTATTCTAACCACGCTTGCATGCGAGGGGGCGTGTGAGCCTAACAATCGGCCGGAGGGGTGAGACCGCACTTAGCAGGGAGGCCGAGTGCAAGCTCAGGATCAATCCCAAAAGTAGGCAACATGGTGGAGTTCTTGTAAGAACACAAGCATTTCAAATCAGCGTGTGATATAGCATCACAACATGCAGCAGATGGCTCCACTGGCTCTGGCTGCGTAACGGAAGGCTTGCACGCCATCAAATCCTCCACATTCATGTTGCACAAGTTCAACGCCTCCGATTCTTTGAATGCTGCAAGCACCACCACCACCATCGCCATCACCGCCACCATTTTGCTTCGGATCGCCATGATCTTGTGGTTGCTTTTACACTAAGTTGAAGTTGGAGTTCCACAAATGTGGCTATGCTGTATTTATTTATCCCTTCAACGATTATATATAGTAGAATGTTGATGAGAAGGAGAGGCTGTTGAGCCCGTGATGAATTTTTTGTCATGATTGAAGGTTCACATGTGGGTGTGAACTACACTTGGCTAAAATTGTGTGGTGGTAGAGCACGTAGCTTATAAGCTGCTTTTAATTTGCTTTATGTGGGTGTGGAAGCGCCTCATGTTAGTTGCATATGATATCGTGAATGGATTTGCATCATTTCGACGACGTTTGTTGTCTTCTTATATATGCTTTTGGATCCACTTTCCAAAGGAAAAAGAATCGCCTTTGACGATGCTATGTAAAAGGGTACGTTCTTTATGTTTAGTGTCATTAATTTTTTGGCTACTTATCTTTTCAATGAGATATTTTGATGGCTCATCTTACAGCATGAGAGACACCGTTAGTCTCTGAATTATTTTTCATCAAATTTTTAATGAAATAAGCACGTGCATTACACGTGGCTCGGCTTTAATGTGCTTAAGCCGTTATATATTTGAAAGAAAATAACGAAGGGACTAACGGTGTCTCTTATTTTGTAAGATAAGGGATCAAGATGTCCCATCTAAAAGATAAAGGACCAAAAAGTTTTTGACACTAAAAATAAGAAACCACTAAAGTAATATACCTTATGTAAATTTATATGTTACGAAAGAAATTAAATTAGGTAAATATATGATAATATGAAATACATTCTTTAAAAGCTAAAAAGTGTTATAGTGTGGGACTTTTACTTGATTAGAACCAAATAGTGTGTTAAACGAAAATGCATTATAGTGCTTTACTTTGCAATCATTTGTTATCTAAAATAGTGACAGTCCTCATGTTGCACATGAAATTGGAGCTTGAATTCACGAAATATGTGTGGACTAGAAGATTAAAAGGGTGTTCATTTTGGGTGTTTATAAATATTTTTATAAAAAAAATTGATCGAGATTATTTTTCATGTTCGATATTTATAAATAACCAAATAATAACAGCTAAACAGCCTATATATTACGGCTCATACAAAGAGATTTCAAATTCAAGTGAAAAAATACTTTTGTCCAACTAAATGCTGTTATTATTGTCACTATACGAATTAATAACAGTAAGAGATTAGAGAAAAGATAATATATAAATCTTTTCAAGAAATAAGACGTTCATGTCTTTTGTTCTTATGCATTAGATTGAATAGGTCCCTTATTATTATTATTATTTTAATTCTTTCCAAGTCCGTCTAATAGTTAAAGTTAACAACAAAGTCAGTTACCTTAGCATAATACCATTTATGTCCTTAACTGGACAAATGTCTAAATGGCATCACAAAAATTTAATTTTTATACATAATTTATTCGATCACCACTTTGGTATACAGAAAAATAGAAAACTTTCAAGGGCTATATATGTGACTATTTGAAAAGTTTCAAAAATGTTTTCTTAAAAAAATATAAATCTATAATATAGACGATATTTTTGTGATGCACTGTGGATGTATTCTTTTTTTTCTTCGTAAAAACAATATGGATTTGTATGGTTTTTTTCATTGTTGACTGTGTAGTTACAACCATTCATTATTAATTTTATTATAATCAAGCTAAATAAAAGCATTTTTAGAATAACTAGCGTTTTCTATATATCTGGTGCTCTGTACTAGTTAATCTATTTTTAAATATCAACATTAAACTCTATTAAGTTATTTATTTTTTAATTAGAGACAATAAATTTAGTTATAAATTTTTGACATTTACAAATTAATGTTATTTAAATACTAATTGATTGACATTAAAATTTTCAAACTAACAAAAATGTATATCAAAATAGCTAAACAATATAAAATGAAATAGATAATAAATAATAAATCAAATCCATAAATTAATAAAATACAATATATATATATTTATATATATATATATATATTTTATAGAAGAAGGTATATGCCTTTTCAGCATATGCTACATGTCACTGAATACATTTTATTCAATTAGCAAATTAAATAGTTATCTGTTAATAACTAAAATTCAACAACTAACAATCTAAATAATTAGTTATCTGTTAACAACTAAATTTCTACATATAACTACCGAAACCGCTATAAGCTACTAAAACAACTATTGTCAAACTGACCCTTAAAACAATGGATGCAAGTGTCTTTCTCTCAAAAATTTCACTTAATTTTTGACCCTTAATTAATTTTACCAAAATAAATCTCAGGTAACAGCTAGGCAGGAGCAAAATAAGTTACATGGGAATGCATAAAAGAAGAGAGGCCTAATATTAATTAATTAATTGTTGTTGTTGTTGTTATATCAAATCAAAACCCGTATATATCCGAAGTTAACCAGATCAGTTAGTTGAGATCCGTTGATATCGCGGCAAGCTTTATAGTATCCCCATCATCATTAATTACCAAGCAATTAAATTTCACTGCTTCTCTTCTCTCCCTCACCGACCTTTATTTCCTTTCCTCTATCTCTATAAATATATATACATAAACTCTTGCAGTTTCAAGTGTGTGTATTACTGTTCTTACTCAAAACCCTACATTTAAATCTATTTTAATTTCTTGTTGCAATTGCAATGGCCACTTATCAGTTACAAATTCAGAACCCTCATGTTACAGCAGCCGCTGCCACAGCCACCGCCACCGCCACCGCCACCGCCGCTGATATCCGGTATTTACTCTTCATATTTATTTTTTCCTCGTTGTAATTTTTAATCGATGAGAAACACGAATTGCGTTCTAAAAATAATTAGTATTAAATAAGATATATAGAATAGTATGAATTTCTCTCTGTATATACTGTACATGTGAATGGAGTATTAACGTATTGACGTATAGCAATCTAGTTCATAGTTTTAGTGACAGAATAGACATACCAATTGTTTAGAATGGAGATGTTGTATGAATTTTTTTCTTTTTTTTTTTTTTTAAATTATTTTCCAGGAAAAGGATCACTATTGTCTTTTAATATGGGTTGTATTATTAGGGAAACAGTCCAAGTAATTAATTAACTAATCCTACCATTCAATTTGAACATTTATGGAAGGGCACTATTTGATCAAGGGTGATTAATTCAGGATAATTCTTTCAGTCGGGATATTAAAAAGAGTTTTATTCCTTATATTTTGCTAAAGTTCCATAAAACTCTTACTAATAGCACGTTATGTCAAAGAGAATGTTAACAATGTTGTGTAACGTTCTTTTATAGTATAAGGATATTAGTAAGTGAATTTTAAAACACAAAAAATTATATGTAATGACATCGACAAAAAAATATATAAAGGGGTAAAGTGCATGTTACCATCTTGAAAAAAAGACCTCTATTGAGTAGGAATTATTAAATTCATGCTAACAAGTTTTACTTGAAAAATAATGAATAGGGCTAAGATGATGAAAAGTGCATCATATAAAGAAACGGAATCATCTTCATATGCTGCTGCTGCTGCTGCTAAAGCGTTGGCTAATAAGACGAGTGCGACAGAAAACAACCCCATGGATAAAAGCAAGAAGCGGTGCCTGTGCGCTCCGACCACCCATGCTGGTTCATTCAAGTGCCGTCTCCATCGAGCCACTTCAACCCTAAAACCGTCAGCGTCATCGCCAAGCATTGGCGGCGATAATAAGCAGAAGCTCAGTCGCCGGAAGATCACGCAGTGCGGCGGCGTTAACGGCCGCCTCCAGTTGTCGAGATTTGGTAAGGCTGCTGCTGCCGCCGTTGAACTCGGCGGTTGAACTCTATATATGGTCTGGTGATGACTTTTTTTTATCAGATTGAAACTCAATTTTCCGTATGTAAATAAACAACGACGATTGATTCTCCTCCATGAACTTACTTTCATTAGTTCTATTGGGAGATATATAGGTAACCCACGAACTTAACTTTTTATTAGTTCTATTGGAAGATATGTAGACAATTCACGAACTTATTGTGGATCTGATCTAAACATTTATTATGTTTCACTCAGGTAAATGAGTTCTTATTCCATCAATAAAGTTTTTTCTTTTTTTTTTTTCACTTAATTATAGAAAGAAAGAGGGTTGGCACGATTTTAAACTATAGATAAATGATCAACTTTGTCTTTGACCTTTTTGAGAATAAAATTTGATTACTCTTTAAAATATGATAATTCAATTTCTTATTACTTTCGTACTTGTAATTTGTGACAATTTTAGTTGTCAATGGTTTTAAGATTAGAATTACTGGTGCCGCACCTTTTTTTTCTTTTTTTTTTTTTAAAAGAGGCTAAACCATTAAATAACCACTAATCTCTGAAAAGGAACTCCACGAACATCTTCCCGAGGATGAATTTGAGTTGTTGTGGAGGACCATTCAACATGTACATCCCCATAGGCAGTTGAACACCCTAATTAGCCAGCCAATCCATGCTACGATTTGCTTCTATATAGTTGTGGTGCCACATTTTTCAATGGCTTTAAGATTACTGTCGTTAAAAATTTGTAGTGTCAAGACTACTGTGTTACAATAAAGGGGATATAGGACTGAATAATGTTGTTTCTTTAATGTTGCCAATTGATTTAGGACTATTATTGTAGCGATAAGACTACTGGTTGGTGTCATAAATAAAGGGAATATGGACTGAAAAATGTTAATTTTAAGGTTTTCTGAACTCGGGCAATGCATACTAATATAACGATAAGCGATTAAATTGTCATATTTTAGAAATATTTTAAAATAAAAATTTAATTATATTAGAACGTAAAAATAAGAGATAAGACGAATCCTTTATCTGTAAACCCGCACGTATGAAAGTAGCAAAAAGTAAACTTGAATGGATGCTTTTATGCTAAAAGATTTTATTTTTTTAAGAAAAAAAATTTCCAACCTTTCAATTTTTCCAACTTGAAAGCGATGCTTTCATGCTAAACGAAACTTTTTTTATTTTTCAAAAACTGAAGGAAATAAGGGACATGGTGATCAGCTCTTATCAGTACGTAGGAGCTGTGATGCTACGTTGAGCTAAGTGCCATGGCATGGTGGGACCTTGTATCATGGTTTTCCACTAGTGTACTCCTGCAGAGTTAGGTGCTTTTACCGTGTGTGAATAATACGCTGTGTTATTTATGTATAGTAAATTTAGGAAAAAAATTAGTCCACGCACCAAGAATGTTTTCACGACTTGCACACACACAACCACAAACAAAAATACACACATTTATTTGTTTACCATACTATATATATTTGTTTATCACTTTCACGCGCACACACAGAAACACACAAATGCAAACAAGTTTATTTGTTCACCATTTCATATATATTTGCTCACCATTCTCTCTCACAACACAAATACAAATACGTTTTTTTTTTCATTATTCCACATTTATCTATTCACCACTGTATATCTATTTATTTATTATTTCATATATATTTGTTCACCACTCTCTCTAACACACACAGACATACACAAATACAAACACGTTTATTTGTTTACAACTCCACATTTAGTTGTTTACCCTTTACATATATTTATTTACCACTTTCACACAACACAAACACATAAATACAAATATATATATTTGTTCACAACTTTACATTTATTCGTCCACCGTTCTATAAATAGTTGTTCACTACTCTCACATACAAAGACAAACACATATATTTGTTCACCACTTCTAACTATTTGTTCATAACTTTATATTTATTTGTTCATCGCTCTATATATAGTTGTTCACCACACTCACACATAAAAACAAACACGTATATTTATTCACCACTTTACATATATTTGTTCATATAAATTCCCACACATAAACACATTTGCATGTACGCACACTTAAAGGTGAAGTCGGGCTTTAATGGTGGATTGAGCTTGGAGAGTCCAAACGCCACGTGGGAGATATGGTTAGAATCGTGACCATGAAGGAAGAGATTAGTAGTTGTGGCGCTGCGAGATGATGCCGGAATCTTTGCTGTCATGAAGAAGAAGATGATGAAGGCGTTAATGGTGGATCGGCATCCAGGAAATTTTCTTGGACATAATGCACATTGGTACGATTAACGTAGCAAGGCGAATTTTATAGTTGTGTTTATATAGTGTAAGATGACTTGTGGAGCAAAAAAGAGAAGAAGAGAGAAAAGAGAGGAGAGAGAAGAGAGAAAAGGGAGAAAGGAGAGGACAAGAGGAACGAACAGACAAGCGTGATGAGCCGTGGTTTTTTTTTTTTTTTTTAAATGCGCGAGGGAGCATCTTGCTCCACACGAGCGCACACATGCAGGACTACCAAATAATTTGCGTGGGACGATCCACAAATGTTGTACAAGAGAATTCGTGAATTAAGGCCAACATTATAGCACGCCTGGATGCAGCGGACCACGTCACTGTTATTGCAAATTTAGAATTTTCTTAATTAGCTTTATGATATGAAATTTAATATATTTATATACAATTAGATTAGGTATGAAACTTCAAGTATTCTTATCACAATATTAGAGTTGGATTTTGAGGTAGTTTATGTATCATTTTTGTGTAACCCATCTCTGGTTTTTAATTCTCAATTCTTGTTACAGGATTCGTGATGGTTCTAGTTGGGTACATTGTGAAGCATGTGTATAGAGAAACTAATTCCTGTGCTGATTTGGTCTTAGTTAACCTTTAGGCTTTCACGAGATCATAGAATTTCTGGAAGAGTTATTACTTTGCATTAAGAAGGACAAGAAGTAGAAATTCTCTAACCTCGCGTTGCGTTTATCTAATTCTTTTTCCTACTTAGCCTCCCTGGCGTCAAAAAAGAAAAAAGAAAAAAGAAAAAATAAAATTTCGAAACTTGACAAACAACAAAATAACAAGTTAATATTTGAATGCTTGTGTTGTGCCATAAACTATTGAAACCTAAAGGGAATTAACAAGGAACTCAAAACGTGGTATCAGTAATGGAGTCAGGAATTTGATCTTAAAAGCTTATTAAATACACTAATATTAATACACTAATATTAAAGAGTATAACGTTATACTATAAAATTTGTTAGAAAATGATATATCAAAAATAGAACTAAAGCATTTAATTTGCTTCAGGATGTCAAAACCATCTCGTGTCATAGTGCATGGTAATGTGCATGAGATAAATTCTTTTAGAATTTTAGACTTTTTTATTTATTGTTGTAAGAGAGATTTGATACATTTCTTTATTTATTTTATTTAACAGTACGGTCAGAATCAAGCTTCGTCGCCATAGGACTTGTTTGGATTAGATTTTTCTTTTAGGAAAAAGTACTTTTTTTCCTGAGAAAGTTACATTAAATTTGTAATAACTATTTGATTTGACTTATAAAAAAGTTGAAACTCTAAAAAAAGTTCAAATACAACTTTTTTTAGAAGTCAGAATTTTCAACTTTTGAAAAAAATTATTTTTCAAAAGTTGTTAAAAAAAGGATTTTGAAAAAAATCAATCCAAACGAACCCATAGTCCAGCATCATGCAAGCAGCCGGAAGAAACATACATACGTACGTACATACATACGTGTGTATGTGTGTGTGTGTATGTATGTACTTTGCACGTGGACATACACGTGAGGTGACATTATGACTTTCCAGGTTTACATATTACTCACTGGCATGAAGAGACTTGAACCATGATTCCTCTATGACCATTTTAGTAGCTTGGACTCCAATATCATCTTAATTGATCACTTTGTAGAAAAGTTTAAACTATTCAAGAGGAGTTTACTTTTCATTCACCTCCTGTGGTTTTATTTAGGCATTTGACTAATGGATAATAATGATAGTTCTTTCAATTGTCACACGATTGTGTATGCTTCAACCAATCATGAAACTATATGGCTCTAAAACAGTAAGACTAGTTCTACCATGAGTGGACTCCTCGTTAGGAAGAGCTTAGGATTCCCTAGCTTCTCTTTTTCAACTTAAATATGCATTCTAAGAGGCCATCGATGTAAAAGCTCGCTACCTCAATGTTAACTCTTGGCCACACCTCTATAATATGTTTCAGGGTTGTGTAGTTAAACCATTAAAACGTTACATGAGCAAGAGTAATCGAACATGTGAAAGTCAAATGTGGAGTATTATGTTTAGAAAATTATTTTCAACTAAAATTTAGATTACAGATTAAATATTGATAATGTTTTACAACATGTATTAATGAAAAGGTCTTACTAGTGATTTTTCCTAAAAATACTATTTATAAGCATCTATTACCAAACATGGTTAATAGCTTATAAGCATATAATATCTAAATACTTTTATATTTATTTATTATTTACTTATAAGCATAAGATACTATCTATAAATATCAGTTGCTTGCAAGCACGTTCAAATAAGCAAAATCTATGTTGTTTCTGAGTCAATGATGCCAGTTTCAAGCTTCGCGAGCTCGACCTCAATCTAAGGGAGAAGGCAAAAAGAGCGCTTTAGTAACTCCTAGAAATTACATTAGGAAGAATTTAACTAAAAACTGTAGTTATTCTAAGACTATAGTCATAAATTGCATTTTGTTCGCATTTATTACAGATGACTACCATTTGCAAGAAAACTTTAATAGCAAGATGTCTATAGTGAAAAAACAATCAAACCTTTGCCTTTTGAACCATGTAACCTTTGGCTTCATCACTAGTGCCAACGCTAGATGTTGATGTCCCTGCGTTGGTTGGTTCACAAGTCATTAGCAAATTGTTGTATATAATCCTAGCATTGTCTCCTTGTATTGAAAAAGGAAAAAACAAACAAAACCTAAAGACTACTTCTGGATTAGAGGTAACTCAGATGGTTGACTACTTTCTCCAAAAATGATAACCTGGGCTCAAATCCAAGTGGGGACGGGGATTGAGTTGGAGGAGAGGAGTTTATTTAAAAAAGAAAAAACCCAAAGAATGCTTTGATTCTTACTTATCGCAGTGGCCAAGCCATCTGTCTTCAGGATCTCCGCGATAAGAATAACAGTTGGGATTGCTGGAATATGTAGGGGCAAATGAAGAAAATCTCGTCATCTTCTCTTTGAATACTCGACTATCATCAACAGTACTTACAGGAACAAAGTGAAGACTTTAAATTAAGAGGAACGAAATTATAATACTTGCAAAATAATTCATATATTACAAAATATTTTAAATAAATGACTAATGCATTCAAAATACTTGTTAGCAAATATTCACAGAATCTTCTACATCAATAATATAACTTCAGTATCAATACTACTAAAGATATCTTTGATTCACAACTAACTAATGTGTTATTACTTCATCACTATTAAACAGATTTGAGGTTAAGTCAAATATTTAAATACAAATAGATGTATCTAAACCATTTAAATATCCAAGTTACAATCTCTCAATGTTTTTTAATGACATATTAACATAGTAGAATTTAATATCTTATTCTCTTCTAAGTTTTTAATAGCCTACTTTTTTTGTATTATTTATTTTAGTTGAATTATTTCAACTGTTCTTGTCTTGTTGACTTCCATATATTTGCCCCCCTCTTTTATACTGTCTTTAATTACTTTAATTTCTTGCTTTTCTTTCTTCTTCTCCTTCATATATATGATGATTATAACAAATTAGGACTAATTTCCTCTATTTTCTCTCTTATTTCCCCTAACCTTGCTTACTTCCACTCATATCAGGATACCATCAAGTGGTCTTGGGTTAATACCCAAAATCTGATCATGGAAAAATTCTAACAGATACCAAACATCATTACAGTATACTGGAAAACCAGGAGTTTATCTAGTTTAGACAAACTGCATACCAGGATAAGGACACTAAAACCTGGACATGTAAAATGATTTGATTACTATGGGCATATGAAAATGGTGAAAGAATGACTAATAAGTGAGGAACCATATAAATCTACTATTGATAAAAGAAGGACTCAGTAACAACACAAGAAGCACCTCTATCTCTTAGCAGTATACCATGTAACCATTCAATAACACCAGGAAAAAAGAATTTCCGAAAGCCATAACACCGAAGAAGGAGAGAAGACAGTGACTAATTGTATCATTGGAAGATAAAATGAGATAAGTATTTCCCGACATCTCAATAAACCAGAGCAAAACATATACAAAAGAAAAACAAAAGAATAAAGTAAAAGAGAGTTGAACCATTAATGTTATCTTTCTCACAAGACTAGAAATTCAACAAATAAAAGGGAGTCACCAAAAACTTCCAACTCGATAATAAAGATCCACTCAAAGAAGCAACATCCGTAATTATTCAATTCAGTATAAGGAGTATGTAATTGAACTTAAATAACCAAAAAGAACTAGTAGATCATCCAAAATTCAACTCACTAATACACATTATCCAATAACCGAAAACTCACAAATCTCTTATTCTCACGTATGAATCCTTACTCGATGATTTGCCTATCTAATGATTCCCCAGAAGCAATTATACTCCCAGAGATAATATATCCCGAAGAAGCAACATCAATAATGATTGAACTCTACATGAGTAAATTAATTGGACTCAAAAGGACAAGAAAAACTAGTACATTATCCAAAATTCAACCCATTAATACATAATAAAGAATAACCAACAACACATAAAACTTGATAAAGATCATCAGTCCTTACTCAATGAATTGGCTATTCATTAGCTCCCCACACGCGCTCGCCTCAATACGCTCCTCTGCTGCTATTCAATACCGAACCAAGCGCACCCAACACTGCAAAAGCCAGAAGAGGACTAACATCCAGAGTATCAAAAATAGGGGGGATAATGTTCCTGAAAAGATTCAAATAAGGATCACAAAGGTCCCGAATAGCCGATAGAGGCTGCTTTTCCCAAGGTATATTAGGGAACCAACTAAGCAGAACCCTAACCATCAACACCCCACTGTATATATCAAGCCATTTAGCCAGTCCGGCCGCCACCACCGTCAGAGGCGTGTTCAAATACCCAGTTGGCCGGTCCTTCACCGCCGCGAAGAACGCGGGGCTCACGGTGTAAACCACGGCCTGTTGAAGACCATGGAGGCCTTTCAATTGTATTCCCAATTCAACAACTTTGCTCGCAAACACCTTGGAGGCAGCCAAGGTGATCGCTAGGAGTGTTGTGAGTGTCCGAGTTGACCCAGTGAGTAAAGGGTGAGTTGGGTTCGAGGTTTTGGGAGATTTGGTTGATGGGATTAAAGAAGAAGATGCTGAAATGGTGAGTTTTTTGTGGGGGAAAGTATGAATTTTCTGGTGGGTGATGAAATTGATTGCTTTGGGTTTTGAGAGGTGGAAGAAGAAGGGTTTTGGGATTGGGATTGACTTGGGAGGAGAGAGAAAATTAGGGTTTTTGAGAATCGGGGATTGAGAGGCCAGGAGAGAAGAAGCCATGGTTGAGTTGTGCTCTGAAGCCACAAACTTGGAAGAATGATTTTTCTCTATTGCATGAGAGAATTAACTTGTAGGACAGTGTCTGGGCCCGTTTGGGTAAGGCTTTTCTTAACGAGAAAGTCTTTTAACAAAAATAATTTATTTTGAAAATAAGTATTTAGATTAATTGTTTTTTCGAAAATTAAAAATTCAGATAAAATTTTTCAAAAATAAAAAATTCGAATTTTTCGAAGGTGAATTTTCTTCTAAAATTATATTAAAAAACAATTTTTTTAAAACTTAGTCCAAACGAGTCCTTTGCGTAAATCAAACAGTTCTAGACAGAAATAGCCCAAACCGAAAAATCAGGCCCAACTAATGAGGATACAAAGACTCGACAAGAGGCAGCACATAAACGCCCAATCAGGTAGTAAAAGAAATATAGAAGCCCAAAGGGTTCAACACAAAAAAAGAGGGTTGAAGCCCACCCTAATTTCTTTGAAATTTTTGAGCAAGAAGATAACTTAAAATTTAAAAGATTTGAACAAATTGGATACATATAATGATAAAATGTCGAATCTTTTTGCCATTGGTTAAAAGTGAATCTATTTATATACTATCTACATGTAACAACAAATCATATCCACATTTCTTCTCACTTAGTTAAGCCTTCAAATTTCCACTTCTTTTTATGAATGCCCACCCCAAGATTGTTGTAAATTCTCAATCAAATGAAATCTTAATTTTCAAAAGTAAGTTCCGAATAAAGCCGGTATCAAGTGTTAGACGGTATTCAGCAGTGCTTATTTGAGTGTTTATAAAGCTCCTTTCATTAAATTTTTTTTGAATACTTGTAAACACTCAAATAAACACTGCCAAACACGTTCTTAATTCATTCTTTCTTCTTGGTGCTTGCATGAATATTATGCTAGTGTAGATTGGTATTGTCAAGAGAGACACTTGAAATGATTCCCATTGCAAATGTTATGACTCAATATCATGTATCGACATAAATCATCCTTTCACATTTTATACAATGAAATCATTATCATCCATTGTCTCAAAATAAAAGATGAATTAGACAAAGAGAAGACACAAAATATTGCTTGTCTCGATAATACCATAAGATCAACATTATGAATTAATAGATGCTATAATTTTCACAAAATTTCAGTGGTTGTACATGAAAAAAGAAAATTATAAAATAATTAATAGATATGTTAAAGATTAGCACAAAGGAAATAAATGTAGACGAAAAGCCTCTATCAAACGCCCATTTGAGACCATCTGCATAATTAATTTCTTCAATATCCAAAGGGGCCACACGACAGGACGCAATGCTAGGCTGAAGCCTCGACGCTTATTTCCCAACCGTAGACTGCCACATCTCCGCCTCCTCAGACGCCGCCGGCCAGTGCTGCAATGTCTCAGTACCACGGCGGTGTTGGAAAACGGAGAGATCGTAAAAGGACCTCGCCTTGGCATGCTAAGAGATAACGCTGGTGGCTAATTTAATGTCCATAGGATTTGATTTTACTAGTTCTATATATATACATATGCATATATCTATCTATCTATCTATCTATATATATATATATTAATCATGAACGTCATTATAGCAGCAATTGTAAAGATCACGATGTTGATCTTCTGACGCTTTCTGCATTTTAAGAAACAAACTTCGCCGAAGAGAAAGAGCATTATATTCCATTTTTTTTTGGGAGACCTATCATGCATCTGTATATAAAGAAACTAATAAATGTGCAAATTAATTGGTTAACTTTGGGCTAAATCTAGAACTATCGCGCATGCTTGAAGATCTACTTGACGCAATCAAAAAGCTGCTGGGAAAAAATGATTTTTCCATCATTAGAGGTGCTGGCTTCATAAGTAGACTAGGCGGCATAGTCTTAAACAAAGCATTTTTCGTACATGCGTTACACTTAAAGAATTGATTGTGATCCAAGGAAGTTAGACCTAAGTACATCAGTTTCTTCTAAATCATAAGGTTAATCTAATTCTATATATCTCCTTGCTTATAAGCTAAACCTATGTGACATATATATATAATACTTTGTTGGGAAAAGAAATACTTTCGGCTTATAATGGAACAAGGAACTACTTTGCTAGCTTGGCCATCACGCTTCAAATCTATCAATCTATGCATTTTATTAGTTTCGGGAGAATGCTACTTTCCCCCATAAATTTTTGTTTAAATTCCAAATTCTCTAATGAGATTTTAGTTTTACCTATTCAATTTCATGATATCAAGTTTTAACAAATAATGTCTTATATTGAAGAATATTTTTATTTTTTATAAGTCAATCGAGTTATTTTATTTTATTTTATATTTTTTACTTTATGTATTTAAAGTTTAAGTTCATTGCAAAAAAAGTCATATATTAAGTCAGAAAAAACCAGTTTCAATTTTATGTGTGTGTGTATACATATATATATATATATATATATATATATAAATTTTAAGCTGAAACTAAAATTTTTATTTAATTTTTGCACATAGCATAACTTTCATATAGTAAGTTGCTTTGAGTTTTTCTTATTCGTTTATATTTTTGAACGGTTAGCTAGTCCAAAAAGAATTACATATGTGGTTAGGAAAAGAAATTGGACTCCATTATAGACACGCGAGAGCACACACACACATATGTGTATAATTTTAATTGCATGTAACACAAATATTGTACAATAAATCATTTTTTATGCTTTCAAACTTAATAGTTTGTGATTTTCTATTTTGTTTTTGACTTTAAGTTTTATTTAAAGATTTTATTATATTATTTTATCTAATTTTTTATTTCGTTTTCTTTTATAAATAAAAAGGACGAAACTGTCTTCAAGATAATGAAGGTTTTGTTTGTTAAAGTTTAATGATATAGAAAATATTGATAAAACTAAAATTCCATGAGCGGTTTGGAATTTAGAGCTTACGGGAGAAAACGACATTTACCCAATAGAAATGTACCCCATAAAGAGTTCTGGAGCTTTTTAAAAAGGTTATAAATGAATTCTAGCTTAATATGAAATAGCAGAAGTTAAGTTATACTTGGAGAAGTGTTGATGGGCAAAGTGGAAAAGTTAATTAAAATATTTAAATATAGGTTAATTTTATTATAGGTCCTCATTATTGCAATGTAGCTTCAATTTGGTCCTCATTGTTATAAAATATTTATATTCATTCTTAAAGTTTTACAAGCTTAATCAAATTGGTTTTTATTATTTAGAACTATACATGTTATTCTTAATATTTCATAAATTATTCGAAGTAGTCCTATCTTAAGGGAAAAAAGAAAGAGTGAAAAAAGGGGGCCTAATTTGAATACATTGTAAAATATTGAGAGCTAACATGAATCTTTTTAAATGATATGAACTAATCTAATTATTTTTATGAAATATTAAAAATTAATTTGAACAGTTTAGAGTTATAGGGACAAATTTGAAGAAATATACAAACTTTTAGGACTTTTAATATAATCAACCCAATATTTAAATACTTTACTTTTTCCTAATGCAATTCTCATTTTCCCCGTTTCTTTTAAAATAAAAGATATAATATATCAACTGTTAGTTGAATATTGATTTTATATTGTTTTGATTATGCAAATTATAGTTAATGAATTGCTAATTTTACTTTAAGCTTGTTGAGCATATCCTTAAATTAAGTGGTTGAAAATAAGCCATGATTAAGAACATAAGAAGAATTCATAAAAAATGACTTAAGTTATTCAAAGACAAGAAAAATTCAAGATAGAAGAAGAAAGCCATGAAGTCATAAGGAGGAGATAGGCAATGTAAGGGGTACTGGCTCGTGTGCTCTCTTGTGAATGCTTTAGAGTAGTCTATTATAGCTCACTCACGATTTCATTGCATCGCATTCGTGTATCACTTATTTTAAACTTGGGTGTAACTTATCTTGATTGCAAAATTTATTTCAAAAAGCCTTCAAATATTTATAAAATCCCTTGTTATGTCTTAAAATCACTTAACAATCTCTTTGAAGTGTTTTCACATTGTCTTACCACCTTAGAATAAAAAAGAATTACAAAATGGTACTTAAAGTACTTGAAATTGAAACTTACTAGACATAGTCGGACTCTAGGTCGGCCACCATCCTAGCACCTCTAAGTCCGAGTTTTCAAATTGGGTTCTGACCAAGGCCAGTCAATAGGCCTAGCGATCAACCTTAGTCAATAAGCAATGAGGCCGGTTGCACCTTCAGTCGACTGACCCCGGCTCTGCAGCATTAAATGTCATAGTCGTTTATACCTGTTAGAGTCACTTTTTCTTCCCCAATTTCATCTCCCTTGCCGTAACTCTTAAAAATTTCTTTAAATACACCTTAATAGCATTCAATAGAGTTCATCAAAGCTTGAAAATCTCTTCATCGTCATTCATTGCTTAGAAATCTCGAGTTATAATTTGCTATATTCCTTGAGCATTCAAGAGCAATCATTTACTACACTTGCTTATTGAAGCTTTATACTATATTTCTCAATTATTCCTTAAATTCATTGTTATACACACACTCAAATAGCTAGAAAATCTTTAGAAATTAACTTATTGAGCTAAAAAGAGTGTGAAAAAATCCTAAAAAGTTGGGTCTCTTGGGTTCTTTGAAGATTGGCTTCAAAGGGTTGTATTGCTTGGTTTGTACTTCACCAAGTACTGAAGAAGCATCCATATTGAAGGTGTTGAAGTTTTAAGAGGAGCATCCTTAAGTGGTAGACATAAGCAAGGCTGAACCACCTAAAAATTGTTTATTTTCTTCTTCCTTATCTCTACTTTACATTACTTACTATATTGGTTGCTTGGTGTTTGTGTAATTACCTAAAAGAATTTGTTAGTATTACTTGGTAAATCTTTAACTGCGAAAACCATCCAATATCTTAAATCACCCCCCTTAAGATATTTGCCCTATCATCAACTTTTAACTCTAACAAAATCATCTTTAATAAAATACTAATAAATGATTATTAGATCATATCTTAGTTGAGCTCTATGCTCTGGAGCTCTTTTGAGTAGGCATTATACCATGCATCGTATGCATAGTATTCCACATGAGCATTATACACTGTACTATGTGTGAATAGTATGCGCAGAGTATATAGTAGTACATGTATTAAAAATTCTTATATTTTATGTTCAAAATTCTTATATTTTATGTTCAAAACTCTTATATTATATGTTCAGAGCTTTTATAGTTTATGTTCAACACTTTTATTATTCACAACTTTTTAACAATAAATTCATAAGTTTATTTTTTTTAACTCTTATATTACATGTTCTAAACTCTTTTATATGTTCAGAATTTTTATATTTTATGTTCAACACTTTTATTATTCACGGATTTTAACAATAAATTCATAAGTTTAATTTTTTATTATTCTTATATTACATTTTTAAAATTTTTATATTATATATTCAGAATATTTATATTTTATCTTGGACACTTTATTGTCCACAGCTTTTTAGTGATAAATTTATAAGCTTAATTTTTTATCACTTTTATATTATATGTTTAGAATTTTTATATTTTGAGTTCAACATTTTTAATTATTCACAACTTTTTAACAATAAGCTCATAAGTTTAATTTTTCAAGACTCTTATATTACATGTTCAAAAGTTTTAGATAATATGTTCAATATCGAATATTTATAAATGTTAAATTTTATATTTTACAAGTTTTATACTATATTCACAACTTTTTGTAATGTATGTTCAGAATGTTTCATGTTTAAAGCTTTTATATTACATATTCATATATTATACATTGTATGTTCACAAATGTTTGATGGAGGGAATAGACGAATTTGATTCAGCAATGATAACTTCATATATTTTATAATAAAATTCCCTTTAATTTAATTATATTATATCATTAATTGTGATAAATTGAGCTATTTAATTTAATGTTTGATATAATGCAAATTTGGAAGAAAAATGGTTGAATTTGGAGCAAAAACGAAGAAATTAGAATGAGAAAAACAAAGTTAAAAGCTGGAAATTCGTGGGATTACAAAAAAAATTCATAAATTGAGTTTAAGGACTCTATTTGAGGTGATTGAAGAACCTACGGAAAGCTGAGATCGAGAGCTACAACTTTCCTGTTGGGAGTTTTGACTAATTCTGATCATATGACAGTTCAAATTGCATTCGAAATTTTAATCATAAAAAGACAAAAGAATCTCAAATTAGTGGGGCCCAATAGTTTATTTGGTGTTGAGATTATTTGGCTACAAGAGGAGGCTCACGTGACTTTTAGAGAAATATGTAGCATACATATTTAATTGGTGGGGTCCTCTCAGAAAAAGTAAAAAAAAAAAAAGAAAAAGAAAAGAATGACAATTCTTTCTTGCTGACCAAGAGACAATTCAAGAAAAAAACGAAGGCGGTGGAAGACCACTCTTCACACCCTATATTTATACACGTGATCATAATCTTGAAAGGGGAGGCACAGAGCACCAGTGCAGCAGAGGAGTTTTTTTCATAATTTTTTCTTTTGTTCTCTACTCAATTTCTTTTCTTTCTTTTCAAAGACAATTCAACCAAAAGAAAAGTTGTGAGTTTAGATTTAGAAATTGTGGGCAACTTTTGGAAGAGATCTTGGAAAGAATTTCAGAATATTATTTTCTTAAGGATAATACGATGAGTTTTCTTTTCCTTAACTCCTTTTCAATATGTGCTCTAATTTTTATTGTGAACTAAATCCCCATGATTCGGGGTAATAATTAGTGATTGTTTTTATTCATGTTTTAGATTTTCTTAGGATTTATTTGATTATTCGTATTTGTGCTTTATTGTCTCTTAGTTAATCATTATTATGTTTATAGCTAATTTTTATTAGTCAAGAATTTATACTTTTTGTCATATAGGAATCTTGTAGGTTCTTGTGAGCACGAATATAAATTAATTTTAATAGGACTAGAAATAATTAATTGTTTGAAGATTGTGATAGATTATTCCCCATGTCCTTATAGTCTCAATTAATTGTCTTAGCCTATTAGATCAGTTAATTAGAGAACTTAGTGATAATTTATGCCATTGAGATAGGTTATGCCTCAGAAATTGTAGTTAATTAATCTAGGTGTATTAGAGGTTGTAGCCTAATCCTTTGCGCTTAATTAGGAATCTCAGAGTTGACGAACATGAATGGTTGGCTATCACCCTGAATCGCGTTCCTTCTAGACTTAGTCTCGCAATTTTCTTGTTGATTTTTGCAATTATTTTTCTTTCAATTAATTTAATTTCTTTTCTTTTTCGAATTTTGTTTAGTGTAAAAATTGTTTCACTTATAGTATTTAGTTTAGTTATCTTAAATTCTTAGTTTTATTTTTTTTAGTTATTTTTATTTTTTTTCAATTCCTGAAAACAATCCCGATTCCCCGTGGTTCAACCCTCGAGTTGCATTCATGTGATAAAGAGGATAAATTTTTTGATTTTTTCGTTGCTTGATTTAATTGTTATTATTTGGCTATACAACGACGTGGTCAAGCAAAATATCAAACACTGACTATACATTATTTTAAATCATTTGTTAGACAGCTAAATTGTCCATTCTTTCACTTATATTCAACAAGCACACACTACACACCGCCATGCCACACACATGGATCTGTTGTTACAGATTTGAGAAAATAGCTCAAAAAGAGAAAGGATGAAAGAGAATAGCAGTGGCAATTCATGGTTGACGGTGAAATAGAATCTGCACGAAGATTGAAGACTAGCGTTGTGGTTACGCAAAGATGGTGATCGTGATGATGAAGTACTTTTTTGAAATCGAACCATTTGATTTTACTGGAGAGAGAACTCTGTAGGGGAGAATGGAGAGGGAGAGAGAGACCTGAGCCTCTGTTCATGCGTGAGAATGAGAGGAAGGATTTTTTGTTTATATAGGCACGTGCTATTCACGTGGTACATGGTCCACAGTGCTTCGTGAAAGCATAGTATCTTCCGAGCACAGTAAAATATGTGCTTTTGAGAGGCATCAAAAATTGTTGAAGAAGCATACAAAGACATCATTTTGGGTGTCATCAGAACCTAAATATTGACTTTATTCCTTAATATTTGTTAAAATACTGTAATAAAGAAAATCTGTAACATTACCTATCAACTAAATCTTATCATTATATTTTATAAGCCTTATCATACAAATGTCATGTCAACTCGTGCTGTCTAATAGTTAATATATACTAAAATATGTGAATGTAGAAGGGTAGGTGGATTTTTTTTTTGACCCAAAAATTAAAATGTTATGCAAAACTAACCTCGTTCGTAAAGTGTGTTGAAAAATAACCCAATTTGGTTCTAGAAACACACGGCGCGTAATCCCAGAGTACGGAACGCATTCTAGGAACGCAGCCGCACTCCAGGAGTGCGCCCGCATTCCTGGAATGCGTTCCGCGCTTCCAGAACCCATTTTCTGGGTCTTCATGCCAAATTTGATTCGATTCTGATTTGATTTGATTGTGAGGACGAGAAAATATTCTTAGCAGCGCATTCTGGGAGTGCGTTTGTAGTATCCAGAATATGTTTGCTGTCACAAATCAAGCTTTAGTCACTTCACGTCACGGGAAATTTCAAAAATCGCACTCCTAGAATGCGTTTTTTACCTATAGAAACCCTAACCCCATCCTCTACCGGATCATTCAATCTGTTACCCATCATAATAACTTTCTACCAAATAAACTTTCTACCAAATTCATTCAATTTGTTAGTATAAGTTTCTACCAAAGCACCTAAAAGAATGAATTCAACCAAGGTTACTGTTCTTTTATACTACGGCGGTCACACAATAATGACCGATTATGGTCTTGATTATAGAAGTCCAAATATACCACGCAAATTCAAAATTCATCCAAATACAACTTACGATGAATTTGTTTCTCGTGCAATTAAAAAACTAGGGTTGCATCCGAGCATCGATAGGGTTAATTTATGCTATCGTGACCCTAGATAGGAAGCTACATTGCAGCAGATATATTATTATCCAAGTGCAATAATTAACGATAAAGATATGCGGGAGATGTACGGCACAGCTCGCTGTGAATGGAACCGCTGTATGGCGCACGTAATAGTGGACGTTCAGTCTATTTAGTCTGATGACGTGTATGTCCCGCAAATAATGCCCGACGTCCCGTACCAGTCTAACATGCCGGACATAAAAGCAGCACCATCGTATGTACAAGATGAACATATCAATATTACAACAACAGCGGTGGAGTTTGCTACTTTTTCCATTTTCGCGCAATCACATTCCACTTTTGAAGTCGGAGAACCCTGTCATCATAGCGGTGGCACAGAGGAGAGATGTGACGTCGCAGCAGATACTGTTTTGTCAGAGACAAACGAGGAAAACGAGGACGGTGAATTGAACGATCAAGAAGAAGATGTAATCTCAGAAGCAAGTTTAAACTGCCAAATTAAGAACGAGATAGAAGGACCGGATGTCGATGTAGAGGCGGAGGTAGATGAGGAGGAAGCAGTGGAGTTTCATACTGCTAGGAATGAATTTTACACGACAAGTAGGTACGAGGTCACCAAACGTCAAGTATGGGACTGGGACAGGATGGAATTGGCCAAAGGAATGGTGTTCCCATCCAAAGTGGATGGGATAAGGGCTGTTTAACAGTATGCAATAAGAATACAAAAGGAATATGGGGTCGTCAAGTCGAGTAAGACTTTGTGGAAGGTACGATATAGGGAAGCACATAGTGGGAATGTAGAATGCCTATGGTATGTACGTGTAATAAGGAAAGTATGCACAAATAGTGGGAGATCACACAGTATGACGCCAGACATGTATGTATGGCACAAATAATTGTGTCGGGGCACATAAATTTGACCTCGGGATTGGTTGGATATTTGGTGAGGTATTTCATAGCTAAGAAGGTTGATTACGAGGTCGGGCTTGTCCAAGCTCACATGAAGGAGAAGCTTAACGCGGATGTTAGTTACGGAAAAGCATGGAACGGCCGGAATAAAGCAATTAAACTAATGTATGGCAATTGGGACACGTCATATCAAATGCTCATACAGTTTCTTGGTGCCGTGATAGCCAAGAATCCAGGAAGTGTTGTAAGATATAGGTTCATTGAAGGTTCAACGCAGTCTGAAAAAATTTTCAACATGGTTTACTGGGCGTTCGGTCCATGCATCGTAGCGTGGAGGCATTGTAAGCCCGTTGTTTCGCTGGACGGTACATACTTGCGAGGGAAGTACAAGGGTCATCTCCTAGTTGCATTAGCCACAGACACCAACTGCCAAGTGTTGCCGTTAGCTTTTGCCGTTGTGGACTCACAGACAACTCGTACTTAGTTGTGGTTCTTACATCAGTTGCGTGAGAACTTTTTCACCGGGATGCCCCAAGTGTGTATCATTTCAGATAGGCATGCAGGCATCGCATCTACAATCGAACGGGTTACACGCGATGGTCAACTTCAAATAAGACACCGCGTCTGCTTGAGATATCTAAAGTGCAATGTGATGAAAAGATGGTGGAATCAATTCATTAAAGACGTGTTGGATAGCTGGTCGAGAATGTCAAGCACGCAAACATTTGCATGCAATGGATCCTTGTTGTGGACCCTAGTCAGAACGGTGTTGGCAGACGAGTACACAAGTTCCTATCCGATATCTTTGTCAATACATGGACCATGACTGATGGGGGATTCAGATGGGGTGTGATGACCACAAATAATGTTGAATGCTTCAATGGTGTCCTTGTCGATGCAAGGGGTTTACCCATCACGGCCCTTGTTACTAATACTTTTATGAAGATAAAAGGTTATTTTCATGATTGGTTGGTCCATGCCATGCAGTTGAAAAGTGAAGGTCATCGGCTCCCTCCTAGTGTGAGGGAGCTATTTGATAAGTAGGAGACCTCGTCACATCGCTATCACGTACTTAGTTTCAGAGAGGATGGCAGATACCAGGTCGGTCGGTTGCCAGTGCGATGGAACGAGAATCTGCCAAACCAGGTTGTCAACTTGGAAGAAAGTACATGTACTTGCGGCAAATGGGTTGAATGTCACTTGCCATGCTCGCATGTGTAAACTGTTGCTCGGTTTAGGGAGTATAACGTAGAGAACATGATACCTCAACAGCTGACAGTGAAATCGTACAAAGATACCTATTGGCGGACATTTGAGCCTCTTGGATGCCAATTTTATTGGCCTTCAGCACCTGCTTGGATGTTGCATCCGAACCCAAGTCATGTTCGATCGAGACAAGGTCGAGCCGGAGGCTGGCGCATCCCAAACGAGATGGATAACTCGGACCACCGTGGACGACGAAGGTGTACTGTATGTGGTCAACCAGGTCACACTGCTCCAATTTGCCCCAACAACCAAAATGCGTAATACGTTATGTTTAGCAGTTGCCATAAGTTCAGTATGTAATCATTTTATGTCTATTTGTTTTGACGTTGTAATGTTATTGTGTAATCGTTTTATGCTTATTTGTTGTGACATTCTAATGATAACGTGTACTCGTTTTATGCTTATTTGTTGTGATGTACCAACGTTAACATGTAATTAACGTTGTCAGGTTAACTATAACGTGTCTAAAATAAGAATAAAACCAAATGAAAGTCCAATTAACATAAGAAAGTTTGTCACCAAACACATATGAAAAAAAAGCGCAAGAAAATTGAATACATCATCTAGGTGTGTAATGATCAGGCCCCTTCCCTCTGGTATTGCGGTCAGGTAAATGACGTCTAACGGGAGATAGTGCGTTGCGTTTTCTGGATGAACGTGTTTGACGTGGCGTAGGCTCCTATGACTGTGGCTGTATGGCTGGTGCCTGTGGCGCATGTGCCTCGGATGAACGCAGCGGGGGTTCCTGCTGCTCAACACCACTGTCCATCAATGGCTCGGGAACGTAGTCCTGGGACCCTATGTATCTTCTCGGAGACCCCCCCGATGACTCGCTATGCGTCGCTTCGTCATCCTCCTCGGCGACATCTGCCTCATCAATCACCGGCCTGGATAATCCGCCAGCCTCGAACGTACCCTATCTATTGCGACTGATCACATCAATACCCCCGTTGGAAAAGTCAATGGGAAACAAACAATACGTGGGTGGACGTGCCTGTAGCCGTGTAGGTGGACGATATGCGAGGGATGGTGCATCGGGGACGAATGGCTGTGATGATCTGGTGGGATACGTGTGACTGCGGTGCGAAGGATGAGGATGATGCGAACAATGTTCTCTATGCTGCTGTAGTGGCTGCATCGGAGACGCATCGGGCAACTCCCACACTGCTCTCTACTGAATAAGATGCTCGTGCTGTGTGTGTCGGAGTGCGCTCTCGCCATGCAACTACATGAGCTACAAGTGCCGCATCACATGCTCCATGTGTGCACCGCCCCTAAGGTCCCCTGTATCATAACGCTATAGCAAATAACTTGAATGATGAATCACATGTTGAACGACAACAGCCTGTAGGCAAACATAACATATTGTGGTTAATATCAGCTAATAGTGTACATTTTTCATTGAGGAACATAAATAAGAGTACAAAGGCAGCTCACCAGTGACGTCTCGTCACGTGTTGACGCCACGTAACCATCTCGCCTATGACTTGTACTTGGATGACCGACATGTAATACGGTCACCCGATGGTACCAAGTCATGTAAGCCTTGAGTGCTGTTGCCAGCGGCGCATCCTCCACTTGTCCATGTAAAACGCGCTACTGCCAATTCCCTCACATATCCACAGCCTCTGTCAACGCAGCTCCCTCGACCTTTTCCTTTCTGTCCCTGTGTTTCTCATGTGTAGGGGGATTAAGAGGGATTGTCAACCTCAATCCAAACTGCCGCAAGACACAATCCGGGCGGTGCCACTCAACAGTATGACCAAATATCAGCGGTATCTACGCCAGATGTCACTGTCGGCAACACAATATGGTGGGAGGGTGCCTAGTATCGCCCTGAACGGCTGCCATATAAACTGTAACCAAAACAAGCACCGGATAGTTAATTACATGCATCACGCACGTGTTCAATAGTACAGGACATGAATATGTAATAAAGCAACTTCAGTGTACTATACCTCGTCAGGCTGCAGATGGTCTATAACATCCAGACACTCAACTTGACCTGACTTTCCGGATGCATCTGTCATTTCCTTTTTCACATAAAATTGTGCACCCCGTGGAACGCCAGGGAGCTAAAACATAGCCTCCAGATGATGCTGCTGGTGCTGTAGCCACTCTCGTGTGGGATTTAGAAGCTGAGGCTGAAAAATCGTGAATCGGTCCCATGCAAAAAACTACAAGCATTAAACATGTGTTATTTGTTATAATAACGGTTGTAATAATAATGTTAACATTCATAAAATATAAACATAACTACTACATAATGCAAACCAATACCTAGACTAGTGTTATAGCTCCGCATACACCCTTACACTGACGGAAAGAGACGCGGTCAAGCTACTGGTACAAATATGATAGTACGGCTGCGCTCCAGTTGTACTGTCGGATACGGTCAAAGTCTGTCAATAACGGTAACCAGGACAAATTACCGTCATTCGTACTCGTGTTCGAAAAAAGGTGACAGCAAATCACGAGTTATATCCAGAGCCGTGCTTGCTGCTGAGCTTGGTACTGCGTGGGGTTATTCAGATTTCCCTGCATCACATACCTCTCCCGCAACTGGACAAAATTTACCGAGTTACCCACAATGTCGATACGGCTAGTACCGTCGTCCACAACCGCATCTGCATCGATCCCCAACAAATCCCGGATCGTGGCAACCCAATCATCCCTCGACCGTGGGACCGTATCAATCACTGGGATAGGAGTGCCGGTCATGGTAAGACCCCAATACACGGCCACATCGTGGTGGCTTCCCTACGGGTAAATGGAATGTGTGGGTCTCCGACCGCCACTTCTCTATCATGGCAGTAATCAATCCACGGTTCAGCTGATGGTATCGGGATATATAACACCCGTAGAATCCGGTCCCTACCAGCTGCTGCTGTACTAATGGGTGCTCCGGCTCATTAAACAAAGACTTATTTGACCTGTAGCACCTAAAAGTACCCAGATGGTGTGGGTCCTGCAAATACTGCACCCAGTGATCCATATAGTGGCACAGTAAGGTGGCGTCTACTGGTGTAGGTCGTGAATCCATAATGACTCCTAAAATAAAAATAATAATAACGATTAACTAAGTATTACTACTTCACTATAAACATTAAATCTCTAATTTTATCAAATAATAATGATAATAACACTAATATTATCAATAATAATATCAATGATAGTATTAATAATAATGATAATAACACAAAGATAATATTAATCATCCATCATCGTCATCATCATCACAATAATAAATAATGATTATAATATCAATAATAGTAATAATAAAATTAATAATAACATCTAAAATATAGCATCAATCATCCATCATCGTCATCATCATCACAATAATAAATAGTGATAATAATATCAATAATAGTAATAACAAAATTAATAATAACATCTAAAATATAGCATCAATCATCCATCATCGTCATCATCATCACAATAATAAATAATGATAATAATATCAATAATTGTATTAATTAAATTAATAATAACATCTAACATATAACATATAACATATAACATGGCTATCATAAAAATAATAACATTGTTAATAATAATGATAATCTTAATAATAATAATAATAATAGCAATATTAAGTCTATTTCTAATAATCATGCTATATTTTTTAACAATAATTAAATTAAATTACAAATTAACACAAATAAAAATTCTAATCTACAATTCCAACAAAAATTAAAATTCAAATTAACACAAACTAAAATTAACTATAAAAAAAAACATTACACGATCTAAAAACAAATTTCGTAACTTAAAACGTTAACTACAATTGCAAAAAACAACATAAAATTAAAATAACTTACAATATTATGGCAATATCCTCGCAATGACGCTAGAAAACTAAAAATTTTGTGTGAGGGAATGAGAGAAAAACTAAAGTAAATCGCGTGTGGGGTCGGGGGAGAATGAGGGAAAACTAAAGCCATGCGAATTTATGGAACGCGGGCCACGTTCCCAGAGTGCGCCGCATTAATGGCCGCTTCTGGGAACGCGGCCTGTGTTCCATAAATGCGACTTCCGCATTTTCGAAACCAAATTAGGTTATTTTTCAAACCCTTCTACGAACGGAGTTAATTTTACATAACATTTTAATTTTTGGGTCAAAAAAAAAAATTCCAAGTGTAGGTTGGTCTGCCACCAATATTTGTAGCTCGTTTGCCTGCTTTTTGTTCATGTATGTTGTGTTAGGGCTCATTTGGATTGGCTTTTTTCAAAAGTAATTTTTTTAATAACTTTTGAAAAACAGTTTTTTTTTAGAAGCTGAAAATTCTAAATTTTAAAAAAAGCTATATTTGAACTTTTTTCAGAGTTTTGGCTTTTTTGAAAACCAAATCAAATAGTTATTGCAAATTTAATATAATTTTTTTAAGAAAAAATGTGATTTTTCCTAAAAAAAAGTCAATCCAAACATGCCTTTAGTTGTATTGCACATATTGTTTTGATATCTCAAAAAAACTCATCCGCAAGCCAAGCACTCAAACACCTGTAGAAGAAGGACTCAAGCACGTGACTAAAGTTTTAAATGCTATTTGATTACATTACCTTTTAAACCCTTAGTCTCATACTTTTAATTTTAATTTAAAAAATTAAGCATAGAATAGGACTTATACCAAAAAATATTAAATGTCCCCTACCATAAGTATTGAGATTGATTAAAAAAAAAATGAAACTCCTTTGAGTTTTCCAAAAAGAGGGTTAAATTATTCTAGATGTCACTAAATTATTTTGTTAGTCATGTTTTGACCATTGAACTATTTTTGGTTTCTTAAAAAGACGATTAATTTTTCAAAATAGTCTCATTTAAGTCATTCTATTAAAAAACTTAACAAATTGTAGTGAAAACATAAATACTTAAAAATTAAGTGACTTAAGTTTTTTTTTAGTTTTTAATTAATTTTCAATCACCTTTTATTTCTATCTCTTAATTCTTTTTTTTTCCTTCTTTGCTTTTCCTCTTTTTTCTCTTTCTATTTTTGCTTGTCTTGATTTCTTGTTTTCATAAAGTAATAAATTACAAGTATTTTTTTGTTCTAATTTTTCTTAATTTTACTTTGGCTAAAAATAAAAAATTATAATAAAAATATGCTCATTGCGATCATGAGAGAGAGCACTCTTGTCATGAGGGGTGCACTTCATATGATTTGGCCCATTGTTATAAAAGAAAAATAGAAATAATAGTAATCTTTTTATTTAAAAATCAGGCACCCGTTACACAAATACGGCTTTGCCACCATTTTCGAGGTATATTTAAGTTTGAATATCTTTTTATGTTATAGAAAATTATTTTTCACTCAAAATATTTATTATATCTATTTAATATAAAAAATTATTTTATAATAAGAGGCCAAATCATATAAAGTCCACCTCCTCATTATGAAAGTGCTTCCTCTAGTGATTGTAATCAGTTTGTTGTTATTACAAGTTTTTTTATCCGAAGCAAAATGAAAAATTTAGGACAAAAACAATAATTATAATCCATTATCTGATAAAAACAAGAAAGTAAAACAAGCAAAAACAAAAAGAGATAAAATAGAGAAAGGAGATAAGATAAAAGAAAAAAAAAAAGAATGAATAGAAAGAAATAAAAGAAGATTGAAAATTAATCAAAATTTAAAAAGAAAAAAATACTCAAGTAATTAATTTTTAAGTATTTGTGTTTTCACCATAGTTTGTTAAGCTTTTTAATGAAATGACTTAAATAAAACATACATACATACATATATATATATGTATATATATGTAGATTTATATATATTTCAAAAGGGAGGCGAGTCTCCCGGAATTTTATTTATGACCAAAATCAATTATGCGATAGAAGGCGGGCCAAACCAAGACCTCCTATTTTACTCCTATTTTACTGCTAGATACTACGATGGACAAGCCAATCGTTACATGAGAAATGCAATGCAACCTAAAGATGTAAGATACTAACTCAACCAATACAATAAGATCTAATGTAGTAAAGCAATAAACAAGGTGATATTATCACCCTAACAAAGAGACACAAAACAACCTATCTAATATCTAAGTCTAATATAAGGAATGCCAAGTTTATCGTAGCAAAGTAAACCTCTCAGCTTTGGAAAAGCCAATAAGAATAGACTACTTTCGAATCCTTCATATGAGCTCCCCCGTTTGCAAGATAATTGACCACAACATTACCTTCCCTATGATGAATATGTACGCGCCAAAATTGAAACTTACCAAGCAAAAGTCTAACTTGATCAGTCCATCGACATCTATTCCAAGATCCCCTTGACGAGCCTTGAATAAGTTGAACCGCAGCCATGGAGTCCATCTGAACCCATATGCTGTGAATACCGATCTGCTCACAAATGGACAAGCCATATATCAAACCTTGCAGCTTCGCGTTAATGACCGAAGCTTGCCCCAAATGCACCGCGAATCCACACACCAAATTTCCCTGCGCATCACGAATGACTCGGCCACCACCTGTCAATTTTCCATGATCATGTACACTCCCATCAACATTCAGTTTGACCATGTTTATGGGAGGTCTATGCCACCAGACTGGGTGAAGTTTCTTCACGTCTTGTTGCCCCATTGTACAATGAAATAAGCTGGCCACTCTTTCATCCCCTCTTCATTGCTTAGCTTTAAGAACACTGGCCGTAGACAATTGGGACACCAACCTAGTCATATGCCATGTGATTCTTTCCCCATAAAAGCTCCAGACCTGATGCTTAGCATCGTTTCTTTCCAACCAAGTACATCAAAGAATGATTAGGGGAAGAAGAATTCGAATGTGCCCTCTCATGCAGCGAGAATTAGAGGTAAACCACCTCACCAAAACCAAGCGTATATATTGCAACCCTGCGACTTCAACCTGAAACATAGAGCCAAAATACTGCAAAAATTGCTAGACCTCTAAATTATCAATGAAAAGATGCTTAATTGTCTTCTCGTTGGCACAACACTGGCATTCAGAAACCATGTAAGTACCCTTCTCTTTAAGACGAGCATCAACAGGCAACCAATTGGTCAAAGTCTTCCAAACAAAGAAAGATATTTTGAGAGGTAAACTACATATATATATATATATATTAACCGTGTAAGAACTGAAAAAGCTACAGATACACAGTAAGAAGAATATAACATTACTTTATATTGAGTTCCCCCGCCTTGAGACAATAACACTTGTAGCAAAAACAGCAATGACAAAACTAGACCCTAGTTTCAGAATCAACAAAAAAGCATTGGCCAAGTGACCAACCCGACAATAGTCCTGCCATGGCTCCATGTACCAAACTGAGTACACTCTAAAACATGGGTCCTATAATTCTAAGGCTCACCATCTAAATGCCACACGACCAAAACATTCTACTCATAGCATGACCAAAAGGCAAAGTACAAAAGCAGGCATTTTTGTGTGTCTGTGTGATCACTGTTTATTGGGTTGCTTCTTTATTCGGCAACCACTCAAATAACCCTCTCTGACACAAAATTAAAATTCATAAGGGCCCCGCTTTTTTATCATGGGGGTGGTGATTAAGCGGACCGGATTGAAGAATTTTCTTCTTTATTGCTGATTTCCGTTCTCATTGTTGTCATTGATAACATTATTGTACTTGGAGGCAGAGGCTTTGCCGGCAGCGGCATTAACTGGATACTTGAGAGCATTTAGTTGGATCTTGCGAAGGGCAGCTTTGCCGAGATCAATGCCACACATATCAGAGAGTCTCACAAGGTAGAGTAAAACATCTGAGAGTTCCTCCCCTAGGTGTTGTTTCTCTTCGTCTTCCCAATCTGGCAACCCCTTTGGTACCTCTCCTTTCCATTGGAAGATTTCGGAAAGTTCTCCAACCTCTCCGACCTGAAAGTTGGCGTATCATCAGAAGATTCAATAATAGTGAATTAATGAAATTATGATGTCAATCATACGTGTAGTTATGTTATGTTTAAATAATTTAAATAGTTTACAAGAGAGAAATTCAAATTCATCAAATAGTGTTCAGACTTAGGAATCGTTTGAATAGACTTTTCTTGTTCATATGTCATTCATTGAAAAGTGTAAAGTGGTAAGACACATACGTGTAATTTCTTATAGTACGTACATTATTCTCAATGATCAACAATTTTTCAAAGACAAATGGCCTTCGGAAGAATAATGCCATCACTGGAGACGTGTTTTTAGCCAAACAACTTTGGTAAGTGGACTCTAAATTGTCCAAAAAAGGGAAATTCGCCGGACCAAATTCCTTTGCCCTATGTATATAAAGTCATGCTTAGTTAAAGAAATATATATTAAAAGAAAAGAAAGTGTACTCAAAACCAAATCATTATAGTTTACACTTGTTTATAGAGAGATAAAGAGTGTTAAAAATCCTCAAGAAAAGAGGAATGACTAGTTTATGTATCCCGCGACGTTACGGGGTTTATTTTATAATAGGTATAATTTAATAATCAAATTTTATGAATGAAAGAATTTAATAATGTTTTATAGGTATGTTCTTGTTAACACAAAGATTTAAGGTATTTTAATAATAAAAAATCAAAGGTTAATGACATACATGTAATGTTAAAAAAATTAAAAAAACAATTATTATATGACATCCTCCTCAAACATTCAAAAATAAAGAAAAATACTCATAAAAGTATTAAAAACATTAAAATACTAAAGAAAAGCTATGTGATTCCGCGTGCATTTTAATTTAGAATTATACCATGTTGTGGATAAAAAAAGTTGTTTGTCGCTTTATCAACAATAGAAAATAAATATTGACTATTACAAAAAAAAAAAAAAAATAACAATCGACAGTAACGTGACACCTTCCCCAAGGTTAAATACAATAATATGTACAAAATACTCGCGTTAGAAAATAAAGAAAAAGAGCTTGGTCGCTAACTTTTTAAAATGATTTAGAGAGACATGCATACTAATTTTTCGAAAAGAAAATACAATTATAATTATCGATGGAGTAACGCATCGAACCTCATTCAATTATCTCAATATGAAGTTACTCCCATTTATACATTATAAGAGAATCCGAACCCAAATTCTTGGAAAAGAAAAACAGACAAGAAAAGCTATTTTACCATAGCCAGAAGAAGGTTTCTGGGGCTGTGAAAACGTTCCCAATCTCTTTCCTTAGCAAAATCATCCATTTTTCTCTTGAGGAGGTCCAGGGTTACAATCTCTTCTCCTCCTCCTCCATAGGCTGATCCTTTTGTCATCTTTTTTTTTTTTGTTTTGGTTTGTTTGTTTGCTTCTTTTTTTTTTTTTTGTCTTTTAACAACCCCACTGAGAAATAGACAAAGATTTGGATAGAGAAATTAGAAGGCTTTTTTGCTCACAAAAGCAATGAGTGGTGTTCAATGTGAAATGGACACCAAGCTTTTGGCTGCTACATATAAGAGAGAGCAGACCAGAAAACAAGGGGGTCATCTTCAATGATATTTTCTGTTTGCTGAAAATGAAGTGAAAGATACGGGTGACGGGCTATTACCAGTTCCTTTTACGTTTTGGAAAACGGCACGTGTCAGTGTTAGACAGGGATTTTCGCCTCGATCTCAGGACAGTAGGAGGCTTCGAGTGTTTTCTTTTCTGTTAATTTTCTACGTACTTGTTAAAAGGATTCATTAGACAATTTTTTTTATCAGTGTATAATATTTTTTAATAAAAAATTTTAATATTTTAAATTATTTTTACACTAAATTTATTATTGTTAATTATTCTTTCTTTCAGCTGAATTATATTTAATGAAAGAATGGTTAAGGAGAAAAATCATTTATTAAATTCACGACAAAAGAGGGAAAAAATTAGGTTGTGGACAATCCGATGAGTAAATTAGGAACAAAATGTTTTCAATAAATGAGGAAATTATTAAAATTCTCACAAGAAAGAAAATAAAAAAGATTAGTGTTGCCGAATAGTTTTAAATAATTCTGGCAACACGATTTTATACGATAATATTTTGTATAATCTTGGCAATATGATGGGAAACCTTTGACAATATTGGCACGATCAACTTTTGATATGAGAAGATCTTCATGCTGAAAAAAAGGAGATTCTTTTCCTTTTTACCCAATAATAAACAAGTGAATTTCATTAAAACATTTACAAACTTGATTCTATTAAATGACACACTTAAAAGGAAAAGATATCTTGTTAATACAGATGATCATTACTTCTTTTAAATATTTAGACGTGGCTAATTTATTAACTTGACTGATATTGTAAACATGATAGCTATACTATTGCTTGATTGCTATGTCTGTAATCTCCAATCATTTAAAGGCCTTATTGAGGTGATTTCCTTCCAAAAAAGGAAAGGATAAAATAATTATTGCTACTCATCATTAAGGAAGATAATCCATAATTAATTGTATCATTTAAATCCACAAAAAAGAATAGGGGTAAATTACTAAAGAGCCTGGATGTATATTTTTATTTAATTTGACTGCTTAATGTGGTGATTTCTTACGAAAACAGATACAGCTAAAATTATTATTCCTAATTACTAAGGAAGATAATAACGCAACAATATCTATTTAACTCCGGAAAAATTAATTAAGAGAAGGATTAATTACTCAAACAGCCTTTATTTATTTTTGGGAAAAGGGCAATTTGATGTGCTGATACTTTCTAATAGAATCATATATGTGAACAAATTCTTTTATTAGCTTATTTTGCATTTATTTAAACATTTTATTTTTTAATGTTTGAAAATCGTAGTTAATTAATATTTTTCAGATTTCATTTATTTATAAAATTTCTTTCATTTAGCCCCAAAAAAAGTACATAATGGGGAGTATCAATAACATACTATGTTTCTTGAGATTTCAGATTTTTTTTATATATTTATTTGATGTTTAAAAAAATGTTGCGTAAGATTTAAAACATAAAAGGAAATGCTACGCAACATTTGAAAAGAAAAGAAATACCACCGATGGAAAATACTAAGGGTTAATTTCAAAAGAGTCTCCAATGTTGTCACTAGTTTTTAAATTAAATTCCAATTGTCTTAGAAGGTTCAAATTATTCCTTAATATTTCATAAATAATTTACCAAATCGGTCCTTATTGTTTAAAACATTCGTAATTTTTTTTTAAATTTAAAAAAATCCCCAACCCTAACTCAAACTTATGTTTCTCATAAAATTCAAACCTAAGTCCTCACTAGAGGCAGAACCAAGGAGCGACGTGGGGAGGGGTTCAGTCTGCGGGGGCCTGGGCCTCCTAAGTTTCAAAATGATATATGGTCTATATAAAGCTTTTAAAAGTTTTTCATGGTTCGTTCCCCTTAATTTTTTTCCTCTTGTGGAAGTTTTTTCGTAATAATTTTTTAGTATACATTTAGTTTTTATGTGGATAGCATTTCATTGATCAAATCTTTACAATAAATACGTAATTTTAAAATTTTAATAATGCTTAATTTATTTATTTTACTGTTAGGTACTTAGAGTTTTTCTTGCAAGATAAATTTAAGAAAGTTCATAAATTTTAAGGGGTCTTTTTAAAGAGAATTTATTTATTTAGGGAGTTTCTCCATTTGTAATTTATTTATTCTTTTGGCTAGATAATTTAGAAAAGGAGAGAATAACTTAATTTAATTTTATTAACTTTCCTTTATATTTTCTTACACTTTTTTATGCTTAGAATATCTAATATTACCAACTTTTATTGCTATGATTATTGTTACATAAGTTGTTCGATCCCTCTCACTCTCGTACCATCAACTTTTGTTATTATTATTGTTATATATGTGGGGTTCTCTTTCAGACTCTCACATGAAAAGAAAAGAAGCTTGTTATTTTAGTTGATAATATCTCGATGATAATTTCATTCAAGTACGTAAATGAATCTTGACACCCTCAATAAGCTCTAGTACCGTAAATGGTGAAAACTTGGCTTGTTATTTTGTTATTTTAGTTGATAATATCTCGATAAATAGTCTCTACCATTTGAACTACTCGTTATTCCATATTTAAATAAGTCACTAATATTAAATAAATTTCCAAATTAATCACTCATTTTGGGGATCGTTCTTAACAAATTCCCGAATCCAACCCAAACTTGGTCCCCCACAGAGTTCAAACCTAGATCATCACTTTTGAAAGAGATAGTATTAACCACTTCAGTTACCTTTTAATCTTAACCATTCATTCATTCACCCACTCATTAACTAACTCTCACTCACTCACTCATACAAATGTTTTCAAAACAATGAAGATTAATTTGACATATTTGTGATTTATAAAACAATGAGGATCAATTTGAACCTTTTAAAATCATAGAGGCTAATTTGAAAAAAATATATAAAAATGAGAAAAATTGGTCACAAAGCATGCAACAGGGGTTGCATGTAATTTTATATGACAAACAGTAGCATCTAGTTGAAGCTGAAGTAGAATCAGAAGATGTTCAACGGAGTGGATCATGGCAACAAGTGAAGTACAATTGAGCATAGGAGTTTGGAGTGGCTTGCTTTTGCCTTTGGTACTCTGAAAAATGGGTCCTTCATGTTTATTGATATCATCTTTCCAAATTAAATTCCCTTCTGCCATTTACTGATTACAAATCGATTCAAACAAAAATACAAAATCCCCCCATGTGATCTATCTGCTTCTTGATTGGGACCACTTTCATGTGCAACTTGCAGTCTTCTCTCTTAATAGAATCTTTGAACACAACTTATCCTACTGGCCTGAAATTGGAACTGTATTTTCAAACATCAAAACTGGCTAGCTATTCTCATTACTGGTTTTCAAGTGTTTTTTTTTTTTTTTAAATTCTTTGCCTGGTGAATTTGCATTAGGTGTACAAATTTGTTACCTCAATTATATTAAGGTTTAGAAATGTTGTGAGGTAGATAATGGAATCCTTCTCATCTTTCTTATAGTTTGTGACTATCTGTTTTAATGATAATTGTCTATTTTCGCATATTATTTTATTTTTTATGGCTAGAAACACTTCAACGAAGTCTTTCAAATTGACGTAGAGCTCTGAAATCTGCTATATATGTAACTTCTCAAAAAGAAAGCCAATGATTCGATTCAGTTGATAATAAAAGGTACGCTAGAAGTAGCCATTATGAAATAGCTGGGTAAATTGCACGTAGGCCCTTTATGTTTTATCATAAGTATATATTACCCTTTATATTTTCGTTTTGAGGACCACAGGGAGGTTTTGTGGCTATTTTTTGGAATATATATGTTATAGAATTTAAAACCACAGGGTGTCCTTACTTACACTTACGATAAACCATCAGAGAATCTAGTGCAATTGTAGAATTTAAAACCACAGGGGATCCCTTGCTTACGCTTATGATAAACTATAAGAAAGTCTGGTGTAATTTACGCTGAAATAGCCTCTTAAAAGTACTGTTTCTGCCAGTTGAATGTTTGCCAACACATTTAACAGAGCTTAGCTTAGTACTGGGAATGTGCTCGTAAGACCATGTCTTCACTGCTGTTTGGCCGTGCTTATTTGTCTAGTTATGGATGTTCCTTAATTTTATAAAACCAATTTATAATTAGATAAATGAATACAATCAAATAACCTCTTAATAAATAGCAAATGATACTCGTTCTGTCACCACAAGTTAGCATTTTCTGTATCCTTCCTCGTCTATAGGTGCCTAGGTATTTACCTTAAGCCTTTCCTTATTTGAATCTCGCCATTCACTTTATTGGTTATACCATCTTTAGGCACTGCTAAATGGATGCCAAATCTAATAATAGGAAGAATCGCTGGGAAATGCATGGTATTACTCTATAAAAACTTAAGAAAATAGGAAGGCTGTGGATGATCAGTTATGGTACACTTTTTTAAAAGAAATAGAGAACCCACCAATTAGAGTAAAGCGTGCTCTCGAAACTAGAGTCACTCATTCTCGTCTCCATCGATTAACCTACTCGAGAGCCATCTGGAGATCGATCCGAAGAAGAGAAGCTTGAACTTAAAAGAACGAAAGATATGCCATTTCCAAATGGAGTAGGAGAAAAATGAAAGAAAATAATTTTGAAAGTCACTGAACCATTTTTATATTTCTTTTCTCATGAGTTCTGCTTTCTGAACATAATTTTATCACTGCAGCTTAGACAAAATAACAAATACAAACAAAAAGCTGAAAAAGATAACGATACAAAAGATCTCTTGCCAATAAAAAATATGAACCATACTTAGCTCCAAAATTTCATACAAGTCGGACTCTGACAGGCGACAGCTAATCTCTTACCTATCTAGTAGTTTCAGGAAGAAAATTGTAATGTTCCAAACTCAACAACTGGTCTATCACCTCAAGTGAGCCTAAGCGTCTAGCCTTAGAGGCGTGATAGAAATAGTGTTGGCAAGAGAAAATTCAAGACACGGACACTTATTCTTCCTAGCGAATAACTATATTTCTATGACTCAAACTCGTGACCAAGTCGCGATACACGCGACGGTTTAATTTTACCTGTGGCAGACACATTTGTAGTGGTAGGGACTATTGATAGGGTCGTTCCCCTCGACTGGAACTTGCTCAGCTCTGCACTTATATTTGCACCCCTTGCATTCATTGTAAGTGCAGGTTGGCGCCACTGATCCTATCATCAATCTTCTTGAATTCTGAATATTCGTGCTTTTAATGTAAGTAAGAGCGGAAGAAAGTTCATCGTGATGCAATCCGAAAATATACATTCCACGGCTGTTCTTTGATGATAATAGAATAATGGGTTTGTTTAGATTGGTTTTAGAAAAGAATATCTTCTTTGCAATAAATATTTGAGTTAAATTTCAAAAGAAGTTGGAACTTTGAAAAAGAGTTCAATTTCAGCTTCTTTAGAAATCAAAATTTTTAGCTTTTGAAAAAAAAAAAAATTGTTTTCAAAGGTTTTAGGTAAAAAAAGAAACTTTTTTCAAAACCCATCTCAAACAAGACCAATGTTGCACCACGATGATGTTACCTGAAAGTACTTCAATTTTCTTTCTGATGTGGAGACTTGATTCCTATGATAATATGGGAATGCCACTTGAGCTCTATACCCTGCAACACCTATAATGAATAAGAACACATATTACAAGATTAGTAGAAAATTTTGTGAATATGGCCCGTATTTTGGATGGGTCTATGCGTTCTTTTGGGCTTGTATGAGAAGTTCGTTTTAAAACTATAATATATAGCAATGCTCTTTATTCGCAATCCGGTTTCTCAACTCTTTTGGCAGCAAATGCAGTGTAAGTATACAAAAGAGAAACAAGTTTATGAAAAAGAGAGAGGGAGAGTTGAATTACCTTGTATGATTAATGCTGAACAAATTAAGGTGAAGAAGAGCAAATAAAAGAAAGGATGCTTAGCATTTGCCATTTTGTCCCCCCAAGAATTGAGATAAGTTTTAAGGGAGAAATGACTAGAAAGTCTGTATATCTAGAGGATATGTGAGTGAATGAGAGAGAGAGAGCGGATAGAAGTCAAGGGTTGTGGTTAAACGGCGATCATAAGAGATAGGATGGCAAAATATGCAGTACCGAGAATGGCACATTGTATTACGCGTTAGCGTTACTCTTATTATAAAGGTTTTTGGCTCCACATTTACGTGGCCAAATTTCCATCTTTTATAATTTTTTATTTGTAGAATAACCATATTTCAAGTTATGAACATAATGGATTGATTTGTCATATTTTTAAAATAAGAGACTTAATTATTAAAAAAAGTTGATGTAAGAGACCAAATAAGTTATTAAACCAAAAAAATGATTCAATTCCTTTTTTAATTAGGAATAGGGCCAAATGCCCATCACCACCCGTGATTTGTCTACTTAATTCATTACTTTCCTTTATTTTACAACTTACCACATTATCCTTGTATTTTTTAAAAAATAGCATATAATTTCCTACCTTGGTTTTTTCTTCAAATTAACACATTGTGTATCATAAGTGTCTTTTTCTCTTTGCATCTATGAGTATTAAACTTGCAATATGTAGTATATTCCTACATAAATAGTCTTAGATGGGATTGGAGAGTAAGTCAAGTGATTAAGACTACTTCTCCAAAGAATAAGATCCTGAGTTCAAATCTCATGGAGGATGGGGGTTCGGTTAAGGGAAAAAAAAAAAAAACTCTTACATAACAAGAGGTAAAGAAGTGATTGTGCCACGTTTTATGAAAATATAAGGGAGTAGTGCTATAAATTTTGAAAATAAAAGGGGTTTTTAATTAACTAAACTAACTATAGGGGGTAATTAACTAATTGGATAAATCGCAAGAGATAACGTGCCACGTTTTAAAAATACTATAAGGGATAATATGGTGAATTTTAAAATACAAAGAATAAGTAGTTAGTTGGACAAATCAGAAGGAGTTAATATGCATTTTACCCTTAAAAATAAGACCCACATAGTTTCTTTGCTTTCTTAAATGAGTATCATATTTTTCTTTAGGATACTAAATACGGAAGGCGGGCATTATTTTTAATTTTCCAGGACGCATGCTTTCTATGGACCGCCAATTATTTTCCTCATCAATTGCGCACAACACGCTGAGTACTATTTTAGAAGAGTGCCATACTATGCCCCTTCTCAATCATTCTTTTTCCAAGATAGAAAGGGTAGATCTGCATAAGGGTTGCTTTTCAAGCGTGACAGAAGGTTCTAACTAAACCCAATCGTATCAAAGGCATGGAAAATTTTGGAAGTTTGTCATGCATTATTAATTTCTAACAAATATTACATTCTTCCATCGTTGAGTCTGCAGATGACGAGATCTTTTGTTTCCACAAAAAAACAAATTCACCTTCATGCATGTGCAGTTCATGAAGCTGACGTATAATTTACCTTTGTTTTGTTCAACAATGTGATCACAGTGGCCCCAGAGGCCGCTCCAGTAATAAGAGCAAGGAACATAACTCATGACGTGGGTTTGAAACTTGTTTTCTATCGTGAGTTGAGTGCCTCTAATAATTAAGGTTTTATTTGACTTATTATGAAATTTCAACTGTTAAATTATAGAAATTTTAATAGTAGAGTTTTGGATAAAAATACTGTTAAATAAAAGTCATTGAATATTTGATATTGTGTTTTAGGAGTTAAACTTTTATTTATTTTGAAGACAACATTAAACTTTACAAAGTAGTAATATGTTTTTGAAAGATAACAAATAAAATACATTTCTAATATGATGCAAAAAGAGCTTCTTACGAGCTTCTTTTTGAAAAGCTTAATTTGAGGCTTTTAGTTTTTTTAACTTCTTTAGCTTCAAGGTCTATATAAAAGTTCTTTTAGAAATTCACCAATCAAGTTAGTTGCAACTTTTGAATCAACAAAAACTACTTTTGATTGTTTAAAAATTGGGCCAAACAAACTCTAAATCTAGAACGAGAAAATTACTCGATCTAAATTTAAAAGTAAAGCTTGTAGAGTTCAGTGTCTTGTTTGTGACATGTCGGTTAACTTTTTCTCAGGGTTTTAATATCAAGAAAGATCTAGAATGAGGTGACCAACACACTTTGATAAGATTTTAGACTTTGCAAAATGAAAATAACATCCATATTTTAAAAGGAACCTTAGCGTGGGGCTTGGAATAAAACACACCGAGGCAACGAGGGTCATCGATGATCGATCAGGATTTAGGTAAGATGTTCACACAAACTAAGCAACACTAGTCAAAACAAACACACAGTCAACGACGGTAAATAATCCCAATGGAGGAACAACTCTCCAATTTGGGAGAAATACTATTTTTTCCCCCTAATAATAGGTATTACCGTATTAGTAAGTTCCATATCAAATTTTTATTTTTTTTTCTTTTGTCGGAAAAGGAGAAATTGCATTATTAAAATTCAATTGGTACCACTCTGTTGACTGGTCAAGGGTTACAAGAGATTTAAGTGAAGTACGGATGTTGCTCGGCCAATCTAAGTGGAGCTGGTTTAAACGTGCATTTTTAGCAAGCCAATCTTCCAAATTTAAATCCTTTTTGTTGATCTTGTCTTCAATTACTAGGAGAAAATCCTGCGAGTCCAGCTCAAAAATGACACCTTTATATCCAACACTTTCTGCATACCTATAAGCATGTAATGGCCCAATTGCCTCGGCTTGAGTAGCATCCTCTACAGTACATTTCCTGACTTGACCATCTTTAATGTCACTCCTTTCATCTCAAAACAATAGGGATGACAATGATACTCTATTTGCCTCACTCCACAAGAGTATTGTAGGAGTTGGGTTGGGGTTTACGGCAAAAATCCTTTTTTAGGGGTGGGGCGGAGTCTTTTGCCCAACCCGATTCAGAGGCAAAGTCTCCTTAAGAATAAATCACGAAGCAAAGTCTTCGAAAGACAAAGAACGAATCTCGTATGAGAATACATTCTCAAAGCTTGTTGACTCTGCTCAAGTGCTTTCATCACTACTAATCAAGTAAAATTTTAGCTTAGAAAATCCTAACACCAAAAACTATATTTTCTACTTTTGCACCAAAGACAAACATCATAAATCGATAATTAAAAATACAAAGCAAGAGATTCCCAGTAGATCTGACTTAGAGATGTTAGAAATGCAGGAAGCTCTGGAGACAAGCTGATGGTAACTGTATTTGATAATGGAGTTGCCTTTGTGAATAAGTTAAAGGCATACCTTAGTGCAAGTTTAGTCATACAGGCTCATTGCCTCATTCATCTCTATAATTGTTGCTTCCTCAGGCTGCAAAACAGATAGCAATACCTTTTAATACGCTTTTTTCTGAATAACCAAGTAGATAATATTGGATTTCTTGCTTATATGAGTTTTAGATAAAGAAGACACATCAAGAGGCCTTATCAACTGTGGTCAATTGCAGAAGGTCTGTAGACATCACCAGCAGCAAGATTCTATCAACTCAAGCAAACCTAAACCAACCTATCCATACACTTGCAAAGATAAAAATACCTTCTTTTTAAGGTTACAAGCTGGCTTAGCACTAATAATTGTCCTTCCAGCACTTGTACACCATCCAATAAAATCACCGCAGGATCGGATTTTGCAGAAACCAATTCAGAGAATTCCTTGCCCGAGTCCAGGAAGTTGAGACTTGCATCTAGAAAGGGAGGCATTATGTTTCAGACGGTTTTCAATTTCCAGGAACATTGAAATTCCTTTTGTATAGACCTTGTAGCAGAAACAGAAGAATTCCAATCACTGGAAAAAGTAGCTTTGCTTTTATGATCAAAATAACTAGCAAAGTCAATGAAATAAAACAACGACAGTTAAGATACATTATACATACACCCTCAAATTCTTTCTGAAGAAAATCTGATGTAATATTATTGCCAAAATCAAGCTTTTCAGCGTGCAGCCACAGGCAATAAGCAAGCATCTAGAGCTCAACTGGAACATGCAACATGCTAAATTAAAGTTTAACAATACATCAGATAAAATCATAATCTAAAGCCTCTGGACAGAAGTGCCACCTTTGGATCAAAATATGAACTTTCTAAAGCTTAAGAATAGTTGGATGAAAACTGAAGGGAAAATAGCATTACAGTCCTATTGTTGAAAAACTTAGCTAAAATGTCCAACTGCTCTTGACGAGTCATGTTAGAATTATCGAACTAATTAAGTACACATCACCTGATAATGCAACCTTTTACATTAAATTGCTTGCTTATCATATTTACGGAACCAAAATCCTGAAGGACAAAAACAAAGAATGAAGAATAATAAACTTAGCCAAAAAAGCAAAAGATTAATTACTTCGATATCTCTTCTTTTAAAGAAGTATCAAATAAATCCATCAGATGGTTTGCAAATACAAAATGAAATCCATCTTTTAGATATCTATTAAAAATTTCTGAGATTCCATTGCAGAAATCAATTGGTTGAGAATAAAAAGCAAGCTTGAACAAGCAAAATTCGTGTCTAACGGGAGAAAACGACCTTATATGAAGAATCTGGAGCTTGAAAATTTTCAATGGAAGAGTAAATTGTATATTATCCCCGTACTCTAACCTATATGCACCGTACCCCTTGTAATATCAAAACTAACTAATTACCTCTTGTACTCTAATTTATGTGCATCATATCCCTCTAGCATCAAAACTAGCTAATTACTCTCTCAACTTCCTACAAGTGTGCAAAATAGCTTCCTGAAGTTTCTAAAAGCATGCAAAATACCTCCCTGAAATATATGACATCAGGAGAGTATTTTGCACATTTTTAAAAACTTCAAAAGATAATTAGCTACAATTTTGATATTACAAGGGGTATAGTGCATATACATCACAGTACAGAAAGGTAATTAGTTAGTTTTGATACTTTAAGGTGTATGGTGTAAATAGGTCAGAGTACAAGGGTATAATATTCAATTTACTCTATTCAACAACAATGACAATCATAAAAAAAAAAGGTCAAATTGCAAATGTTTGTATAGTAGTTTTTAGCAATTCTGCTTTTTGAACTTTTGATTGTAAAAAGAATAAAACCCTTTCGTTCATTTAAATGCTTAACCATCTACTGTAGTTTCATCTTCAAGGCATCAAAAAAGTTGTATTGCAAGATTAGCAGGGCAAATCAGATCGACAAGAGGGGCAGGATAAATTACGCTTCAGCCATAACAGAAGACATCCCTCGTGGTATACATGGCTGCAGGGCGTCTTCATAACCATGGAACCAACCATAAAATTTTCATGGCACACTGAACAAAGCTCCACCGATGAAGAATCAGAATAATCAAAAACTTGTTTGAATCTCTCCTCCTTCAATGACTCAAAGGCACTGATACGCCTCTCAACCTTTCTCATCGGCCCACCACAGATCAACTCGTAGACGTCGGTTCTCGGCAATTCCTGCGCTGCTGAAATTAATGCAACAAATTCTTGATGGGGTAGCATCACTGTCTTCATAATCTTGAAACCAATCTTAAGACTTTCCACATGAAGCGGAGGAGAGGCCCTTATGCTGTGAAAAAACTTGGCTATTTCCATAACCATGTCAACCTCGTTTGCTAATGGCTTTTGGCTACTGTGCTTGACGCCGTTTTGAGAGGTGTACAGGCTATTCCAGTTCAGGTTTTTGTCTAAAGGGAATGGAATATCCATTAGATGAAGTTTTCTTGCTATAGTTTGTAGGCACGTTTTTGAAAATATTTCCCCAGAGGGTACAGAAAACGATTTGCTTGTCACGTAGCCATTGAAACTTCGAGCCAGCTCTCGTGATTTGAACCAAACTTGGATACAAAGTGTGAGTTCAACTTGGTGGGCAATCGAGTATGTAGCTTTAGTCTGTTGTCGAGTGGACGATGTGATGTTTCAGCCCAAACAGTAATATGATATTCATTGCTTGAGTTGAAAGATGGCAACCTTAATGTTTGCCGCGCCATGATTACTTAGCACAATCGCTTGTTGCAGAAGACAAGGTGGAAGAGGAATGGAGAACTGTGGAAGATACGAGACAAGTAATTACAATGTGAGGATTCTGAAACGAGGAGGCCACGGATGGGTCTTATGACTTACCAAATCCGAGTATGATTTGGAGTTTAATTGTTTTGCTTTCCATATTTGTTGCTTTTGCTTTCCAAAACCTATTTGGAATTGAAGTTCTAATTATGTTTGGAAAAAGGAAAAAGACATGCAAGTTTCTTGTTTCCATACCATTATTTCTTTTTAATTCAATGAAAATTGAGTAATAATGATAATTACAAAGTGAAGTGTGGTTTTTTTTTTTTTTTTTGTCAATTATCATTGCCTTCTTAATATTTGAAATAATCATTTAAATTTCTTTTTTAATCTCGGCAGATAATTTGATTTTCTTGAGCTAGCCCTTTTATTTTTAAATGTTGTGAGAGAATTTAATTTTTTTCTTGAAAACACATCCAACTGTTTTCTTTTATTTCAATTTAGTTGTCTTTCTATGAACTTATTAAGATTTATATTTTAGATATTAGAAGGCAAAGGGCATTGATGTTCGAACCGATGATTTAGATCGTGTCCCGTAGGCAGGGACGGACCTAGGATGAAATATTTGGGGGCCAAATATAAATAATCATGAAATTTAAAAAAGTGCAAAGATTACATATTCGTTGCTAAAATAGCCTCAAATCACTTGTGACGTTTCAAAATTTAACACGTCGTTCTTCCAAGTCATGAAAATCATCTATAAGTGAATCTACATCAAATGTTTCAGCAAATTTTTTTTCGATATATAGTAGCAAACAATTAGAGAGATAAATATAATGAGACACTTTAGAAAAGAAAACTGTCTAACTTGGTAACTAAGGTTTAATTGCTTTCTATGTGAGATAACATACATTGACTAATATAAGACTCGTACGTGAATTAAGAGATAAATACAATGAGATAGTCTAGAAAAGAAATCAACCCATAAGATTTTGAAACCTCACAAAACTCCTCAAAATTCTATGCAAAGTGTTAAAATGCTTAAAGAAGATGAACCTATCAAGTGCCAAGACGTTGCATCGTTCCCGTTGTGACATTGCAAATATCATCTTAGCCTCTCAAGTCTTAAGAATTATTTTAGCAAAGGAGCGATTTAGATGAAATCTCCATAGAACTTCTGACTTTTGTGAAGTAAAAAGAGCAAAAATAGAATGCAAAAAGTTAATTGTAATTTATAAAGATATCAATTTTTAAAAAATATAAATTACCTTTTGTTAAATTAAATTTCTTTTTTTTTTTGTGGAGCATTAAATTAAATTAAGTTTCCTCTCTAAACAAAGTTAGTTATCAAATACAAATTTTTTCCTCAAAATTTTAGGGGGAAGGGGCAGAGAGGGAGGGGAGGGGGCAATACAAGCCACTAATTTATAATCAAAATTTATTTCATAACACAAGGGGGGAAAAAACTTGGGGGGCCAGGGCCACTCATACCAATTGAGTAGTTCTGTCCTTTGCCGTAGGTTTTATCATTTCTATTGTCATCACCATACTCCATTTTATTATTAAAACTCAAATCACAGCTAAAACTCAATTCCAAAGTAAGATGACAAGAAATAATGAAGTAGATTTACACAGAATTCTTTGCCTTTCCTAAAATAAAGGGACTACAAGACTCCAATAAATACCTAATATTGATTACACCCACTTGGATCCAACAATGTTTGCTGTAGATGTAAAGAATTAGTGGTGAAAGTGTGTCTATTACAAAAGATACAGCTGCCTCTTTATACAAGTTGATTCTACAGTTATGTGCTAAAATAAACCTTGCAATCATGCTTTAAGGCTTGCAATTATGCGGTTCACTTATACAAGGATGGAAAGCTAATAATATGAGATATTTACCTTCCTTATGTTACTTAATTAATATCTTGATACATTGATCTTGATAGATTGATTTGAACTGTTATCACCCCCTCCCTTCTCAAGTGAAGCCGGTTGACAAATGACAAGATTGGGACATAATCTTGTGAACCATGTAGTTGACAAGTCTTTCGTCATGATGTCAGCCAATTGATCCACTGTGGAAATGAAACCAATTTGAAATTCTCCAGCCGTGCTTGCAACATCGAATTGACCGACAGATATGTGGTTCCAATATTATCACACTACAGTATTGGAGGGGTCGAAGGTTTTGCATGCAACTCAAATAACAATGACTGTAACCAACAGAGTTCAGTAGTGGCAAATACTAATGCTCGATATTCTTCTTCTAGGCTTGAGCGTGCAATAGTGGGTTGCTTCTTAGCAGACCAGGAGATCAAATTTGGTCCAAGAAATATGCAATAGCTATGTGTATTTTTTTGGTCATCAGGACAGCCAACCCATTCAGAGTCTGAATAGGAATGCAATGTTCTATTTGGAGATTTCTAAATGAGCAAGCCATAATTAATAATGCCTTTTAGATACCTCAGTAGTCTTTTCATGGTTGACCAATGGACCTTCGCAGGTGAATGCATAAACTGACAAGCTTTATTGACTGTATAATAGATGTCTGGTCTAGTTATTGTTAGATACTACAAGGCACTAATTATACTGTGATAAAGAGCGGGATCATGAAATGGATCTCCAATTGTAACTGACAATTGTTGACCTATAGCAATAGGTGTAGAAACTGGCTTTGCATCCTGTAAGTATGCCTCTTTGAGAAGGCCAGAAATATATTTTGGTTGTGTGAGAACTATGCCTTTAGACTCTATGTGAACTTGTATTCCTAGAAAGTATTGATAGGTGTCCCAAATCTTTCAAGCTAAATCATTGATGCAGAGTGGTAATAAGAGAGGATATAATACCCATGTCAGCACAAGTGATGATGATATTATCAACATATACGAGGATGAATACCGAATGTTTGCTTGAATGTTTAATAAATAATAAGGAATTTGCCTTTGAAGGATTGAACCCCATTCGAACCAAAAAGGTACTCAAACGTGAAAACCATGCACGTGGTGCTTGTTTGAGCCCATAGATAGCCTTTTGTAATTTACTAACATGCTGAGGATATAATGGATGAGAAAATCCTAGGGGTTGAGACATATAAACTTCTTCATTTAAGAAACCATGAATAAATGTGTTGTTCACATCTAACTATCGGATATGCCAATTGTTGGACATGGCTAATGATAGAATTACTTTGACTATGGTAGGTTTCACAATTGGACTACATGTCTCAATGTAATCAATGCCTTTCTCCTAGATATATCCTTTGCAACAAAAGACGTGCTTTATAGCGCTCAATACACCTATTCGGTTTCTTTTTAATGCAAAAAACCCACTTAGAGCCAATAATGTTTGCATTAGGAGGTTTTGGAACAAGCATATAAAAGGATTAATTTATATGACATTTTAGATTCATTGATAGAATAATTTCAAAGACATAGCAAATTAGTTTTTTTTTTTGGGTCATTGCTATTGCAATTTTTTGTTATTTAGAGATATCCTTTTTTTTTTTTTTTTATAAATTGACTTTTACAATGATCAAGTGAAGGTTAATTGGATTATACTCCCTCATATTAAAGTTTCATTCCTAGTTAATTAATATCTTTCCATTATTCCATTTTGGAGTTAGCCTTAATAGTTCAACCACTATAATTAAGGTTATTTTGGGATTTCTTTATTTGATTGTCAGTTATTTGATTTTGTCAAATATGTTTGACGAACTAAAGTCTCGGTATGTTTTTAGTAACTATTGACAAGTTAAATTCATACATACATGATACTGTTCTAGTTTAATTAGATACTCCATGTATAAAGTAAATGTATTTTGCTATGAGGTTTTAAAGTTGTCCTAGTTGATCTCTTTGTAATTTATCAATTAAAGTTTAAAAGGCTTAATAAGAATTCTAGGACATTTTTTATTCCAGTTAGACTATTTTCTGGATAACGTTGGATAATTTTACCAAAGTGGGTTATCTATCGTGGTTCATAAATTTGTCTAATAAGGATTCTAGAATAGTTTACTTCTTAAAGTTAGAGTTCTCAATTATTTTCTCGACAGAGGTAATTGTGAGTTTTAACTTCTCTAGAAGCACAAGTTAATGGTAAGTATGTCAGAATTATTTTGTCATAATTAATCTTCATGCTTGAAGGTGTCAAATTTCTTTGAAATTGGTTCAATTATTCACTTGTACGAGGCTCTAATATATTAATGTTGTATATATCTTCAAAGTGTTTATGCGATTTATAGGTCTAAAAAAGTGGGAAGTTCTTCTTAATTGACAAATTCAAGTGGCATATTTCATGACGTATACATTATTTTGTATCTAATAATAAAGTTTGATTTAAGATTCAAGGTTGTGATTGTTCCACATTATTTGCAAATAAGATACAATTATAATTCCTTATTTATGTAATTTTTACTTTTATACATCTATATATGGTTGTACTAGAGTGATAAATCATGACTTTTGCATGTTGTCTTAAAGCCAGTCAAGCCTTGATTTTATAGTGACACTTAAATGGAATTAAAAAGGTGTACTGGCTTCATGTACACTTTTTGTTAATGGCAGTAATCCTAATGAATACAAATATGGATGTATTTCTAAAGTATATGAAGTATCATAGTGTAAAGGCTATTTTAAATTTTAAATTAGAAATTTTAAGTTTTATATTTTAAGTGGATACTTCCAAAATATGAAAGAAAGATAAGGCTTGAACCGTTTATCATATATTTACTATTCAAAGTAAGTTGTTGTTCTATTAGATAGTCAATGAATAAAATTGTCATATTATTTTAATGTAGTGGATGAGGTATTATTGTGGAATCTTTTCATGACAAAGTATTATAAGTTAATGACCTACTCTAGTTGTGCATCATTTCAATTTTAAGTACTATAAAGAAAGATAACTACAATTGTTATCATATGAAAGTTTTCATTTCTGACATACAAGTCTCAAGAAATAAAACAAAAATCAAATTAAGTGAACTTGAAGGTTAGTGAGAGTATTGTTTTTCATGTGATTATGTGTCGTCATGTGTGAACATATGTGCATGTGTGTGTGTTTGTTTGTTTGAGAAAGTAGTAAGGTTTCATGCTTAGAATATTTATTACAGTTTTGGCATAAGAATGATACTTATATCTTAGTTAAGTATTTGAGATAGACCAGTGTGAAGTTTATTTCCTCCTAAAGTCAGGCAAATAAAGATTGGAGGTTTATAAAATTATTGTAATATTCTAAGAGGAACTGATCTATGAGATTTAGCTATATTTTGAGATATTGGTATCCTTCCATTCAGTGGAGTTCTTCTTCTATATACGTTGGAATCCAACACTTTTAAAGTTTATGAATGTGATTAAAAGTGTTTCTTTAAGTGTTGTTATCCCAGTAACTAGAGAAGTTTAATTAAGCATGTAGATGCTTGTAGTTTTGATGCATTTGATTAGTGGGAGTAGTCTTTACTTGGGTAGAAGTATTCACATATGTTTGCCAATTGTATGTCTGTGATTATAGAGTTTCTAGTTTGTGCAATAAAGTATCTAGTTTGAGATTATGGTAGTGATTGTGTTTCAATCATATTGCTATTTCCTGCTTGCTTGAATAATTTTGATATTGATGGGAATTAAAGGCATAAGTTTTAGAGTTATTCCCATAAAAATGTATAAAGAGTCATCCTATGCTTGGCATATATTTTATGCAAGTGTAAGCTGGTTATGTAATCATATTAAAGTGTACAGGTTATGGTGTTTCCTTATATTTTTGGGAACTTCTTATAAAGCTTAGCAAATGCTTCATTGAGGTATCGTGAATTGAAGGAATAAAGTATACATATGCAATTATTTTTCAATGATTTACAGTTTCTTTCTGTTCCTACTATATTGAGTTAGTGATCACTATTTACGAGTATGCAGATAAAGTTCAGGTGAACTGAAACAGGTCTAAAGTTTCATATCTCAAGATATATAGTTAAAAGCTTCTTTAATGAAGTGGCTTTGGTTTAGAAGTATTAAAGGAGATTTGTGCCCATTAAAGTTTAAAGGTTTCTTTGGAAATATAAAAGGGGTTTACTCTATAAGGGGTCTTTATGACCATAACGTGGCTGACTGTGAAAATTGGCATGCTTATCACTATAGTTGGATCACATGTGCCAACTATCACACTATACTTTATCACAACATAAAACCCATATTGATGAGGCATTAATGTTTGTGATCATAAAGTCCTACGCTGATAAATGGTATAACGACTGCTATGGTTCAGCATGAAAGTCTTTGTTGGACTAAATTCTGTATTGAGACGTTTTTATATGGCCACTAAAGTTGTGTTCAATCTGAGAGTCTTCTTAGCGAAATGTAACTTTTTTAAATATAAAATCAATCAGTGTTGCCCAAGTGGGAAACTGTTAGAATTTTTTATTAAAATTATGGGCTATCACTGATTAAGGTATTTTATATTTTTGAAAAACGGGTTGAAGTTGACCGGTAAAGCCCAAAATATTAATTATTATGATCTGTTCCAATTGGGCTTAGGTCTGTTTCATGAATATTATTATTTAGTGGTATAATATGTAAGGTGTATGGCTTGTTTAAAGTATTAGGGCATCTTGCTAGGGGAACCCCCTGAAGTTTTAAGGTTAAGCCCTCTCTTTCGTCGAGAGTACTAGTAGTCTATAAATAAGCTATTAGGGTTAGTTTGCTCCATTTATAGTCACTATACAGAAGTTGGAGAGGGAGAGGGAGAGAGAGCCTCTAGTCTCACAACACGCTGCTACAGTTTTATCAGAAGATTTACAGGATTATCATAAGAAAAAGTTTTAATGGCTTCAAATGAAGGTATGCTTCAAATATTATTGATTTAATTTATTATTGCGGTGTTTTTATTTTTGATATTAGTTCTAATTAAAGTCTAACATGATGAATATCCTTCAATTTTAGAAAGGTATTCGAATGCGAGTTGGATTACAGATAATAAAGATCATGCATCAACAAATGGCGATTGCACCTGTATACATTCACTGTGATAGTGAAACAAAATTGCCAAGGGCTTATAGCCAAGTGTACATTGGAAAATCTAGACATGTTGGTCTAGGACATAGCTATACGAGAAAGTTAATAATTACTGGCGTGATCACAATAGACTTTGTGAGGTCAAGTTAAAGCAAATCCATTGATGAAAGGATTAGGTAAAGATTTGGTAAATAAAATGTCAAAGGGAATGGTCTCAAGCTTATAACTATAAATCACCAATAATGGAACCTCAACTTAGTGCTTGATACAACATCGAGTCTTGAGTTCAATGGGTTAAAGTACATTATTAGAGTGGTTATGAACACTTTAATAGAATATTTTGTTCATCCCAAGGTCACAAAGTGTTTGGAACTCGAAGTTTACAGGAAGGATGAGTTATATACTATATTAATAGATCTATAGATGTTATTGTCAAAGTGCTAAAGTTGTGGGCGCATCTTTGATAAGATCTACCTACGTGAGTGTGAATTGGTACCACTTCAAGTAACTTAAAGGCTTGGTTCTGATATACTCATGAATGATATGGACACAAGGGCTTCAAGTATCAAATATGTAAAGAGATTATTTGTGTTTAATTAATATGTCTGTTTATTTGTTCAACTCTTCAAATGAATATGTACTTTAAAGTTTACCTACCATTACTATTCTAATTTGTTGAAATGAACTTACACTATACGTAGGTTGAAATCGCAAGATATTTCTATTTATGCATATTACTTACAGAAATGTGACAGACCTTTTATCTTTATTTTAAAATTGTCGGGAGACTGTTGGAACATTTTTAAAATAAATAATATTTTAAAATAGTTGTCTTTGTACTTGTTCAGATGAAAAGATGTATATTCAATGAATAGGTGTCTATTAAGTGAAAGTTTGCACTGTTTCATAAAAATGTGTCTTTTGCTATAAAGGTAACTATTCATTTAGAGATGTGTCTAGTCATCCATAAAGACACCTATTCACTAGAAAGGTATATGTTCACAAAAAAAGATATGACTATTTGGTATATAGGTTCAAGTCTATATAAAAGGGGTTTTTACTGCAAAGGAAACATTCCTTTCATTCTTTTCAACACACAGCTTTGAAAAGTACAAAATATCTCTAGGCTGCTTTCTGTTAAGTGTAAGATATATATTAGCATAATCTCATTGTATCCTGAAGAAATTTCATAATAACTCTTTTGTATGGTTAGTACGAACTATTCTTTATAAAAGTATTAATCAATTATCAATTTAAACCGATAAGAATTCAACCAAAAGCCAAAATTACAAGGACATATTTTCTCTCTAGAAACCTTCCATAAATAGAAATAAAGCCTAAACCCTAATTCTTCTTAGCCTCCCGCCGTCCATGAACGGCCCTAGGCCGCTGGAGGGGGACTTCCCACCTCTCACGTGTCTCACGGCGGGACTACTACAACCCAAAGACATGATGAAGCGAACGCAATTCCTGGAACGCAGGCTTCTAAACTTCTTCCTCTGCCTTCTTGGTCACCTAGTGCCTGGAGGAGAGGTTTCGATTCCGTACGTAAAGCTCCGCAATCTTTCATTGATCCTATGCGTGAACCCGAACCTTTTAAGAATGGGCATGCTGTTTCCGTTTACGAGGAAGAATTTGAGGCTTTATCTGCGTGCCTAAAGTATTTTGTTGTGGGAAATTTGCTTTTTCTCCGAAGACGGATGTGATTCGACGTTTTCTCTCAAAACTTGGGCTTTCAGGGGCATATGATGTTAAATCATGGGATCCCTGTCACGTGGTTTTTGAACTCACAAGTGAGGCTGATTGCAAGAGGGTGTGGGGAGGGGGAGTTTGGGATTTGGAAGGATATACTATGTGCGCTATCAAGTGGACGCCAGATTTTGATCTGGAGAAGGAGCCATCAATTATTCCAAACATAAAATATAACATGTATGCAAGATCTTCCATCATGCTACTTGCCAAGGGTGTTGGTAAGCCATTTCTAATGGACGATCCGACAACTAAAGAATCCAGGCCCTCATGCTCAAGGGTTTGTGTTGAATATGATTGCTTAAAGCCGCCGATGACATCAGTGAGAGTGCATATTAAGAACAAGCTTGGTGAGATCACTGGTGGCTTCGACCAGGAAGTGGAATTGAGGATCTTCCTAAGTATTGTACAAGGTGTTTTCATGTTGGTCATGCCAAGGAGGATTGCTATGGCCTATGCAGACTTTGAGAAAATTGCCCTTAGTAAGGAAAAGGCAAAAGCTGCTCGATTGAAAGCCAACAAAAAGAAGGGGAAAAAGGTCGGACAACTAAAGGTATAACTATTAATGAGCCTAAGGACACAAATTTTGGGGGGATAAAAATGATCAGCGGGAGAACGTCGATTTGAATGAAAAAGGCAAAAGCAAAGTGACAGTCGAAACGAGCATCTCCACATCAAATGACTTCCAAGTGCTTGATGCTTTGAATGGTGAGAACTATGAGGTGGGAGCAACTTCTGGGGAAGGCATTGAAGTTCAATCCTTACTTGCAGACAAAAGGGAGCGCTAACCAAAAATCAGTTAAAGCCTTGGTGAATGAAGCAAAAGATAGGGAGGCTCCGGATGGATTAGTTGAGAAACAAGCTGAAGTTGTTGATTTAGTGAAAGATAATGCAATCAATTCTCAAAATGAAGAGTCAGGCGAAGCTCTGTCTAACACGTGCATGGGCAACATCGAGACTGATGCTCAACAAGCGGTGGGATCAGAACAGGCCATTGATGAAGAAAACATAGCTGCTCAAAATAAAGTTGGTTCGCATAGTGGAAATCAAGATAGTGATAATTTAAGGGTGGAGGAGGGCGGTCAGAAGGAAAAGGCTATTCAAACATTACTATATACAGTTACGGGCCGTTATTATACATGGCACTGTTCATGTATATAGATAATTGTTCATAGTGAAATAGTGGGAGCAGGTTCAATTCCAAAAGCAGATCGTTATCAACACTATGGTGGCAAAATACGAAATAGAGAAGTTCAATAGGAGTAATTTCTCCACGTGAAAATTGAAGATGAAAGCCATTCTAAAGAAGGATAATTGTCTTGCAACAATTGAAGGCAGGCTAGCAGGGTAACTGATGACAAGTGGAAAGAAATGAATGATGTTGCTATGACCAATTTGGATCTAGCAATGGCAGATTCGGTGCTGTCGAGCATCGAGGAGAAAAAGCCAGTAAAAGAAATTTGGGATACACTAACTAAATTATACGAGGTCAAGTCACTTCACAACAAGATCTTCTTGAAGAGGAGACTTTATACTCTTCGAATAGAACATATCAATACCTTAATACGTTATTTTCTCAACTCATGTCGTTAGGTCATAAAATAGCGGAGTTTGAACGCATAAAGATTCTATTTCAAATTCTACCTGACTCGTATGATTAACTCGTCATCAACTACACCAACAATGTTCTCACAGGTAGTCTAGTCTAGGAAGCTCAAAACAAGCAAAGGCACCAACGATTATGAGAGACAGACCAATGGGGCGTGGCTCAAGTGGAAGCCATAATCATGGTAGATCGAAATTAAGAAGTAGGAAAAATATCAAGTGCTACAATTGTGGCAAGAAAGGGCACGTCAAGAGGGATTATTGGCGCAACAAGACAACCCCCGAGGTCTCCAACTCTCAGGGATGTGTTGCGAATACTTCTGGTGATGGAGACATCTTATACATCGAAGTAACAACTTTTAAAGGCAAAATAGAGCTCACTGATGTATGGATAATGAATTCGGAAGCGACGTGGTACATGACCTCTCGTTGAGAATGGTTCCGTACATATGAACCATGCTCTAGAGGATTTGTGTACATGGGTAACAATCATACCTTAGAGATTACTAGAACCGACACTATTAAGATAAAAATGTATGATGGTACAATTCGCACCATTGAAGAAGTACGACACATGAGGGGCTTGAGGAAGAATCTGTTGTCTCTTGGACAGCTAGATGACCTTGGCTGCAAGACCCATATCGAGGATGAGATCATGAAGGTCATCAAAGGCGCGCTTGTAGTAATCAAGGCAAAAAAGATCATGGTAAATCTATACATGCTTCTGGGAGATATATTGCAGGAGACAGATGTATTTGTTGCATCAACTAGCCAAGAAGAGCCAATAGTAATGTGGCATCGCAGACTTGGCCACATGTCAAAACGAGGTTTGAAAATTCTCACAAAGCGTAATATCTTACTTAGGCTTAAGATGGTAAACTTAACATTGTGTGAGCACTGTATAACTAGTAAGTAGCATAGATTATCATTCGGGAGATCTACTACCAGAAGTAAACATATTCTGGACTTCACTGCAAGAAAAATTACCGCGACTGATGGCATAAGTCTGTTGCCAATCGGTCACCAAACCCTTGTTGGCGACGGAAACGTAGTGTCATTATCAGTGTCGTAGCCATTTTGGTTTCGTAGCCAGTACGTCGCCAGGTGCGAGTAAAATTTTCATTTCCAGTTACTTTTTTTTAATTAATTTGATCTTCGTTGCCATTGCTGTAACCTAGGTCTGTCACAATTCCGTCACCAGTTTACATTATTATTAAAATTATTGTATGTTGCCAAAGTGTCGCCAACTTTCTGTCGCTATTTCGTAGCTATCAAGTTCCGCAGCCATCTGTCTCCATATTTGCCGTCGCCCATCCGTCGCTGATCTCCTATAATATTACCTTCGTCGCCATTCCATCACCAATATTTTTGTTTAAGCCATTGATCATTGATTTTATCTTGTACATTTAAAATTTGTCCTAAAAACAACAAGTTTAACCATAAAATTGCACAATGCACATTATAATTGAGAAAATTAAATAGCTGCATAATATTACATAAACTAAAGTTTAATATGTAAAAAACATATTAAATCTCTAAGAGTCATTACTCAAGAACTACATAAATAAAAGTCTAGTTTAAATCTGTAAGAGTTATTACTCAAGAACTATATAAACAAAAGTCTAGCTTGTCTAAAATATAGCAAATATCTACAATTTAAGAGTCATCACCCTAAGGAGCTGATGGATTATGCTGACGTGCAGGGATTAAGTCACGTAATGCAGCAATCTGCTCCATCATCTTCTGCATTTGTTCCATGTTTTGCTGCTGCATTTGTTGTTGCTTCTGCTTAAACTCTTGCCATAGTTCTTTAGTCGCCCGAGTGACAGCATTTTCTACATCTTGTTGGGTGAACAAACGGTGTGATTGACTATATTGGTGTTTTGATCTAGCTTCTACAACCCCACGTGCACCATAACCAAACAAGCGCCCTTTCTTTGGCCCACCAACAGCCTGAAAAAATAGTGCATCATGATCAATAGGTGGTGGTGCACTAGGATCTCCTTGTGTCTCAAATACTTTCTCCTAGTGAAGTGTAATGTACTAATCCTGTAAACAAAAATATAAACTTATTATTTATTATGATATTAAATCTTTATAATATATATCATACTAATATAATATATGAGAAATTCACTTACCATGACCTCTGCTGCCTTAAGGACAGAGTAAGTGCCAGCGGCCGTTTTACGATGAGTCTTATCGAAGATCTCAGCCCGTGTCACTTCCCTACCAAGCCGAATAGTTTGTAATTTCACATTTCAATACAAGTAAAATCATATGTGGAGTCTTTAAGGCACGACTCCCCCTTTCACAATACATATTTGCATAAGAAAGTTAAAATTTAGATCACATAATCATATATGGAGTCTTTGAAGGCACTACTCCCGATTTCATAAAACACATTACCACAAGAAAGTTACAATTTAGAACACATGTAGAAATGATATTTAGAGTTGTGTGTGCATGATTAGGAAGTGAAATACATGATCAAGAGTGTGTTCGGTAGTGTGAAAATGGTAAACAAAGATAGAAAGAAAAAAAATAATTAATAAGAGTGAAGATCAAAGATAGATGCCCATCCCCTTTCCTTATAATTCAGCATTGAAACAGGAAAACTTCTTTGGCAGAAAAGCAAAGAGAACATTGAAAGTAGTACTGCTAGGGTTTCATATAAGATTCTTCATCTGAAGAACAAAGAGAACATTGAAAGGTCTAGATTGAAAGCAGTGGATTATTCTAAAGATAGTTCTAATAAAGTGAATTCTTAGCTTACAATTATCATCTAGATTAGGTTTAGGCTTATACTTAGTATTTTCATGCATTAGATTATGTAAATTAGGCATTTCTCTTTTATAGACTCTCATATAACTAAGTAATCTTGGAAATATGTCATATTAGTACAATTAATGTAGACCTTGTATGTAGGTTTAGGTTTAAACTTAATATTTTCCAACACAATACAACAGCAACACATCAGTTTGTTAAGTGAAATCAAGGTCACCAAGCCTGTAAACCCTGCATCAATCCTGACCTGGACCCTTAATGCATAAATTTCCCAAAACACAAGCCAACCTCTCACATCATAGCATATACAAACTAAAGTAGTAGCACCAAAAAACATGCTACAATCAGATTTCTGCCAAATCACAATAGCTCTCTCTCTTTCTCTCTCTCTCTCTCTCACACACACATTTTCAAGCTAAACTAGCTGCCATTCCTCTCTCAAACGCTGACAAGTGTTCAAGAATCGATTAAAAAGACTTCAAGCTTGATAGTGTTGGTAAATTAAGTAATAAAATGAAATCATGTATAGGAACTAATAGTCATTTCACAAGCACAAAAAGTTGTTTTATAATATAACATGTAAGAAAGGAAAATGCACTAGTGCATATACAATTATTAGCTACTCAAACAAGACAAAAAGCTTAATTATATTAGTGACTGCAGAAAATTAATAGAAACTTTGCAAAATCTTGTTTCATTGTAATGGAAAGCAGTAATTGCAAAATGAGGGAAATGTTCACACATATGTTAGAAAATAGATGCAATACCAACATGACTCATTCGCTCAAGGTGCAAGTCCTAAAGGTTATATATAAATAATTTGTACATCAACTACCTCTGGTGATTAACGCCTCATCCTTCTCTTCTTCAAGCTTGATAGTGTTGGTAAATTAAGTAATAAAATGAAAGCATGCATAGGAACTAATAGTCATTTCACAAGCACAAAAAGTTGTTTTATAATATAACATGTAAGAAAGGAAAATGCACAAGTGTATTTACAACTATTAGCTACTCAAACAAGACAAAAAACTTAATTATATTAGTGACTACAGAAAAGTAACAGAAACTTAGCAAAATCTTGCTTCATTGTAATAGAAAGTAGTAATTGCAAAATGAGAGAAATGTTCACACAAATGTTAGAAAATAGATGCAATACCAACATGGCTCATAAGAATATAAACCCATTTAATTCCCTGAGCAATTCAGACTCTAAATGAAGTCCCATAACAGTGTACTGTGAAACATTTGTTTTGAAAGCATTAAGCAATTTGAGACTGGACTACAAGCTTGCTAACACTTTGGTCCATTTGACATTAAAGAGTGAAAATTCAGAAACAATTCCAGAAAAACAGACACGAAAAATGATAAAAGCAAGAATAGAGAGAAGAAGAGGCCACACCCTCTGTCTCTCTCTCTCTCTCCGCCCTATATTTTTCTCTTTTTCATTCAAATACACATACAAATACACCCATATTACCCTAACTACATATGAAAACAGCACTGCCAAAACTCCTTTACAAAGCATCAAACAAAAATCACTGTAGAATGTAAAGGCTCATTAATTAAGACTTACCTCTAGCTTCTTTTGCTCGTGGTATAGGATAGGGCCAGAATTATGCATGGCGGTGGTTTTAGGCCCTATTTAACTTGTTTTGTGCAGATTGCTTTAGCCAATTTGGATCTTGCCATCTGTAGTGGTAAAATCTCTAGTCTCACAATATCCAAGTTCAGGATATGACATATCTACTTAAAAAGTACACAGAACCTGTACCAAACATTACTTGAGACATTAGAGTTTGAAGACCTCAACACTATACCATCAAAAAATATAACAATCCACGAATATAACAAAGGCAGTATCTCCAAATTCGCAATCAACACAAATTATCTCAATCAACACAAATTGACTACGTGGCAATGAATTGCTAAGATCTTTTCCTTTCCTTCTTTTCCTCCTCTTTTGGTATGGTTTCTTGATTAAGACCGTGAATGGAGATGACAAAAACAAACAAAAAACTTATACACACAGACACAGACATAATAAAGCATGAACGTGTGATTAGAATAATTTAAGTCAACATACAGTTAATATATATATAGCTGGAAAAATTAACCAGGTAGTTGACTTGACTCGAGAGGCAAACTTGAGATTACTTTGTCCAAACACCTTAATTTTGCCAATGTTAAAAACTATTTATGGCTCCTAATGAAGTACCCTGGTTACGTTTACCAGGAAAAAAATTTCAATTACATGTTAAAAACTAGTTATGGCTCCTAACATCGTTTATTTTGCTTAATCTAATGAAGTTACGCTAAATCATTGACTATCTTCTTAAAACTTTTGGTATTTGAATAGCAAAAAATGAATCTGGACTAAAAAGTCTAATTCAGTGGCCAGAGAAAGTTTATCCTTTGACACGTAAACTAGGAAAATCTAAAAAAACTCCATGACCAAAACAGATGTTCCAAGTCTCCATATCCAAATGGTTGGTTTTACTTTTACACGAGGTTAGGAACTCCCTTTATCCTAACCAACCTTATACCCGCACCTCACATCCTTGCCGATAATTTGCTCATTCAAAACAATCATTCTCATCCAATTCGTGTTTCTCACACACATATATAAATTGAAGAAAATGTGAAGACACAAATGGATCAAAGAAAATGTGAAGACATAGATTTCTTTGCAAACCCACATCTATAAATACCCAGACACAAATTGAAACTTAGAATTCTGATTTGGAAAAAATCATGTGAAACATGCATACATATATATATATATATATACATGTATATACCTAGATCTACACACATGTGTGTGTGTATGTATGTATATATATGTATACATATATATATATATATAATGAAAGAAAAACATACAAATAGAAGATAGCTTTGTCGGTGGGGCGCACGCGGTGGGCTCGGATTGGGGGGCGCACGTGATAGATTTGTCGATAGCTTTGACTTCACGGGGTGAAAATGCTTTTGCAGGGGTGAAATAATCTATTAAAGGTGCCGCTATTGTGGAGAAAAAGGATATGAAATCAACAATAAAGGTGAAAATGCCAAGAGAAAATTGCTTTTGCTTTGCTTTTCCAAGTTAAAGTAACTCCAGTTACTTCTTTTGCTTTGCCTGGTAAAGCAACGTTGCAAGTGGGGAGGGGACAAGTGGGGTAAGGAGGGGGGTAGACGTGGTGAAAATTTTTACCGTTAGTTTTTTTTCACAACCATTGATATATCCATCTTATCTCACTTTCAACGGCCTAGATATCATTTTTGTTCCATTGCATGCAAGAGATCACGTGTCAGGCTTTGGAAACATCACCTGAACAGAACGTCTCTGACTATTGCTGTACGTTGCTGTGAGTAATAGTGTGTTTATAATGATTTTTTTTTAAGATGGATGTTTTATTCAAATTTAAAGATAATTTATAAAATTTAAAATATCTTATTAAATGAACCATCTATTTTATAATGGTCAAAATAAGATAGGATAAATTATTTAATGAAACTATGATGTGTTTTAAAACTTTAAAGAATCCGCGATAAGATGTCTCAAATTTATAAATTTTTTTTCTATTTCAATATGATAACCTTCTTAAAATAAGATTATAAAAAATAAAGCATAAATCGTATTAGATACATTTCACATTTTAATAGAAAGCAAAGATTCTCATGATATACACACTAAGGGGAATAAATAGAAAAATTGCTAAAAGGTATAGATAAAAGCTTTTTACTATTGATATAATTTTAAATTTGTTATTTATGAAATTAAAAAAACTAATATTTAAATATTTATAATATATATATATATTATATAAATTATTATTTTACTTATTAATTAATTAAATAATTGTTAATCATATGCGAAAAATGTTCAAATTAAAATATTAAAAATTTAAAAAGTAAGGAATTAAAAATTCAAATATTTAAAATATAAAACTTTAACTTGCTAAATTAAAAATTAAATTTAAAAATCAAAATAATAAGAGGAAAAAACTTACAACTAAACTCTGTCATCAATCCGTCGCAAACTATTTACGCCCGTTGCTATTCCATAGCCAATTGGTGACGGCTTGCAATGGCATAAGAAGATAAAATTAAATTTTGTACCTAAATCAATATCAATCTATTAGTTTTTGTTGTATACTTAATTTCAAGCCTTGATCTTGTAGAAGATAATATATTTCACATTACACTTGCTTGAAATTATAGTCGCAAAAATATATTGATTGAATACATGACTATTCTAGCAACTAATATAGAAAAAAAGGTTTTCTATCAATGAATAGGTTAATATTATTTGGTTTTCACATGATATAATTTTTCTTCACACAACATAAGCATCTATATCCTTGAAGTTGATTTCATTAAAAAAATATATAAGATTTATAGTTATTAGCATGTTTAATGAATATTTTCGTCACCAATCCGTAGCCAACTGATGACAGATTCGTGACGGAAATTTTCCTTTTTTGGTTTATTGTTGCTATGCCGCGGCTATTCCGTCTCCAATTGGTGACGAATTTCTTCCGTCGCCATGCTTTCTGCGACGGATTGGCTACGGAAATGTAAATTGGTGATGGATTGGCTACGAAAATTTCCCCTTTTTGGTTTATTGTTGTTATGCTGTTGCTATTCCGTCGGCAATTGGCGACGAATTTTGTCCGTCGCCATGTTTTATGCGACGGATTGGCTATGGACACGTGGGTTGGCGACGGATTGGCAGCAGAACTTCCCCATTTTTGATTTATTGTTCCTATGCCATCGCTATTCCGTTGCCAAATGGCAACAGATTTTTTCAGTCACCATTTCTCCGTCGCCTACGGCTGTTTTTCTTGTAGTGCTTGATTCACTCAAACATATGGGAATCATCGGTTTTATCCCTAGGAAGAGCAAAGTATCTTGTATCATTCATTGATGACTACTCTAGGAGATTGTGGGTGTACCCGATCAAGAACAAGTCGGATGTGTTTTCAATATTCAAGGAGTACAGAGCACATGTGAAACTTGAATCCTACAAAAGGTTCAAGTGTTTGAGGGTAGACAATGGAGGAGAATACACTGACGGGAGTTTTCTGGCATTTTGCAAGCAAGAGGGTATTTAGAGCCAGTTCACGATTCCACATACACCTCAGCAAAATAAAGTTGCAGAGTGGATGAACAGAACTGTAGGTCTAGCCAAGTCATTTTGGGCAGAAGCAGTCAAAATTGCCTATCACCTAATAAATTGGTCACCATCAACGACAATTGGATTAACGACACTAATGGAAATGTGGACGGGTAAACCCGTAAATTATTCTACCTTACACGTTTTCGGATGTCCTACATATGTGATTTATGGTTCTCAAGGAAGAACAAAGCTGGATCCGAAATCCAAGAAATGCATATTCTTGAGGTATGCTGATGGTGTTAAGAGGTATCGCTTGTGGGATCCCACTGACCACAAGGTTATCGTCAGCAGAGATGAGATCTTTGTAAAAAGTAAACTATAAAGTGAAGATGATGATAGCACTGGAAAGGAGACTCTTGTAATAGAAGTTGAAGATAAATTAGAATAAGGAGATGCTTCTTCTGAAATTGTGCTAGAGCACAAGGAACACGAACCAACCGAGGCCAAGGTTACAGAAATTCAACGTTTGTCACGGCAGATAGCAAGACCATTATGGCACTTTGATTATGTTATGGCAAGTAATGCTGCATACTATCTTCTAACGGAGGATGGAGAACCATCAACTTATCACGAGACTATGAGTAGCCTTGATATTGCACTGTGGATGACAGTAATGCAAGAAAAAATTGAAGCATTGCACAGAAACAAGACATGGGAGCTTGTTCCACTACCACCTGAAAGGAAAGCCATCGCCAACAACTAGGTCTACAAGATCAAATGAGATGACAATGATTAGGTGGAACGATATCATGCAAGACTGGTGGTGAAAAGATTTGCTCAAAAAGAAGGCGTGACTTCAATGAGATATTTTCTCTATTGGTTAGACTTACAACTATCAAATCAGTCTTGACCATGTGTGCTGTGTTCCATTTATATCTAGAACAGTTAGATGTAAAAAGGGTTTTATTCATGGAAAACTTGAAGAAGAGATTTATATGCTTCAACTAGAAGGTTTTATTGAGAAAGGAAAAGAAAACTTAGTTTGCAGGTTAACCAAATCTCTGTACGGTCTAAAGTAGGCACCAAGGTGTTGGTACAAGAGATTTGATTCCTTCATAATTGGCCTCGAGTACAACAGACTCAACACAAACCATTGTACATATTACAAGAGGTTTGGAGATAATGATTTTATAATTCTGCTGTTTTACATGGACCATATGCTAGTAGCAAGCCTCAGCAAAGATCGTGTCCAAGAATTGAAGACACAATTGGCTAATAAGTTTGACATGAAGGATTTGGGACCAGCAAAGAAGATTTTAGGGATGCAAATTCACTGAGACAGAAAAGGCAAGAAAGTATGGATTTCTCCAAAAAAACTACTTTAGGAAAATTATGTAGCGGTTCAACATGCAAGATTGTAAAGAAATCTCGACCCCACTTCCTATCAAGTATAAGTTACCTCAAGTATGTTCCCTAGTAATGAAGTGGAAAGGATGGATATGTCTCGAGTACCGTATGCATCAGTAGTGGGAAGTCTCATGTTCGCTATGATATGTACAAGACGAGATATTACTCAAGTTGTTGGAACAGTCAGTCGGTTCATGGCGAATCCTGGTAAAGAGCATTGGATGTCAAGAAGACCTTGAGATATATCAAAGAAAGCTTGGATGTTGCATTATGTTACAGAGGATCAAAATTTACTGTCTGGGGCTTTGTTGATTCATATTTTTCCAGTGATTCCGATAAACGGAAGTCCATTATTGGCTATGTGTTTACACTTGTGGAAGGAGCGATGAGCTGGGTATCCAAGTTACAAACTGTTGTGACACTCTCTACAACAGCGGTCGAGTACATGACAACTACACATGTTTGTAAGGAAGCAATTTGGAGTCAAAGGTTAATAGAGGAGCTCGGGCACAAACAAGAAAAGATTCTCTTGTATTGTGATAGTCAGAGTGCCTTGTACATTGCAAGGAATCTAGCCTTTCATTCCAGGACGTACCATATAGGTGTTCAATATCACTTTGTTCGTGAAGTAGTGGAGGAAGGAAGTGTGGACATGCAGAAGATTCACACTAACGAAAACCTAGCAGATTTTATGACGAAGATGATCAACGTTGACAAATTTGTTTGGAGTAGATCCTCTTATGGCCTAGCAGAGACGTAAGCAACATGGTACAAGCAAGTTTGGAGAGATTTGAAGGATAGCTCAAAGTGAACTTTAAGTGGGAGAATGTGAAAAAAAAAAGTTCACTATGGCTATGTGAGTGGAAGAAAAAGAAAGATTGCAATGGAAGTTGAAGCCACCATGTCTTCCAATGACAAAGTCAAGACTTGCATGCAAACTCAAGATTTGCATTTGACAAGTCATGCATGCAAGATTGAATGAGTGTGACTTGCATACGGGTGAACACTCACACGTGGTTGAATATAATAGGACCAAGGGCCAAACTCCAACACCATGTTAAGAATTCTGATGTTCCATCATAAAACCAATTGGTGCTAGGTGGAATATCACAGGATCATATTAAGTGGTTTTATTGATTTTTCTATACAGGAAAAAATTCCAATGTATATTCATCAGCCCTGGAGTGCAAAAAAATAAAAGAATTTACATATTGGGCAGTATACATTGGGGACAGTACATCTAGTATTCCTAATGATGGTGAATTTGAAATTGAAGTACCTGATGATTTGCTTATTACGGATTTCTAAAATCCATTAGTAGCAATTTTTGAAAGTTCATACCCAGAACCACTTACTAATATGAATCAGAGTGTTTGTCTCCAAAAGTGAGCAATTTTTGTACCAACACCTGAAATTGTTGAAGCAATGGATGATTACATGCTTTGGTTTCTTCCAGGAGAAGAGCATATATACCTACGCTCAGATAGTATTTGTAAAGCAAATTTGGTTGTTGATTCAGAAGCAAATTCATTCACACTAGAGTTTTTCTAACAATATGAAGTGTTCACGTATTCCAGACAATGTTTTGAAGATTAAACTTGGATTTCTTGTTATGTTGCTAAAGAGATGTTGACCAAGATTCCGGTCTTTATATTGGACCCAAACATAAAGTGACTCAATTGGGGAACCGTGCTGCTGAAGTGAGCTTTTGTTTGGACGAAATGCTGGAGTTAAAGTTTCTACACCAAGAATAGTGATGACTTCTAATAATACAAATTTTCTATTTAAGCTACAACTTAGCTAATTCCCCTTGGTTGTTTCCCTTGCCATGACCATGAACAAAAGTTTGGGGCAACCTTTCAGCTAATTCCTCAGGGTACATTTGCAATAGGAGAAGTACTCTTCGAAGGTCCTTGCACCGCTTCCAAACCCATTACCATTGAAATTCAAGGGACTCTTCTGGGAAACACAGATCTCAGTCTTTACAAAAGCGGCAGATGGATAACAATCAGCCACGTCGATGGTATCGTACTTACCGGTGGAGGAACCCTAAATGGCCAAGGTGAGTCGTCATGGAAGGAAAGGGAAAATGGTTGCGGGCTGCTTCCAGATGTATGTGTAACTGCTCAATTCCTAAGTCTATATTTCTTTTCTCGAACTACGCTATACTGGTCAAAGTTTTGCGCTTTTTTTATAAAGTAATCTTTCAATTTATAATTTTTTCTCTATGTGAATAATATATCTTAGCTCATTTGCTTAACATTATTCATCAATTTGATAGAGTTATTCTTTAAAATAGCATCCTAATTTGTGACCAAATTAAACAAATAACTCTTTGGATACTCAACTTTTAGTAGAGAAATGGCTCGTAAGTGAGACCAATCACGCATAGAGATTGACGAAGCTAACCTAATGGTCCGCCTATGATATATTTTGCAGAAACTTTTGCTGTTAAATCAATTGAAAAAACAATACAGATGTAGGTGTTTCTAGTTCATACGACTTTTTTTTTTTTTAATCTCCTCAAACTACTTTACCACCGTATCTAGCCCGTTGTAACATGTCAAATTAAATCTAAACTAGTACCAGATGTGTAATTTGGAGATTATATCGACTCCTAATATGCATTGACATACGTTAAGCTTTTCTTGTATGGATGCAGGGTCTTGTATGGCGAGTGTAACTAATTCATTATGCAAAATGTCAACCTCCTCAATAGCAAAGGGTTCCACATGAAGGTTACTGACTGCACCAACATAACGATGTCGGATCTCAACATAACTGCGCCAGGAGACAGCCCTAACACTGATGGTGTCCACATTAGTGGTTCTCAAGCTATCACCATTACTAACTGTGTCATTGGAACGGGTGACGATTGCATCTCTATTGGCGATGGCAACGATGGTGTTAACGTCTCCAAAGTCTTTTGTGGACCTGGACATGGCATCAGGTTTGTTCTTGCATCATCATCGTCGTGTTCCAATCTCAAAATCTCGTAAGAATGATGAGTAGATGCTTTAGGTCAGGCAAATCACAATTCTAATATTACAATTTATCAATTAAAACTACAACATCCTAGGTAGAGCTATGCATGAACTAGTATGGAGAGCAGGCCCCACTAACCACAAAGACGAAGCCATTAAAGAGCGTGTTGGCATCGCTTTTTGATCTTGAATACATGTGAAGTTTTAAAGCATTTAGATTGAAAAATCAATTTGACCCCATTGTAAATAAAAATATCGTAGATGAACCACACGGCATGAACTTCTTTGCTACATCATATCATCTCTTGCACAGCCACATATCGCCGTTATTATAAAAGAAGTTGGAATGTGGATTATTTCATAAACATGTAGCTTTTAAATTTGGTCTATTATAAGTTATGAACGCGTCATTCTTTATTTCTTATGTTCTATTGTTTTTCTAAATCTTCACATTTTCTTGTATATGTGACAGCGTTGGTAGCCTTGGCAAGCGTCAAGGAGAGCAGACGTCAAAGGAATTACTGATAACTAATTGTACGCTAACCGGGACAACAAATGGAGCCAGATTAAAACACGGAGAGCTTCGCTCCGCTCAAGCGTAAAATATTATCTTTGACGATATAGTCATGAATGACGTTAACCCCATTATCATTGATCAAAGCTATATGTCAAAGGATAAAGCGGTGAGATATTGTACTTTGTTGTGCTGGCGTGAATTTAAAATATTTTATCTATGAAAATGAAGTGATAACTAAGTAATTTTAATGATCGGATTTAATGAAACTTATATATAAGTGATTGTTTTCTCAAAACGAAAATAAAGCATTTCATAAGGTTTTATGGAAACAGGTTGGTCGCTGTACGTAAGATCTAAGAGTAGATCCACTAGCACTTTTAAATTATTACGAAACAAAAATTTAGTGTTTGATTTTTTTATTATAAATAAACTAGATACATATTGATTTCAAGCCTAATGTCTCTTTTGAACTAACTACACAGCCATCCAAGGTGAAGATTAGTGATGTCCACTTCAAGAACATAAGAGGGACCACAGTGTCAAAAATTGCAGTTGCTCTCAATTGCAGTGAAGCAGTTCCTTGTGAAGGCATTGAATTGGTGGCGTTGATCTAACGACCTCTGCCGATGTTGGCGATCTTTCTTCCGTATGCACCAATGCCAAAGTTATCGTTAATGGGAAATTAAGCCTGCTGGTTGTAGCTAAATCAAAAATACGTTGGTCCGAACGACCTAGAAATCATTTTTGTGATGTATATTTAGTGTTCCATCCTTTAGATTATTTTGATGTGTCCAAAGGCTGATAATCGCCTTAGGCACCAAGTGTAAGACGGCATGTTTCCTTATAGCATTTTACTTAAATGAATATGCCAAATCTAATTCTTTCTTTTTCTCTCTTTAGTCTTGAGGCTATTTATCGCATTGTTGATCAAGACAACGACAAGTATTTTAGCCATGCCCTGGCTCATGTAGAAAGTCCAGGCTATAAGATAAAATATAGGATCAAGGAAGCGAACTAGGCTGCTGCCCGATTAGGGTTTCCTAAACCTAATCAAATTCTTAATAACGTTTTTCGCTTATATGTATGTTGAGTTGTTTTTATCAATTTTGTTTTGGAATCGAAAAACTAGAGCCCCTTCTTTCTTGGCTCTCTTTTTGTTTTGTTCAAAGAAGCTTCAATGAAGAAATAAAGAAGTTATGCATTACAAGATTAACCAATATCCGATTGTCCAAGACCGGATAGGAGCATATTGGCAAGACTGAAAGGTATATTAGAATTTTAATGCGAAGTTGGTTAGTAAATGTAAAAACTTTTCTATCTAATTAGCAGCCTCAGAGGTTGCATTTATCTCATTACAACCACCTTCTATGTCAGTGATTTCTTGAAACCAATGGAAATAATGTGCTCACATGCCAACCCTCTTAATATATATTTAAGTTGCCAGAAATAAACATTTGACCATTAAACTCATGCTACGTATTTCATGCTTAATTTATTTCTCAGTATTTCTTAAAACCTACCACTAAGTCGTATATTGAGTGTCTTAATAACTATTCCTAAAACCACTATCACGCTCGTATGTATGCCACATTAGGCAAATACTACTGGTTGTTCTTAAGAGTCAAGCTGAAATTGTGCATGCATCATTAAATTCATAACGCCTTTGGGTGCATTTTTATGTTTATGTCTTAGCAAAACATGCATTTGACTAGAGGTTCATCAGCCTTGGAGTGCAAGAAAATAAAAGAATTTACATATTGGGCAATATACATTGGGGACAATACATCTAGCATTCCTAATGATGGTGAATTTGAAATTGAAGTACCTGATGATTTGCTTATTACAGATTTCTAACATCTATTAGTAGCAATTTTTGAAAGTTCATACCTAACTACTTACTAAAATGAATCAGAGTGTTTGTCTCCAAAAGTGAGCAATTTTTGCACCAACACTTGAAATTGCTGAAGCAATAGATGATTACATGCTTTGGTTTCTTCGGAGAAGAACATGTATACCTACGCTCAGATAGTATTTGTAAGCAAATTTGGTTATTGATTCAGAAGCAAATTCATTCACTCTAGAGTTTTTTTAACAATATGAAGTGTTCACGTATTCCAGACAATGTTTTGAAGATTAAAGTTGGATTTCTTGTTATGTTGCTAAAGAGATGTTGACCAGGCTTCAGGTCTTTGTATTGGAACCAAACATAAAGTGACTCAATTGGGGAACCGTCTTTCTTGAAATGAGCTTTTGTTTGGACGAAATGTTGGAGTTAAAGTTTATATACCAAGAACAGAGATGACTTCTAATAATACAAATTTTCTATTTATGCTACAACTTAGCTAATTCCCTTTGGTTGTTTCCCTTGCCATGACTATGAACAAAAGTTTGGGACAATCTTTGTGTAATTTTGGCTAGAAATGAGCATAGGACGGGCTGGTTCAGAATTTAGTCAACGCATGTCGCTTCCCAAAGTTTCGAGATGTTCATTTTCAACTGCGCCGTTCTCGGCTAAACATATTTGCATCCTATCCAATCCCATCCCAAATGTTATAGAGATTTTGGGATGGTGCGGTTCAGGTTTCGGGATAAAATTATATTTTCAAAATAAAGAATAATAAAATAGCAGATTCAGTTTTCAAAATCATCATTCATACAAATTAGAAAATCTCTGTTTCACGTCACAAAAGTTAGAAAAAGTGAATAAAAATTAAAAATATTAATGTCATCTTTTACTCCAATATTTGCTTACGAAGCATTTTAAGAGCTATGAGGATTTATTTTAGAAACCAAGTTAAATTTCTTTAGATTTTTAATTTTAATTCAAACTTAAAAGAAGTATTTTTTTATTAGAAATGTGATTGGAGTAAACTTGAAATACAAAATTATATCTTGAATCTCAAGTCCGAGACATTATTGAGCAAAATAAATAAAAACTATGAAATCCTCTTCAAATAAAAGAAGAGAGAATATTTTAACTCTTTATATGTTATTTTATAAATATAGATATAGATTCTTTTCTCTTTTCTGCTTGGGCAATGGTTTAATTGATGTTTTAATTTTTTTAATGCTAAATCTATGACTTTTTCAGTGACACATCACTATTTACAGCAACATACAATTAACTTGTGCTCCATCTAGCATTTGTTTATATGGCATCCTTAGAGTTTGAGGCTTAAGTCACAATTTTAGAATTCTTTATTATTTTTTAACTTTTAATTTTTATTTAGAACTCAAAAATTATTTTTATAATTGTAATATAAATAAGTTTAAATTAAAATTCTTTTATGGATCTCAGTTTGCGATAGTATTGGAATAAATGAAAACTCAATACTAATTCCCTTTCAGATTAAAGAGAGGAAACAATAACTTTAACATTATATATGTTACACAGGTAGATCTATATACATATATATATATATGTATATATATATATATATGTTTATGTTTCTCTTTTTTTCGTTCATCATTCAATTGATATTTTTATTTTTCTTAAGCTTGGAAGCTAATGATATTTTTCACTTGGTGCATCACCTTTTTTTGAGTGTCTAAAATTGATTCGTAGTTGTGTACCTTCTATTAATTTACTTGTGTCACATCAAAGTTTGAAGGTTTAACTTAATGTAAATTATACTGATTAATTAAAGTGAAGGATAAAGGATTTCTTTGACATGTGAAAAATTAGATAGGTAAGATTAGAACTATAAAAGATTTTAAAAAAATAACATAAATTTTATAAATATATATGTACATATATATATAATTTATAAATATACATATGTTATTATATAGTATTTCTTTCGGGGACGGGATTTACCGCAAAAGACAAGGCAGTTCAGGTTTGAGATGGGATGCGCTGGGATAAAGGCTGAGATATACATATGACCTAAGATTTATTGTCTTCAAATGGCACAAGAAGCATAGTGCTTCTAAGGAGTACAAAGTTGTGGGGAAAAATAATTATTTGCAAAAATTAGCTATTCCCAAATGTAAGAAAAAAGAATTAAAACCCTTAAATGCTAGGGGGAGGGGCGCTAGGAAAGTTGTTGAAGTTAACCTTAGTTTATTTGGATGTCGAGGCCTCTAAACTATTATGCGCATTTAGAGATCCATAACATTACGTTTTTTAATTCAATAAAAATTGAGTAACAATGATAATTACAACGTGAAGTGTTGAGTTTTTTTTCTTATTTTTTTTATTGCTATTGCCTAATCAATATTTGGTTGAAAAATAAACATTTTAAATTTCTTTTCTAACCTCGGCGGATAATTTAATTTTCTTGAACCCACTCGTTGTAGCGGGAGAATAATTTTTTTTCTTGAAAAAACATCCAATTGTTTTCTTTTGCTTCAATTTAGTTGTCTTTATATGAACTTATTAGCATTTATATTTTGAATATCAGAAGGCAAAGAGAATTGATGTTCGAACCAATGATTTCGATCATGGGCGTAGGTTCGCATTATCCTATCCATTGTCATCACCATACTCTAGCTTATTACTAAACTCCAATCCAAAGCTTGCTTATAACTAAAACTCCAATCCAAAGTGTGATGCACAAGAAATAACGAAGCGATTTACACGAATTCTTTGCCTTTCCTAAAATAACAGAACCACGGGCGCCAATAAACGTCAAATATATTGATTACGCCTTTTCCATTTGATTAAAAGAGAAAGCGGACCAAAAGAAAATAGAAAAGGAAACATGAATAAGGAATACTAGTCACCACTTTAAGATTAACCGTTCAATGCATGGTCATCTTCTTTCTCTCTTTGATTCTGACAAACTCAAGAGAAGTGAATTTCCACGCGTTTGGTGTTGCAAGAAAGAAATTGTTTAAGTTGAAATTGTTAAAGTTAGCTAACCATAAACAACCATTTTATTTTATGTTTTTGGATAATTTTCTAATGACAAGGGAATAACATTGTCTATAAGAATATTTTGAAGATGTTGAGAAGGCCGTTTCGCAATTGAAGTTTTGAAGAACCTTCATTGCGAAATAAATGGATCGAAAAAAGTTAGAAATTATTAGTGCGAAAGATTAATTTTGGTTCATTCTCCTTCAACTCTGAAATGATGAAAAACTAGATTAATTAGATACCACGAATAGCTCAACTAAAAACGACCTTTACAATATTTGTGGAGAAGTTCCCCGAAATGACATACAAACCAAATAAACATATAACTAATTTATGAGAAATACAGTATAAAAAGCTATCGGACTTCCGTTTTCATTCATAACCCAAATAAATTTTAAATAAAACTACCCTATATTTCTGAACTACCCCGAAGCTGACAATAGGTTCAACGCCACCAGGTTTCTACCAAGCGGGCAAGGCATGAAGGTTCTTTACCTTCTTGGTCTAACCTTGTTCTCAATTAGGACTGAGTGTGCTCCTTGGTTCACGTCGTGGCCTTGCCGCAGTGGTGAGACAGTTTTGATGTCACTAAAGATGGGGCCGTAGCGAATGGCAAAAGCAGAAAGTGCTTGATGCGTAAGCTAAGAGAACTCCTGATTTCTCAATCAAATAACTATTTTCTTTGCGAAAAATAATGCATCTTCTAGAGCGAGTCTTATGTTGTTAGTAGTTGTTCTAATACAATGGCGTGAACTCAAGATTAAGAGATAGCTCAAGTGATTGAGACAATCTTCACAATTTAAATTAATTTTTTCAATCCCATGGCGACCGAGGTTTTAAGAAAAACGAGGCGTGGCGTGAACTCATTAATAGTATTCTAATTTGAAAAGTGAATATGCCTTACTTTGCAACTTTGTTTTCATATTGTGCAAAATAAATTACTTCGAAACTTTGAAAAAAGATTGTGGAACACCTACGTCTCAACTCTTTTATAATTATAGTTTTAGTTGCGAAGGAAGGCCGGAAATTGGAAAGAGACATTTTAATACACGAATATCTCGTTACACTTTCTCGATGGGTAAATTTGATGTGCCCATTTGATCTACATGCGTGCATGCAGGCGTTCACTAAAACGTGGAATGCAGCATGCCATGCGACAGGACCAGCTAGGATTCTCGTTCCTCAGGGTACATTTGCAATAGGAGAAGTACTCTTCGAAGGTCCTTGCACCGCTCCCAAACCCATTACCATTGAAATTCAAGGGACTCTTATGGGAAACACAGATCTCAGTCTTTACAAAAGCGGCGGATGGATAACAATCAGCCACGTCGATGGTGTCGTACTTACGGTGGAGGAACCCTAAATGGCCAAGGTGAGGCGTCATGGAAGGAAAGGGAAAATGGTTGCGGGCTGCTTCCAGATGTATGTGTAACTGCTCAATTCCTAAGTCTATATTTCTTTTCTCGAACTACGCTATACTGGTCAAAGTTTTGCGCTTTTTATAAAGTAATCTTTCAATTTATAATTTTTCTCTATGTGAATAATATATCTTAGCTCATTTGCTTAACATTATTCATCAATTTGATAGAGTTATTCTTTAAAATAGCATCCTAATTTGTGACCAAATTAAACAAATAACTCTTTGGATACTCGACTTTTAGTAGAGAAATGGCTCGTAAGTGAGACCAATCACGCATAGAGATTGACGAAGCTAACCTAATGGTCCGCCTATGATATATTTTGCAGTAACTTTTGCTGTTAAATCAATTGAAAAAACAATACAGATGTAGGTGTTTCTAGTTCATACGACTTTTTTTTTTTTTAATCTCCTCAAACTACTTTACCACCGTATCTAGCCCGTTGTAACATGTCAAATTAAATCTAAACTAGTACCAGATGTGTAATTTCGGAGATTATATCGACTCCCTAATATGCATTGACATACGTTAAGCTTTTCTTGTATGGATGCAGGGTCTTGTATGGCAGAGTGTAACTAATTCTGTTATGCAAAATGTCAACCTCCTCAATAGCAAAGGGTTCCACATGAAGGTTACTGACTGCACCAACATAACGATGTCGGATCTCAACATAACTGCGCCAGGAGACAGCCCTAACACTGATGGTGTCCACATTAGTGGTTCTCAAGCTATCACCATTACTAACTGTGTCATTGGAACGGGTGACGATTGCATCTCTATTGGCGATGGCAACGATGGTGTTAACGTCTCCAAAGTCTTTTGTGGACCTGGACATGGCATCAGGTTTGTTCTTGCATCATCATCGTCGTGTTCCAATCTCAAAATCTCGTAAGAATGATGAGTAGATGCTTTAGGTCAGGCAAATCACAATTCTAATATTACAATTTATCAATTAAAACTACAACATCCTAGGTAGAGCTATGCATGAACTAGTATGGAGAGCGAGCCCCACTAACCACAAAGACGAAGCCATTAAAGAGCGTGTTGGCATCGCTTTTGATCTTGAATACATGTGAAGTTTTAAAGCATTTAGATTGAAAAATCAATTTGACCCCATTGTAAATAAAAATATCGTAGATGAACCTCGCACGGCATGAACTTCTTTGCTTCATCATATCATCTCTTGCACAGCCACATATCGCCGTTATTCTAAATGAAGTTGGAATGTGGATTATTTCATAGACTTGTAGCTTTTAAATTTGGTCTATTATAAGTTATGAACGTCATTCTTTATTTCTTATGTTCTATTGTTTTTCTAAATCTTCACATTTTCTTGTATATGTGACAGCGTTGGTAGCCTTGGCAAGCGTCAAGGAGAGACAGACGTCAAAGGAATTCTGATAACTAATTGTACGCTAACCGGGACAACAAATGGAGCCAGATTAAAACACGAGAGCTTCTGCTCCGCTCCAAGCGTAAAATATTATCTTTGACGATATAGTCATGAATGACGTTCAGAACCCCATTATCATTGATCAAAGCTATATGTCAAAGGATAAAGCAGAGGTGAGATATTGTACTTTGTTGTGCTGAGCGTGAATTTAAAATATTTTATCTATGAAAATGAAGTGATAACTAAGTAATTTTAATGATCGGATTTAATGAAACTTATATATAAGTGATTGTTTTCTCAAAAACGAAAATAAAGCATTTCATAAGGTTTTATGGAAACAGGTTGGTCGCTTGCACGTAAGATCTAAGAGTAGATCCACTAGCACTTTTAAATTATTACACGAAACAAAAATTTAGTGTTTGATTTTTTATTATAAATAAACTAGATACATATTGATTTCAAGCCTAATGTCTCTTTTGAACTAACTACACAGCCATCCAAGGTGAAGATTAGTGATGTCCACTTCAAGAACATAAGAGGGACCACAGTGTCAAAAATTGCAGTTGCTCTCAATTGCAGTGAAGCAGTTCCTTGTGAAGGCATTGAATTGGCTGACGTTGATCTAACAGCAGCCTCTGCCGATGTTGGCGATCTTTCTTATGTATGCACCAATGCCAAAGTTATCGTTAATGGGAAATTAAGCCCTGCTGGTTGTAGCTAAATCAAAAATACGTTGGTCCGAACGACCTAGAAATCATTTTTGTGATGTATATTTAGTGTTCCATCCTTTAGATTATTTTGATGTGTCCAAAGGCTGATAATCGCCTTAGGCACCAAGTGTAAGACGGCATGTTTCCTTATAGCATTTTACTTAAATGAATATGCCAAATCTAATTCTTTCTTTTTCTCTCTTTAGTCTTCGAGGCTATTTATCGCATTGTTGATCAAGACAACGACAAGTATTTTAGCCATGCCCCTGGCTCATGTAGAAAGTCCAGGCTATAAGATAAAATATAGGATCAAGGAAGCGAACTAGGCCGTCTGCCCGATTAGGGTTTCCTAAACCTAATCAAATTCTTAATAACGTTGTTCGCTTATATGTATGTTGAGTTGTTTTTATCAATTTTGTTTTGGAATCGAAAAACTAGAGCCCCTTCTTTCTTGGCTCTCTTTTTGTTTTGTTCAAAGAAGCTTCAATGAAGAAATAAAGAAGTTATGCATTACAAGATTAACCAATATCCGATTGTCCAAGACCGGATAGGAGCATATTGGCAAGACTGAAAGGTATATTAGAATTTTAATGCGAAGTTGGTTAGTAAATGTAAAAACTTTTCTATCTAATTAGCAGCCTCAGAGGTTGCATTTATCTCATTACAACCACCTTCTATGTCAGTGATTTCTTGAAACCAATGGAAATAATGTGCTCACATGCCAACCCTCTTAATATATATTTAAGTTGCCAGAAATAAACATTTGACCATTAAACTCATGCTACGTATTTCATGCTTAATTTATTTCTCAGTATTTCTTAAAACCTACCACTAAGTCGTATATTGAGTGTCTTAATAACTATTCCTAAAACCACTATCACGCTACTGTATGTATGCCACATTAGGCAAATACTACTGGTTGTTCTTAAGGGGAGTCAAGCTGAAATTGTGCATGCATCATTAAATTCATAACGCCTTTGGGTGCATTTTTATGTTTATGTCTTAGCAAAACATGCATTTGACTAGAGGTTCATCAGCCTTGGAGTGCAAGAAAATAAAAGAATTTACATATTGGGCAATATACATTGGGGACAATACATCTAGCATTCCTAATGATGGTGAATTTGAAATTGAAGTACCTGATGATTTGCTTATTACAGATTTCTAACATCTATTAGTAGCAATTTTTGAAAGTTCATACCCAGAACTACTTACTAAAATGAATCAGAGTGTTTGTCTCCAAAAGTGAGCAATTTTTGCACCAACACTTGAAATTGCTGAAGCAATAGATGATTACATGCTTTGGTTTCTTCGGAGAAGAACATGTATACCTACGCTCAGATAGTATTTGTAAGCAAATTTGGTTATTGATTCAGAAGCAAATTCATTCACTCTAGAGTTTTTTTAACAATATGAAGTGTTCACGTATTCCAGACAATGTTTTGAAGATTAAAGTTGGATTTCTTGTTATGTTGCTAAAGAGATGTTGACCAGGCTTCCGGTCTTTGTATTGGAACCAAACATAAAGTGACTCAATTGGGGAACCGTCTTTCTTGGTGAGCTTTTGTTTGGACGAAATGTTGGAGTTAAAGTTTATATACCAAGAACAGAGATGACTTCTAATAATACAAATTTTCTATTTATGCTACAACTTAGCTAATTCCCTTTGGTTGTTTCCCTTGCCATGACTATGAACAAAAGTTTGGGACAATCTTTGTGTAATTTTGGCTAGAAATGAGCATAGGACGGGCTGGTTCAGGAATTTAGTCAACGCATGTCGCTTCCCAAAGTTTCGAGATGTTCATTTTCACTGCGCCGTTCTCGGCTAAACATATTTGCATCCTATCCAATCCCATCCCAAATGTTATAGAGATTTTGGGATGGTGCGGTTCAGGTTTCGGGATAAAATTATATTTTCAAAATAAAGAATAATAAAATAGCAGATTCAGTTTTCAAAATCATCATTCATACAAATTAGAAAATCTCTGTTTCACGTCACAAAAGTTAGAAAAAGTGAATAAAAATTAAAAATATTAATGTCATCTTTTACTCCAATATTTGCTTACGAATCATTTTAAGAGCTATGAGGATTTATTTTAGAAACCAAGTTAAATTTCTTTAGATTTTTAATTTTAATTCTAACTTAAAAGAAGTATTTTTTTATTAGAAATGTGATTGGAGTAAACTTGAAATACAAAATTATATCTTGAATCTCAAGTCCGAGACATTATTGAGCAAAATAAATAAAAACTATGAAATCCTCTTCAAATAAAAGAAGAGAGAATATTTTAACTCTTTATATGTTATTTTATAAATATAGATATAGATTCTTTTCTCTTTTCTGCTTGGGCAATGGTTTAATTGATGTTTTAATTTTTTTAATGCTAAATCTATGACTTTTCAGTGACACATCACTATTTACAGCAACATACAATTAACTTGTGCTCCATCTAGCATTTGTTTATATGGCATCCTTAGAGTTTGAGGCTTAAGTCACAATTTTAGAATTCTTTATTATTTTTTAACTTTTAATTTTTATTTAGAACTCAAATATTATTTTTATAATTGTAATATAAATAAGTTTAAATTAAAATTCTTTTATGGATCTCAGGTTTGCGATAGTATTGGAATAAATGAAAACTCAATACTAATTCCCTTTCAGATTAAAGAGAGGAAACAATAACTTTAACATTATATATGTTACACAGGTAGATCTATATACATATATATATATATGTATATATATATATATATATGTTTATGTTTCTCTTTTTTTCGTTCATCATTCAATTGATATTTTTATTTTTCTTAAGCTTGGAAGCTAATGATATTTTTCACTTGGTGCATCACCTTTTTTTGAGTGTCTAAAATTGATTCGTAGTTGTGTACCTTCTATTAATTTACTTGTGTCACATCAAAGTTTGAAGGTTTAACTTAATGTAAATTATACAGATTAATTAAAGTGAAGGATAAAGGATTTCTTTGACATGTGAAAAATTAGATAGGTAAGATTAGAACTATAAAAGATTTTAAAAAAATAACATAAATTTTATAAATATATATGTACATATATATATAATTTATAAATATACATATGTTATTATATAGTATTTCTTTCGGGACGGATTTACCAAAAGACAAGACGGTTCAGGTTTCGAGATGGGATGCGCTGGGATAAAGGCTGAGATATACATATGACCTAAGATTTATTGTCTTCAAATGGCACAAGAAGCATAGTGCTTCTAAGGAGTACAAAGTTGTGGGGAAAAATAATTATTTGCAAAAATTAGCTATTCCCAAATGTAAGAAAAAAGAATTAAAACCCTTAAATGCTAGGGGGAGGGGCGCTAGGAAAGTTGTTGAAGTTAACCTTAGTTTATTTGGATGTCGAGGCCTCTAAACTATTATGCGCATTTAGAGATCCATAACATTACGTTTTTTAATTCAATAAAAATTGAGTAACAATGATAATTACAACGTGAAGTGTTGAGTTTTTTTTCTTATTTTTTTTATTGCTATTGCCTAATCAATATTTGGTTGAAAAATAAACATTTTAAATTTCTTTTCTAACCTCGACGGATAATTTAATTTTCTTGAACCCACTCGTTGTAGCGGAGAATAATTTTTTCTTGAAAAACATCCAATTGTTTTCTTTTGCTTCAATTTAGTTGTCTTTATATGAACTTATTAGCATTTATATTTTGAATATCGAAGGCAAAGAGAATTGATGTTCGAACCAATGATTTCGATCATGGGCGTAGGTTCGCATTATCCTATCCATTGTCATCACCATACTCTAGCTTATTACTAAACTCCAATCCAAAGCTTGCTTATAACTAAAACTCCAATCCAAAGTGTGATGCACAAGAAATAACGGCGATTTACAGAATTCTTTGCCTTTCCTAAAATAACAGAACCACAGACGCCAATAAACGTCAAATATATTGATTACGCCTTTTCCATTTGATTAAAAGAGAAAGCGGACTAAAAGAAAATAGAAAAGGAAACATGAATAAGGAATACTAGTCACCACTTTAATATTAACCGTTCAATGCATGGTCATCTTCTTTCTCTCTTTGATTCTGACAAACTCAAGAGAAGTGAATTTCCACTGACGTTTGGTGTTGCAAGAAAGAAATTGTTTAAGTTGAAATTGTTAAAGTTAGCTAACCATAAACAACCATTTTATTTTATGTTTTTGGATAATTTTCTAATGACAAGGGAATAACATTGTCTATAAGAATATTTTGAAGATGTTGAGAAGGCCGTTCGCAATTGAAGTTTTGAAGAACCTTCATTGCGAAATAAATGGATCGAAAAAAGTTAGAAATTATTAGTGCGAAAGATTAATTTTGGTTCATTCTCCTTCAACTCTGAAATGATGAAAAACTAGATTAATTAGATACCACGAATAGCTCAACTAAAAACGACCTTTACAATATTTGTGGAGAAGTTCCCCGAAATGACATACAAACCAAATAAACATATAACTAATTTATGAGAAATACAGTATAAAAAGCTATCGGACTTCCGTTTTCATTCATAACCCAAATAAATTTTAAATAAAACTTCCCTATCTTTGTGAACTACCGAAGCTGTCATTAGGTTCAAGGCCACCATGTTTCTTCCAAGGGGCAAGGCATGAAGGTTCTTTACCTTCTTGGTCTAACCTTGTTCTCAATTAGGACTGAGTGTGCTCCCTTGGTTCACGTCGTGGCCTTGCCGCAGTGGTGAGACAGTTTTGATGTCACTAAAGATGGGGCCGTAGCGATGGCAAAACAGAAAGTGCTTCGGTACGTAAGCTAAGAGAACTCCTGATTTCTCAATCAAATAACTATTTTCTTTGCGAAAAAATAATGCATCTTCTAGAGCCTGAGTCTTATGTTGTAAGTAGTTGTTCTAAAACAATGGCGTGAACTCAAGACTAAGAGATAGCTTAAGTGATTGAGACAATCTTCCCCATGTCAAGTCCTGGGTTCAATCCCATGGCGACCGAGGTTTTAAGAAAAAAAACGAGACTGTGGCGTGAACTCATTAATAGTATTCTAATTTGAAAAGTGAATATGCCTTACTTTGCAACTTTGTTTTCATATTGTGCAAAATACATTACTTCGAAACTTTGAAAAAAGATTGTGGAACACCTACGTCTCAACTCTTTTATAATTATAGTTTTAGTTGCGAAGGAAGGCCGGAAATTGTAAAGAGACATTTTAATACACGAATATCTCGTTACACTTTCTCGATGGGTAAATTTGATGTGCCCATTTGATCTACATGCGTGCATGCAGGCGTTCACTAAAACGTGGAATGCAGCATGCCATGCGACAGGACCAGCTAGGATTCTCGTTCCTCAGGGTACATTTGCAATAGGAGAAGTACTCTTCGAAGGTCCTTGCACCGCTCCCAAACCCATTACCATTGAAATTCAAGGGACTCTTCTGGGAAACACAGATCTCAGTCTTTACAAAAGCGGCAGATGGATAACAATCAGCCACGTCGATGGTGTCGTACTTACCGGTGGAGGAACCCTAAATGGCCAAGGTGAGGCGTCATGGAAGGAAAGGGAAAATGGTTGCGGGCTGCTTCCAGATGTATGTGTAACTGCTCAATTCCTAAGTCTATATTTCTTTTCTCGAACTACGCTATACTGGTCAAAGTTTTGCGCTTTTTTTATAAAGTAATCTTTCAATTTATAATTTTTTCTCTATGTGAATAATATATCTTAGCTCATTTGCTTAACATTATTCATCAATTTGATAGAGTTATTCTTTAAAATAGCATCCTAATTTGTGACCAAATTAAACAAATAACTCTTTGGATACTCGACTTTTAGTAGAGAAATGGCTCGTAAGTGAGACCAATCACGCATAGAGATTGACGAAGCTAACCTAATGGTCCGCCTATGATATATTTTGCAGAAACTTTTGCTGTTAAATCAATTGAAAAACAATACAGATGTAGGTGTTTCTAGTTCATACGACTTTTTTTTTTTTTAATCTCCTCAAACTACTTTACCACCGTATCTAGCCCGTTGTAACATGTCAAATTAAATCTAAACTAGTACCAGATGTGTAATTTCGGAGATTATATCGACTCCCTAATATGCATTGACATACGTTAAGCTTTTCTTGTATGGATGCAGGGTCTTGTATGGCAGAGTGTAACTAATTGTTATGCAAAATGTCAACCTCCTCAATAGCAAAGGGTTCCACATGAAGGTTCTTATCGATCGCACCAACATAACGATGTCGGATCTCAACATAACTGCGCCAGGAGACAGCCCTAACACTGATGGTGTCCACATTAGTGGTTCTCAAGCTATCACCATTACTAACTGTGTCATTGGAACGGGTGACGATTGCATCTCTATTGGCGATGGCAACGATGGTGTTAACGTCTCCAAAGTCTTTTGTGGACCTGGACATGGCATCAGGTTTGTTCTTGCATCATCATCGTCGTGTTCCAATCTCAAAATCTCGTAAGAATGATGAGTAGATGCTTTAGGTCAGGCAAATCACAATTCTAATATTACAATTTATCAATTAAAACTACAACATCCTAGGTAGAGCTATGCATGAACTAGTATGGAGAGCGAGCCCCACTAACCACAAAGACGAAGCCATTAAAGAGCGTGTTGGCATCGCTTTTGATCTTGAATACATGTGAAGTTTTAAAGCATTTAGATTGAAAAATCAATTTGACCCCATTGTAAATAAAAATATCGTAGATGAACCCCTGCACGGCATGAACTTCTTTGCTTCTGTCATATCATCTCTTGCACAGCCACATATCGCCGTTATTCTAAATGAAGTTGGAATGTGGATTATTTCATAGACTTGTAGCTTTTAAATTTGGTCTATTATAAGTTATGAACGCGTCATTCTTTATTTCTTATGTTCTATTGTTTTTCTAAATCTTCACATTTTCTTGTATATGTGACAGCGTTGGTAGCCTTGGCAAGCGTCAAGGAGAGACAGACGTCAAAGGAATTACTGATAACTAATTGTACGCTAACCGGGACAACAAATGGAGCCGTGATTAAAACGGAGAGCTTCGCTCCGCTCCAAGCGTCAAATATTATCTTTGACGATATAGTCATGAATGACGCTCGTAACCACATTATCATTGATCAAAGCTATATGTCAAAGGATAAAGCAGAGGTGAGATATTGTACTTTGTTGTGCTGAGCGTGAATTTAAAATATTTTATCTATGAAAATGAAGTGATAACTAAGTAATTTTAATGATCAGGATTTAATGAAACTTATATATAAGTGATTGTTTTCTCAAAAACGAAAATAAAGCATTTCATAAGGTTTTATGGAAACAGTTGGTCGCTTGCACAGAAGATCTAAGAGTAGATCCACTAGCACTTTTAAATTATTACACGAAACAAAAATTTAGTGTTTGATTTTTTTATTATAAATAAACTAGATACATATTGATTTCAAGCCTAATGTCTCTTTTGAACTAACTACACAGCCATCCAAGGTGAAGATTAGTGATGTCCACTTCAAGAACATAAGAGGGACCACGTGTCAAAAATTGCGCTTGCTCTCAATTGCGTGAAGCGATTCCTTGTGAAGGCATTGAATTGGTGACGTTGATCTAACAAAGACCTCTGCCGATGTTGGCGATCTTTCTTCCGTATGCACCAATGCCAAAGTTATCGTTAATGGGAAATTAAGCCTGCTGGTTGTAGCTAAATCAAAAATACGTTGGTCCGAACGACCTAGAAATCATTTTTGTGATGTATATTTAGTGTTCCATCCTTTAGATTATTTTGATGTGTCCAAAGGCTGATAATCGCCTTAGGCACCAAGTGTAAGACGGCATGTTTCCTTATAGCATTTTACTTAAATGAATATGCCAAATCTAATTCTTTCTTTTTCTCTCTTTAGTCTTGAGGCTATTTATCGCATTGTTGATCAAGACAACGACAAGTATTTTAGCCATGCCCCGGCTCATGTAGAAAGTCCAGGCTATAAGATAAAATATAGGATCAAGGAAGCGAACTAGGTTGCCTCGCCCGATTAGGGTTTCCTAAACCTAATCAAATTCTTAATAACGTTCGCTTATATGTATGTTGAGTTGTTTTTATCAATTTTGTTTTGGAATCGAAAAACTAGAGCCCCTTCTTTCTTGGCTCTCTTTTTGTTTTGTTCAAAGAAGCTTCAATGAAGAAATAAAAAAATTATGCATTACAAAATTAACCAATATACGATTGTACAAGACCGGATAGGAGCATATTTGCAAGACTGAAAGGTATATTAGAATTTTAATGCGGTTGGTTAGTAAATGTAAAAACTTTTCTATCTAATTAGCAGCCTCGGAGGTTGCATTTATCTCATTACAACCACCTTCTATGTCGGTGATTTCTTGAAACCAATGGAAATAATGTGCTCACATGCCAACCCTCTTAATATATATTTAAGTTGCGAAATAAACATTTGACCATTAAACTCATGCTACGTATTTCATGCTTAATTTATTTCTCAAGATTTCTTAAAACCTACCACTAAGTCGTATATTGAGTGTCTTAATAACTATTCCTAAAACCACTATCACGCTACTGTATGTATGCCACATTAGGCAAATACTACTGGTTGTTCTTAAGGGGAGTCAAGCTGAAATTGTGCATGCATCATTAAATTCATAACGCCTTTGGGTGCATTTTTATGTTTATGTCTTAGCAAAACATGCATTTGACTAGAGGTTCATCAGCCTTGGAGTGCAAGAAAATAAAAGAATTTACATATTGGGCAATATACATTGGGGACAATACATCTAGCATTCCTAATGATGGTGAATTTGAAATTGAAGTACCTGATGATTTGCTTATTACAGATTTCTAACATCTATTAGTAGCAATTTTTGAAAGTTCATACCAAGTACTACTTACTAAAATGAATCAGAGTGTTTGTTTCCAAAAGTGAGCAATTTTTGCACCAACTCTTGAAATTGCTGAAGCAATAGATGATTACATGCTTTGGTTTCTTCGGAGAAGAACATGTATACCTACGCTCGATAGTATTTGTAAGCAAATTTGGTTATTGATTCAAGCAAATTCATTCACTCTAGAGTTTTTAACAATATGAAGTGTTCACGTATTCGGACAATGTTTTGAAGATTAAAGTTGGATTTCTTGTTATGTTGCTAAAGAGATGTTGACCAGGCGTCCGGTCTTTGTATTGGAACCAAACATAAAGTGACTCAATTGGGGAACCGTGCTGCTGAGCTGAGCTTTTGTTTGGACGAAATGTTGGAGTTAAAGTTTATATACCAAGAATAGTGATGACTTCTAATAATACAAATTTTCTATTTATGCTACAACTTAGCTAATTCCCTTTGGTTGTTTCCCTTGCCATGACTATGAACAAAAGTTTGGGACAATCTTTGTGTAATTTTGGCTAGAATGAGCATAGGACGGGCTGGTTCAGGAATTTAGTCAACGCATGTCGCTTCCCAAAGTTTCGAGATGTTCATTTTCACTGCGCCGTTCTCGGCTAAACATATTTGCATCCTATCCAATCCCATCCCAAATGTTATAGAGATTTTGGGATGGTGCGGTTCAGGTTTCGGGATAAAATTATATTTTCAAAATAAAGAATAATAAAATAGCAGATTCAGTTTTCAAAATCATCATTCATACAAATTAGAAAATCTCTGTTTCACGTCACAAAAGTTAGAAAAAGTGAATAAAAATTAAAAATATTAATGTCATCTTTTACTCCAATATTTGCTTACGAATCATTTTAAGAGCTATGAGGATTTATTTTAGAAACCAAGTTAAATTTCTTTAGATTTTTAATTTTAATTCTAACTTAAAAGAAGTATTTTTTTATTAGAAATGTGATTGGAGTAAACTTGAAATACAAAATTATATCTTGAATCTCAAGTCCGAGACATTATTGAGCAAAATAAATAAAAACTATGAAATCCTCTTCAAATAAAAGAAGAGAGAATATTTTAACTCTTTATATGTTATTTTATAAATATAGATATAGATTCTTTTCTCTTTTTCTGCTTGGGCAATGGTTTAATTGATGTTTTAATTTTTTTTAATGCTAAATCTATGACTTTTTCAGCTGACACATCACTATTTACAGCAACATACAATTAACTTGTGCTCCATCTAGCATTTGTTTATATGGCATCCTTAGAGTTTGAGGCTTAAGTCACAATTTTAGAATTCTTTATTATTTTTTAACTTTTAATTTTTATTTAGAACTCAAAAATTATTTTTATAATTGTAATATAAATAAGTTTAAATTAAAATTCTTTTATGGATCTCAGGTTTGCGATAGTATTGGAATAAATGAAAACTCAATACTAATTCCCTTTCAGATTAAAGAGAGGAAACAATAACTTTAACATTATATATGTTTCACAGGTAGATCTATATACATATATATATATATATGTATATATATATATATGTTTATGTTTCTCTTTTTTTCGTTCATCATTCAATTGATATTTTTATTTTTCTTAAGCTTGGAAGCTAATGATATTTTTCACTTGGTGCATCACCTTTTTTTGAGTGTCTAAAATTGATTCGTAGTTGTGTACCTTCTATTAATTTACTTGTGTCACATCAAAGTTTGAAGGTTTAACTTAATGTAAATTATACAGATTAATTAAAGTGAAGGATAAAGGATTTCTTTGACATGTGAAAAATTAGATAGGTAAGATTAGAACTATAAAAGATTTTAAAAAAATAACATAAATTTTATAAATATATATGTACATATATATATAATTTATAAATATACATATGTTATTATATAGTATTTCTTTCGGGACGGATTTACCGCAAAAGACAAGACGGTTCAGGTTTAGAGATTGGATGCGCTGGGATAAAGGCTGAGATATACATATGACCTAAGATTTATTGTCTTCAAATGGCACAAGAAGCATAGTGCTTCTAAGGAGTACAAAGTTGTGGGGAAAAATAATTATTTGCAAAAATTAGCTATTCCCAAATGTAAGAAAAAAGAATTAAAACCCTTAAATGCTAGGGGGAGGGGCGCTAGGAAAGTTGTTGAAGTTAACCTTAGTTTATTTGGATGTCGAGGCCTCTAAACTATTATGCGCATTTAGAGATCCATAACATTACGTTTTTTAATTCAATAAAAATTGAGTAACAATGATAATTACAACGTGAAGTGTTGAGTTTTTTTTCTTATTTTTTTTATTGCTATTGCCTAATCAATATTTGGTTGAAAAATAAACATTTTAAATTTCTTTTCTAACCTCGGATAATTTAATTTTCTTGAACCCACTCGTTGTAGCGGAGAATAATTTTTTCTTGAAAAACATCCAATTGTTTTCTTTTGCTTCAATTTAGTTGTCTTTATATGAACTTATTAGCATTTATATTTTGAATATCGAAGGCAAAGAGAATTGATGTTCGAACCAATGATTTCGATCATGGGCGTAGGTTCGCATTATCCTATCCATTGTCATCACCATACTCTAGCTTATTACTAAACTCCAATCCAAAGCTTGCTTATAACTAAAACTCCAATCCAAAGTGTGATGCACAAGAAATAACGGCGATTTACACAGAATTCTTTGCCTTTCCTAAAATAACAGAACCACGGGACGCCAATAAACGTCAAATATATTGATTACGCCTTTTCCATTTGATTAAAAGAGAAAGCGGACCAAAAGAAAATAGAAAAGGAAACATGAATAAGGAATACTAGTCACCACTTTAAGATTAACCGTTCAATGCATGGTCATCTTCTTTCTCTCTTTGATTCTGACAAACTCAAGAGAAGTGAATTTCCACCGACGCTTGGTGTTGCAAGAAAGAAATTGTTTAAGTTGAAATTGTTAAAGTTAGCTAACCATAAACAACCATTTTATTTTATGTTTTTGGATAATTTTCTAATGACAAGGGAATAACATTGTCTATAAGAATATTTTGAAGATGTTGAGAAGGCCGTTTCGCAATTGAAGTTTTGAAGAACCTTCATTGCGAAATAAATGGATCGAAAAAAGTTAGAAATTATTAGTGCGAAAGATTAATTTTGGTTCATTCTCCTTCAACTCTGAAATGATGAAAAACTAGATTAATTAGATACCACGAATAGCTCAACTAAAAACGACCTTTACAATATTTGTGGAGAAGTTCCCCGAAATGACATACAAACCAAATAAACATATAACTAATTTATGAGAAATACAGTATAAAAAGCTATCGGACTTCCGTTTTCATTCATAACCCAAATAAATTTTAAATAAAACTTCCCTATCTTTGTGAACTACCCCGAAGCTGTCATTAGGTTCAAGGCCACCATGTTTCTTCCAAGGGGCAAGGCATGAAGGTTCTTTACCTTCTTGGTCTAACCTTGTTCTCAATTAGGACTGAGTGTGCTCCCTTGGTTCACGTCGTGGCCTTGCCGCAGTGGTGAGACAGTTTTGATGTCACTAAAGATGGGGCCGTAGTGATGGCAAAACAGAAAGTGCTTGATGCGTAAGCTAAGAGAACTCCTGATTTCTCAATCAAATAACTATTTTCTTTGCGAAAAAATAATGCATCTTCTAGAGCCTGAGTCTTATGTTGTAAGTAGTTGTTCTAAAACAATGGCGTGAACTCAAGACTAAGAGATAGCTCAAGTGATTGAGACAATCTTCCCCATGTCAAGTCCTGGGTTCAATCCCATGGCGACCGAGGTTTTAAGAAAAAAAACGAGACTGTGGCGTGAACTCATTAATAGTATTCTAATTTGAAAAGTGAATATGCCTTACTTTGCAACTTTGTTTTCATATTGTGCAAAATACATTACTTCGAAACTTTGAAAAAAGATTGTGGAACACCTACGTCTCAACTCTTTTATAATTATAGTTTTAGTTGCGAAGGAAGGCCGGAAATTGTAAAGAGACATTTTAATACACGAATATCTCGTTACACTTTCTCGATGGGTAAATTTGATGTGCCCATTTGATCTACATGCGTGCATGCAGGCGTTCACTAAAACGTGGAATGCAGCATGCCATGCGACAGGACCAGCTAGGATTCTCGTTCCTCAGGGTACATTTGCAATAGGAGAAGTACTCTTCGAAGGTCCTTGCACCGCTCCCAAACCCATTACCATTGAAATTCAAGGGACTCTTACGGGAAACACAGATCTCGGTCTTTACAAAAGCGGCGGATGGATAACAATCAGCCACGTCGATGGTGTCGTACTTACGGTGGAGGAACCCTAAATGGCCAAGGTGAGGCGTCATGGAAGGAAAGGGAAAATGGTTGCGGGCTGCTTCGGATGTATGTGTAATCGCTCAATTCCTAAGTCTATATTTCTTTTCTCGAACTACGCTATCTTGGTCAAAGTTTTGCGCTTTTTTATAAAGTAATCTTTCAATTTATAATTTTTCTCTATGTGAATAATATATCTTAGCTCATTTGCTTAACATTATTCATCAATTTGATAGAGTTATTCTTTAAAATAGCATCCTAATTTGTGACCAAATTAAACAAATAACTCTTTGGATACTCGACTTTTAGTAGAGAAATGGCTCGTAAGTGAGACCAATCACGCATAGAGATTGTGAAGCTAACCTAATGGTCCGCCTATGATATATTTTGCAGAAACTTTTGCTGTTAAATCAATTGAAAAACAATACAGATGTAGGTGTTTCTAGTTCATACGACTTTTTTTTTTTTTAATCTCCTCAAACTACTTTACCACCGTATCTAGCCCGTTGTAACTTGTCAAATTAAATCTAAACTAGTACCAGATGTGTAATTTCGGAGATTATATCGACTCCCTAATATGCATTGACATACGTTAAGCTTTTCTTGTATGGATGCAGGGTCTTGTATGGCAGAGTGTAACTAATTCTGTTATGCAAAATGTCAACCTCCTCAATAGCAAAGGGTTCCACATGAAGGTTCTCGATCGCACCAACATAACGATGTCGGATCTCAACATAACTGCGCCAGGAGACAGCCCTAACACTGATGGTGTCCACATTAGTGGTTCTCAAGCTATCACCATTACTAACTGTGTCATTGGAACGGGTGACGATTGCATCTCTATTGGCGATGGCAACGATGGTGTTAACGTCTCCAAAGTCTTTTGTGGACCTGGACATGGCATCAGGTTTGTTCTTGCATCATTATCGTCGTGTTCCAATCTCAAAATCTCGTAAGAATGATGAGTAGATGCTTTAGGTCAGGCAAATCACAATTCTAATATTACAATTTATCAATTAAAACTACAACATCCTAGGTAGAGCTATGCATGAACTAGTATGGAGAGCAGGCCCCACTAACCACAAAGACGAAGCCATTAAAGAGCGTGTTGGCATCGCTTTTGATCTTGAATACATGTGAAGTTTTAAAGCATTTAGATTGAAAAATCAATTTGACCCCATTGTAAATAAAAATATCGTAGATGAACCTCGCACGGCATGAACTTCTTTGCTTCACATATCATCTCTTGCACAGCCACATATCGCCGTTATTCTAAATGAAGTTGGAATGTGGATTATTTCATAGACTTGTAGCTTTTAAATTTGGTCTATTATAAGTTATGAACGTCATTCTTTATTTCTTATGTTCTATTGTTTTTCTAAATCTTCACATTTTCTTGTATATGTGACAGCGTTGGTAGCCTTGGCAAGCGTCAAGGAGAGACAGACGTCAAAGGAATTACGATAACTAATTGTACGCTAACCGGGACAACAAATGGAGCCGATTAAAACACGAGAGCTTCTGCTCCGCTCCAAGCGTCAAATATTATCTTTGACGATATAGTCATGAATGACGTTCAGAACCCCATTATCATTGATCAAAGCTATATGTCAAAGGATAAAGCAGAGGTGAGATATTGTACTTTGTTGTGCTGAGCGTGAATTTAAAATATTTTATCTATGAAAATGAAGTGATAACTAAGTAATTTTAATGATCAGGATTTAATGAAACTTATATATAAGTGATTGTTTTCTCAAAAACTAAAATAAAGCATTTCATAAGGTTTTATGGAAACAGTTGGTCGCTTGCTGTACGTAAGATCTAAGAGTAGATCCACTAGCACTTTTAAATTATTACACGAAACAAAAATTTAGTGTTTGATTTTTTATTATAAATAAACTAGATACATATTGATTTCAAGCCTAATGTCTCTTTTGAACTAACTACACAGCCATCCAAGGTGAAGATTAGTGATGTCCACTTCAAGAACATAAGAGGGACCACAGTGTCAAAAATTGCAGTTGCTCTCAATTGCAGTGAAGCAGTTCCTTGTGAAGGCATTGAATTGGCTGACGTTGATCTAACAGCAGCCTCTGCCGATGTTGGCGATCTTTCTTCTGTATGCACCAATGCCAAAGTTATCGTTAATGGGAAATTAAGCCCTGCTGGTTGTAGCTAAATCAAAAATACGTTGGTCCGAACGACCTAGAAATCATTTTTGTGATGTATATTTAGTGTTCCATCCTTTAGATTATTTTGATGTGTCCAAAGGCTGATAATCGCCTTAGGCACCAAGTGTAAGACGGCATGTTTCCTTATAGCATTTTACTTAAATGAATATGCCAAATCTAATTCTTTCTTTTTCTCTCTTTAGTCTTCGAGGCTATTTATCGCATTGTTGATCAAGACAACGACAAGTATTTTAGCCATGCCCCTGGCTCATGTAGAAAGTCCAGGCTATAAGATAAAATATAGGATCAAGGAAGCGAACTAGGCCGTCTGCCCGATTAGGGTTTCCTAAACCTAATCAAATTCTTAATAACGTTTTTCGCTTATATGTATGTTGAGTTGTTTTTATCAATTTTGTTTTGGAATCGAAAAACTAGAGCCCCTTCTTTCTTGGCTCTCTTTTTGTTTTGTTCAAAGAAGCTTCAATGAAGAAATAAAGAAGTTATGCATTACAAGATTAACCAATATCCGATTGTCCAAGACCGGATAGGAGCATATTGGCAAGACTGAAAGGTATATTAGAATTTTAATGCGGTTGGTTAGTAAATGTAAAAACTTTTCTATCTAATTAGCAGCCTCAGAGGTTGCATTTATCTCATTACAACCACCTTCTATGTCAGTGATTTCTTGAAACCAATGGAAATAATGTGCTCACATGCCAACCCTCTTAATATATATTTAAGTTGCCAGAAATAAACATTTGACCATTAAACTCATGCTACGTATTTCATGCTTAATTTATTTCTCGATTTCTTAAAACCTACCACTAAGTCGTATATTGAGTGTCTTAATAACTATTCCTAAAACCACTATCACGCTCGTATGTATGCCACATTAGGCAAATACTACTGGTTGTTCTTAAGAGTCAAGCTGAAATTGTGCATGCATCATTAAATTCATAACGCCTTTGGGTGCATTTTTATGTTTATGTCTTAGCAAAACATGCATTTGACTAGAGGTTCATCAGCCTTGGAGTGCAAGAAAATAAAAGAATTTACATATTGGGCAATATACATTGGGGACAATACATCTAGCATTCCTAATGATGGTGAATTTGAAATTGAAGTACCTGATGATTTGCTTATTACAGATTTCTAACATCTATTAGTAGCAATTTTTGAAAGTTCATACCCAGAACTACTTACTAAAATGAATCAGTGTTTGTCTCCAAAAGTGAGCAATTTTTGCACCAACACTTGAAATTGCTGAAGCAATAGATGATTACATGCTTTGGTTTCTTCGGAGAAGAACATGTATACCTACGCTCAGATAGTATTTGTAAGCAAATTTGGTTATTGATTCAGAAGCAAATTCATTCACTCTAGAGTTTTTTTAACAATATGAAGTGTTCACGTATTCCAGACAATGTTTTGAAGATTAAAGTTGGATTTCTTGTTATGTTGCTAAAGAGATGTTGACCAGGCTTCGGTCTTTGTATTGGAACCAAACATAAAGTGACTCAATTGGGGAACCGTCTTCTTGAAATGAGCTTTTGTTTGGACGAAATGTTGGAGTTAAAGTTTATATACCAAGAATAGTGATGACTTCTAATAATACAAATTTTCTATTTATGCTACAACTTAGCTAATTCCCTTTGGTTGTTTCCCTTGCCATGACTATGAACAAAAGTTTGGGACAATCTTTGTGTAATTTTGGCTAGAATGAGCATAGGACGGGCTGGTTCAGGAATTTAGTCAACGCATGTCGCTTCCCAAAGTTTCGAGATGTTCATTTTCACTGCGCCGTTCTCGGCTAAACATATTTGCATCCTATCCAATCCCATCCCAAATGTTATAGAGATTTTGGGATGGTGCGGTTCAGGTTTCGGGATAAAATTATATTTTCAAAATAAAGAATAATAAAATAGCAGATTCAGTTTTCAAAATCATCATTCATACAAATTAGAAAATCTCTGTTTCACGTCACAAAAGTTAGAAAAAGTGAATAAAAATTAAAAATATTAATGTCATCTTTTACTCCAATATTTGCTTACGAATCATTTTAAGAGCTATGAGGATTTATTTTAGAAACCAAGTTAAATTTCTTTAGATTTTTAATTTTAATTCTAACTTAAAAGAAGTATTTTTTTATTAGAAATGTGATTGGAGTAAACTTGAAATACAAAATTATATCTTGAATCTCAAGTCCGAGACATTATTGAGCAAAATAAATAAAAACTATGAAATCCTCTTCAAATAAAAGAAGAGAGAATATTTTAACTCTTTATATGTTATTTTATAAATATAGATATAGATTCTTTTCTCTTTTCTGCTTGGGCAATGGTTTAATTGATGTTTTAATTTTTTTAATGCTAAATCTATGACTTTTTCAGTGACACATCACTATTTACAGCAACATACAATTAACTTGTGCTCCATCTAGCATTTGTTTATATGGCATCCTTAGAGTTTGAGGCTTAAGTCACAATTTTAGAATTCTTTATTATTTTTTAACTTTTAATTTTTATTTAGAACTCAAAAATTATTTTTATAATTGTAATATAAATAAGTTTAAATTAAAATTCTTTTATGGATCTCAGGTTTGCGATAGTATTGGAATAAATGAAAACTCAATACTAATTCCCTTTCAGATTAAAGAGAGGAAACAATAACTTTAACATTATATATGTTTCACAGTTAGATCTATATACATATATATATATATATGTATATATATATATATGTTTATGTTTCTCTTTTTTTCGTTCATCATTCAATTGATATTTTTATTTTTCTTAAGCTTGGAAGCTAATGATATTTTTCACTTGGTGCATCACCTTTTTTTGAGTGTCTAAAATTGATTCGTAGTTGTGTACCTTCTATTAATTTACTTGTGTCACATCAAAGTTTGAAGGTTTAACTTAATGTAAATTATACAGATTAATTAAAGTGAAGGATAAAGGATTTCTTTGACATGTGAAAAATTAGATAGGTAAGATTAGAACTATAAAAGATTTTAAAAATAACATAAATTTTATAAATATATATGTACATATATATATAATTTATAAATATACATATGTTATTATATAGTATTTCTTTCGGGACGGATTTACCAAAAGACAAGACGGTTCAGGTTTCGAGATGGGATGCGCTGGGATAAAGGCTGAGATATACATATGACCTAAGATTTATTGTCTTCAAATGGCACAAGAAGCATAGTGCTTCTAAGGAGTACAAAGTTGTGGGGAAAAATAATTATTTGCAAAAATTAGCTATTCCCAAATGTAAGAAAAAAGAATTAAAACCCTTAAATGCTAGGGGGAGGGGCGCTAGGAAAGTTGTTGAAGTTAACCTTAGTTTATTTGGATGTCGAGGCCTCTAAACTATTATGCGCATTTAGAGATCCATAACATTACGTTTTTTAATTCAATAAAAATTGAGTAACAATGATAATTACAACGTGAAGTGTTGAGTTTTTTTTCTTATTTTTTTTATTGCTATTGCCTAATCAATATTTGGTTGAAAAATAAACATTTTAAATTTCTTTTCTAACCTCGGATAATTTAATTTTCTTGAACCCACTCGTTGTAGCGGAGAATAATTTTTTCTTGAAAAAACATCCAATTGTTTTCTTTTGCTTCAATTTAGTTGTCTTTATATGAACTTATTAGCATTTATATTTTGAATATCGAAGGCAAAGAGAATTGATGTTCGAACCAATGATTTCGATCATGGGCGTAGGTTCGCATTATCCTATCCATTGTCATCACCATACTCTAGCTTATTACTAAACTCCAATCCAAAGCTTGCTTATAACTAAAACTCCAATCCAAAGTGTGATGCACAAGAAATAACGAAGCGATTTACAGAATTCTTTGCCTTTCCTAAAATAACAGAACCACAGGACGCCAATAAACGTCAAATATATTGATTACGCCTTTTCCATTTGATTAAAAGAGAAAGCAGACCAAAAGAAAATAGAAAAGGAAACATGAATAAGGAATACTAGTCACCACTTTAATATTAACCGTTCAATGCATGGTCATCTTCTTTCTCTCTTTGATTCTGACAAACTCAAGAGAAGTGAATTTCCACTGACGTTTGGTGTTGCAAGAAAGAAATTGTTTAAGTTGAAATTGTTAAAGTTAGCTAACCATAAACAACCATTTTATTTTATGTTTTTGGATAATTTTCTAATGACAAGGGAATAACATTGTCTATAAGAATATTTTGAAGATGTTGAGAAGGCCGTTTCGCAATTGAAGTTTTGAAGAACCTTCATTGCGAAATAAATGGATCGAAAAAAGTTAGAAATTATTAGTGCGAAAGATTAATTTTGGTTCATTCTCCTTCAACTCTGAAATGATGAAAAACTAGATTAATTAGATACCACGAATAGCTCAACTAAAAACGACCTTTACAATATTTGTGGAGAAGTTCCCCGAAATGACATACAAACCAAATAAACATATAACTAATTTATGAGAAATACAGTATAAAAAGCTATCGGACTTCCGTTTTCATTCATAACCCAAATAAATTTTAAATAAAACTTCCCTATCTTTGTGAACTACCCCGAAGCTGTCATTAGGTTCAAGGCCACCATGTTTCTTCCAAGGGGGCAAGGCATGAAGGTTCTTTACCTTCTTGGTCTAACCTTGTTCTCAATTAGGACTGAGTGTGCTCCCTTGGTTCACGTCGTGGCCTTGCCGCAGTGGTGAGACAGTTTTGATGTCACTAAAGATGGGGCCGTAGCGATGGCAAAACAGAAAGTGCTTGATGCACGTAAGCTAAGAGAACTCCTGATTTCTCAATCAAATAACTATTTTCTTTGCGAAAAATAATGCATCTTCTAGAGCCTGAGTCTTATGTTGTAAGTAGTTGTTCTAAAACAATGGCGTGAACTCAAGACTAAGAGATAGCTCAAGTGATTGAGACAATCTTCCCCATGTCAAGTCCTGGGTTCAATCCCATGGCGACCGAGGTTTTAAGAAAAAAAACGAGACGTGGCGTGAACTCATTAATAGTATTCTAATTTGAAAAGTGAATATGCCTTACTTTGCAACTTTGTTTTCATATTGTGCAAAATACATTACTTCGAAACTTTGAAAAAAGATTGTGGAACACCTACGTCTCAACTCTTTTATAATTATAGTTTTAGTTGCGAAGGAAGGCCGGAAATTGTAAAGAGACATTTTAATACACGAATATCTCGTTACACTTTCTCGATGGGTAAATTTGATGTGCCCATTTGATCTACATGCGTGCATGCAGGCGTTCACTAAAACGTGGAATGCAGCATGCCATGCGACAGGACCAGCTAGGATTCTCGTTCCTCAGGGTACATTTGCAATAGGAGAAGTACTCTTCGAAGGTCCTTGCACCGCTCCCAAACCCATTACCATTGAAATTCAAGGGACTCTTCTGGGAAACACAGATCTCAGTCTTTACAAAAGCGGCAGATGGATAACAATCAGCCACGTCGATGGTGTCGTACTTACCAGGTGGAGGAACCCTAAATGGCCAAGGTGAGGCGTCATGGAAGGAAAGGGAAAATGGTTGCGGGCTGCTTCGGATGTATGTGTAATCGCTCAATTCCTAAGTCTATATTTCTTTTCTCGAACTACGCTATCTTGGTCAAAGTTTTGCGCTTTTTTATAAAGTAATCTTTCAATTTATAATTTTTCTCTATGTGAATAATATATCTTAGCTCATTTGCTTAACATTATTCATCAATTTGATAGAGTTATTCTTTAAAATAGCATCCTAATTTGTGACCAAATTAAACAAATAACTCTTTGGATACTCGACTTTTAGTAGAGAAATGGCTCGTAAGTGAGACCAATCACGCATAGAGATTGACGAAGCTAACCTAATGGTCCGCCTATGATATATTTTGCAGAAACTTTTGCTGTTAAATCAATTGAAAAAACAATACAGATGTAGGTGTTTCTAGTTCATACGACTTTTTTTTTTTTTAATCTCCTCAAACTACTTTACCACCGTATCTAGCCCGTTGTAACATGTCAAATTAAATCTAAACTAGTACCAGATGTGTAATTTCGGAGATTATATCGACTCCCTAATATGCATTGACATACGTTAAGCTTTTCTTGTATGGATGCAGGGTCTTGTATGGCAGAGTGTAACTAATTCTGTTATGCAAAATGTCAACCTCCTCAATAGCAAAGGGTTCCACATGAAGGTTCTCGATCGCACCAACATAACGATGTCGGATCTCAACATAACTGCGCCAGGAGACAGCCCTAACACTGATGGTGTCCACATTAGTGGTTCTCAAGCTATCACCATTACTAACTGTGTCATTGGAACGGGTGACGATTGCATCTCTATTGGCGATGGCAACGATGGTGTTAACGTCTCCAAAGTCTTTTGTGGACCTGGACATGGCATCAGGTTTGTTCTTGCATCATTATCGTCGTGTTCCAATCTCAAAATCTCGTAAGAATGATGAGTAGATGCTTTAGGTCAGGCAAATCACAATTCTAATATTACAATTTATCAATTAAAACTACAACATCCTAGGTAGAGCTATGCATGAACTAGTATGGAGAGCAGGCCCCACTAACCACAAAGACGAAGCCATTAAAGAGCGTGTTGGCATCGCTTTTGATCTTGAATACATGTGAAGTTTTAAAGCATTTAGATTGAAAAATCAATTTGACCCCATTGTAAATAAAAATATCGTAGATGAACCTGCACGGCATGAACTTCTTTGCTTCACGTCATATCATCTCTTGCATGACCACATATCGCCGTTATTCTAAATGAAGTTGGAATGTGGATTATTTCATAGACTTGTAGCTTTTAAATTTGGTCTATTATAAGTTATGAACGTCATTCTTTATTTCTTATGTTCTATTGTTTTTCTAAATCTTCACATTTTCTTGTATATGTGACAGCGTTGGTAGCCTTGGCAAGCGTCAAGGAGAGACAGACGTCAAAGGAATTACAGTAACTAATTGTACGCTAACCGGGACAACAAATGGAGCCAGGATTAAAACACGAGAGCTTCGCTCCGCTCCAAGCGTCAAATATTATCTTTGACGATATAGTCATGAATGACGCTCGTAACCCCATTATCATTGATCAAAGCTATATGTCAAAGGATAAAGCAGAGGTGAGATATTGTACTTTGTTGTCTGGCGTGAATTTAAAATATTTTATCTATGAAAATGAAGTGATAACTAAGTAATTTTAATGATCGGATTTAATGAAACTTATATATAAGTGATTGTTTTCTCAAAAACGAAAATAAAGCATTTCATAAGGTTTTATGGAAACAGTTGGTCGCTTGCACAGAAGATCTAAGAGTAGATCCACTAGCACTTTTAAATTATTACACGAAACAAAAATTTAGTGTTTGATTTTTTTATTATAAATAAACTAGATACATATTGATTTCAAGCCTAATGTCTCTTTTGAACTAACTACACAGCCATCCAAGGTGAAGATTAGTGATGTCCACTTCAAGAACATAAGAGGGACCACAGTGTCAAAAATTGCAGTTGCTCTCAATTGCAGTGAAGCAGTTCCTTGTGAAGGCATTGAATTGGCTGACGTTGATCTAACAGCAGCCTCTGCCGATGTTGGCGATCTTTCTTCTGTATGCACCAATGCCAAAGTTATCGTTAATGGGAAATTAAGCCCTGCTGGTTGTAGCTAAATCAAAAATACGTTGGTCCGAACGACCTAGAAATCATTTTTGTGATGTATATTTAGTGTTCCATCCTTTAGATTATTTTGATGTGTCCAAAGGCTGATAATCGCCTTAGGCACCAAGTGTAAGACGGCATGTTTCCTTATAGCATTTTACTTAAATGAATATGCCAAATCTAATTCTTTCTTTTTCTCTCTTTAGTCTTCGAGGCTATTTATCGCATTGTTGATCAAGACAACGACAAGTATTTTAGCCATGCCCCTGGCTCATGTAGAAAGTCCAGGCTATAAGATAAAATATAGGATCAAGGAAGCGAACTAGGCCGTCTGCCCGATTAGGGTTTCCTAAACCTAATCAAATTCTTAATAACGTTTTTCGCTTATATGTATGTTGAGTTGTTTTTATCAATTTTGTTTTGGAATCGAAAAACTAGAGCCCCTTCTTTCTTGGCTCTCTTTTTGTTTTGTTCAAAGAAGCTTCAATGAAGAAATAAAGAAGTTATGCATTACAAGATTAACCAATATCCGATTGTCCAAGACCAGATAGGAGCATATTGGCAAGACTGAAAGGTATATTAGAATTTTATTGGGTTGTTGGTTAGTAAATGTAAAAACTTTTCTATCTAATTAGCAGCCTCAGAGGTTGCATTTATCTCATTACAACCACCTTCTATGTCAGTGATTTCTTGAAACCAATGGAAATAATGTGCTCACATGCCAACCCTCTTAATATATATTTAAGTTGCAGAAATAAACATTTGACCATTAAACTCATGCTACGTATTTCATGCTTAATTTATTTCTCAGATTTCTTAAAACCTACCACTAAGTCGTATATTGAGTGTCTTAATAACTATTCCTAAAACCACTATCACGCTACTGTATGTATGCCACATTAGGCAAATACTACTGGTTGTTCTTAAGGGGAGTCAAGCTGAAATTGTGCATGCATCATTAAATTCATAACGCCTTTGGGTGCATTTTTATGTTTATGTCTTAGCAAAACATGCATTTGACTAGAGGTTCATCAGCCTTGGAGTGCAAGAAAATAAAAGAATTTACATATTGGGCAATATACATTGGGGACAATACATCTAGCATTCCTAATGATGGTGAATTTGAAATTGAAGTACCTGATGATTTGCTTATTACAGATTTCTAACATCTATTAGTAGCAATTTTTGAAAGTTCATACCTAACTACTTACTAAAATGAATCAGTGTTTGTCTCCAAAAGTGAGCAATTTTGCACCAACACTTGAAATTGCTGAAGCAATAGATGATTACATGCTTTGGTTTCTTCGAGAAGAACATGTATACCTACGCTCGGATAGTATTTGTAAGCAAATTTGGTTATTGATTCAGAAGCAAATTCATTCACTCTAGAGTTTTTTTAACAATATGAAGTGTTCACGTATTCCAGACAATGTTTTGAAGATTAAAGTTGGATTTCTTGTTATGTTGCTAAAGAGATGTTGACCAGGCTTCCGGTCTTTGTATTGGAACCAAACATAAAGTGACTCAATTGGGGAACCGTGCTGCTGAGCTGAGCTTTTGTTTGGACGAAATGTTGGAGTTAAAGTTTATATACCAAGAATAGTGATGACTTCTAATAATACAAATTTTCTATTTATGCTACAACTTAGCTAATTCCCTTTGGTTGTTTCCCTTGCCATGACTATGAACAAAAGTTTGGGACAATCTTTGTGTAATTTTGGCTAGAATGAGCATAGGACGGGCTGGTTCAGAATTTAGTCAACGCATGTCGCTTCCCAAAGTTTCGAGATGTTCATTTTCACTGCGTTCTCGGCTAAACATATTTGCATCCTATCCAATCCCATCCCAAATGTTATAGAGATTTTGGGATGGTGCGGTTCAGGTTTCGGGATAAAATTATATTTTCAAAATAAAGAATAATAAAATAGCAGATTCAGTTTTCAAAATCATCATTCATACAAATTAGAAAATCTCTGTTTCACGTCACAAAAGTTAGAAAAAGTGAATAAAAATTAAAAATATTAATGTCATCTTTTACTCCAATATTTGCTTACGAATCATTTTAAGAGCTATGAGGATTTATTTTAGAAACCAAGTTAAATTTCTTTAGATTTTTAATTTTAATTCTAACTTAAAAGAAGTATTTTTTTATTAGAAATGTGATTGGAGTAAACTTGAAATACAAAATTATATCTTGAATCTCAAGTCCGAGACATTATTGAGCAAAATAAATAAAAACTATGAAATCCTCTTCAAATAAAAGAAGAGAGAATATTTTAACTCTTTATATGTTATTTTATAAATATAGATATAGATTCTTTTCTCTTTTCTGCTTGGGCAATGGTTTAATTGATGTTTTAATTTTTTTTAATGCTAAATCTATGACTTTTTCAGCTGACACATCACTATTTACAGCAACATACAATTAACTTGTGCTCCATCTAGCATTTGTTTATATGGCATCCTTAGAGTTTGAGGCTTAAGTCACAATTTTAGAATTCTTTATTATTTTTTAACTTTTAATTTTTATTTAGAACTCAAATATTATTTTTATAATTGTAATATAAATAAGTTTAAATTAAAATTCTTTTATGGATCTCAGGTTTGCGATAGTATTGGAATAAATGAAAACTCAATACTAATTCCCTTTCAGATTAAAGAGAGGAAACAATAACTTTAACATTATATATGTTACACAGGTAGATCTATATACATATATATATATATATGTATATATATATATATATATATGTTTATGTTTCTCTTTTTTTCGTTCATCATTCAATTGATATTTTTATTTTTCTTAAGCTTGGAAGCTAATGATATTTTTCACTTGGTGCATCACCTTTTTTTGAGTGTCTAAAATTGATTCGTAGTTGTGTACCTTCTATTAATTTACTTGTGTCACATCAAAGTTTGAAGGTTTAACTTAATGTAAATTATACAGATTAATTAAAGTGAAGGATAAAGGATTTCTTTGACATGTGAAAAATTAGATAGGTAAGATTAGAACTATAAAAGATTTTAAAAAAATAACATAAATTTTATAAATATATATGTACATATATATATAATTTATAAATATACATATGTTATTATATAGTATTTCTTTCGGGGACGGGATTTACCGCAAAAGACAAGACGGTTCAGGTTTCGAGATGGGATGCGCTGGGATAAAGGCTGAGATATACATATGACCTAAGATTTATTGTCTTCAAATGGCACAAGAAGCATAGTGCTTCTAAGGAGTACAAAGTTGTGGGGAAAAATAATTATTTGCAAAAATTAGCTATTCCCAAATGTAAGAAAAAAGAATTAAAACCCTTAAATGCTAGGGGGAGGGGCGCTAGGAAAGTTGTTGAAGTTAACCTTAGTTTATTTGGATGTCGAGGCCTCTAAACTATTATGCGCATTTAGAGATCCATAACATTACGTTTTTTAATTCAATAAAAATTGAGTAACAATGATAATTACAACGTGAAGTGTTGAGTTTTTTTTCTTATTTTTTTTATTGCTATTGCCTAATCAATATTTGGTTGAAAAATAAACATTTTAAATTTCTTTTCTAACCTCGGCGGATAATTTAATTTTCTTGAACCCACTCGTTGTAGATGTAGAATAATTTTTTTTCTTGAAAAAACATCCAATTGTTTTCTTTTGCTTCAATTTAGTTGTCTTTATATGAACTTATTAGCATTTATATTTTGAATATCGAAGGCAAAGAGAATTGATGTTCGAACCAATGATTTCGATCATGGGCCGTAGGTTCGCATTATCCTATCCATTGTCATCACCATACTCTAGCTTATTACTAAACTCCAATCCAAAGCTTGCTTATAACTAAAACTCCAATCCAAAGTGTGATGCACAAGAAATAACGAAGCAGATTTACACAGAATTCTTTGCCTTTCCTAAAATAACAGAACCACAGGACGCCAATAAACGTCAAATATATTGATTACGCCTTTTCCATTTGATTAAAAGAGAAAGCAGACCAAAAGAAAATAGAAAAGGAAACATGAATAAGGAATACTAGTCACCACTTTAATATTAACCGTTCAATGCATGGTCATCTTCTTTCTCTCTTTGATTCTGACAAACTCAAGAGAAGTGAATTTCCACTGACGTTTGGTGTTGCAAGAAAGAAATTGTTTAAGTTGAAATTGTTAAAGTTAGCTAACCATAAACAACCATTTTATTTTATGTTTTTGGATAATTTTCTAATGACAAGGGAATAACATTGTCTATAAGAATATTTTGAAGATGTTGAGAAGGCCGTTTCGCAATTGAAGTTTTGAAGAACCTTCATTGCGAAATAAATGGATCGAAAAAAGTTAGAAATTATTAGTGCGAAAGATTAATTTTGGTTCATTCTCCTTCAACTCTGAAATGATGAAAAACTAGATTAATTAGATACCACGAATAGCTCAACTAAAAACGACCTTTACAATATTTGTGGAGAAGTTCCCCGAAATGACATACAAACCAAATAAACATATAACTAATTTATGAGAAATACAGTATAAAAAGCTATCGGACTTCCGTTTTCATTCATAACCCAAATAAATTTTAAATAAAACTTCCCTATCTTTGTGAACTACCCCGAAGCTGTCATTAGGTTCAAGGCCACCATGTTTCTTCCAAGGGGGCAAGGCATGAAGGTTCTTTACCTTCTTGGTCTAACCTTGTTCTCAATTAGGACTGAGTGTGCTCCCCTTGGTTCACGTCGTGGCCTTGCCGCAGGTGGTGAGACAGTTTTTGATGTCACTAAAGATGGGGCCGTAGCAGATGGCAAAACAGAAAGTGCTTCGGTACGTAAGCTAAGAGAACTCCTGATTTCTCAATCAAATAACTATTTTCTTTGCGAAAAAATAATGCATCTTCTAGAGCCTGAGTCTTATGTTGTAAGTAGTTGTTCTAAAACAATGGCGTGAACTCAAGACTAAGAGATAGCTCAAGTGATTGAGACAATCTTCCCCATGTCAAGTCCTCGGTTCAATCCCATGGCGACCGAGGTTTTAAGAAAAAACGAGGCGTGGCGTGAACTCATTAATAGTATTCTAATTTGAAAAGTGAATATGCCTTACTTTGCAACTTTGTTTTCATATTGTGCAAAATACATTACTTCGAAACTTTGAAAAAAGATTGTGGAACACCTACGTCTCAACTCTTTTATAATTATAGTTTTAGTTGCGAAGGAAGGCCGGAAATTGTAAAGAGACATTTTAATACACGAATATCTCGTTACACTTTCTCGATGGGTAAATTTGATGTGCCCATTTGATCTACATGCGTGCATGCAGGCGTTCACTAAAACGTGGAATGCAGCATGCCATGCGACAGGACCAGCTAGGATTCTCGTTCCTCAGGGTACATTTGCAATAGGAGAAGTACTCTTCGAAGGTCCTTGCACCGCTCCCAAACCCATTACCATTGAAATTCAAGGGACTCTTTCCGGGAAACACAGATCTCGGTCTTTACAAAAGCGGCGGATGGATAACAATCAGCCACGTCGATGGTGTCGTACTTACGGTGGAGGAACCCTAAATGGCCAAGGTGAGGCGTCATGGAAGGAAAGGGAAAATGGTTGCGGGCTGCTTCGGATGTATGTGTAATCGCTCAATTCCTAAGTCTATATTTCTTTTCTCGAACTACGCTATCTTGGTCAAAGTTTTGCGCTTTTTTATAAAGTAATCTTTCAATTTATAATTTTTCTCTATGTGAATAATATATCTTAGCTCATTTGCTTAACATTATTCATCAATTTGATAGAGTTATTCTTTAAAATAGCATCCTAATTTGTGACCAAATTAAACAAATAACTCTTTGGATACTCGACTTTTAGTAGAGAAATGGCTCGTAAGTGAGACCAATCACGCATAGAGATTGACGAAGCTAACCTAATGGTCCGCCTATGATATATTTTGCAGAAACTTTTGCTGTTAAATCAATTGAAAAAACAATACAGATGTAGGTGTTTCTAGTTCATACGACTTTTTTTTTTTTTAATCTCCTCAAACTACTTTACCACCGTATCTAGCCCGTTGTAACATGTCAAATTAAATCTAAACTAGTACCAGATGTGTAATTTCGAGATTATATCGACTCTAATATGCATTGACATACGTTAAGCTTTTCTTGTATGGATGCAGGGTCTTGTATGGCAGAGTGTAACTAATTCTGTTATGCAAAATGTCAACCTCCTCAATAGCAAAGGGTTCCACATGAAGGTTACTGACTGCACCAACATAACGATGTCGGATCTCAACATAACTGCGCCAGGAGACAGCCCTAACACTGATGGTGTCCACATTAGTGGTTCTCAAGCTATCACCATTACTAACTGTGTCATTGGAACGGGTGACGATTGCATCTCTATTGGCGATGGCAACGATGGTGTTAACGTCTCCAAAGTCTTTTGTGGACCTGGACATGGCATCAGGTTTGTTCTTGCATCATTATCGTCGTGTTCCAATCTCAAAATCTCGTAAGAATGATGAGTAGATGCTTTAGGTCAGGCAAATCACAATTCTAATATTACAATTTATCAATTAAAACTACAACATCCTAGGTAGAGCTATGCATGAACTAGTATGGAGAGCAGGCCCCACTAACCACAAAGACGAAGCCATTAAAGAGCGTGTTGGCATCGCTTTTTGATCTTGAATACATGTGAAGTTTTAAAGCATTTAGATTGAAAAATCAATTTGACCCCATTGTAAATAAAAATATCGTAGATGAACCCCTGCACGGCATGAACTTCTTTGCTTCTGTCATATCATCTCTTGCATGACCACATATCGCCGTTATTCTAAATGAAGTTGGAATGTGGATTATTTCATAGACTTGTAGCTTTTAAATTTGGTCTATTATAAGTTATGAACGTCATTCTTTATTTCTTATGTTCTATTGTTTTTCTAAATCTTCACATTTTCTTGTATATGTGACAGCGTTGGTAGCCTTGGCAAGCGTCAAGGAGAGACAGACGTCAAAGGAATTACAGTAACTAATTGTACGCTAACCGGGACAACAAATGGAGCCAGGATTAAAACACGAGAGCTTCGCTCCGCTCCAAGCGTCAAATATTATCTTTGACGATATAGTCATGAATGACGTTAACCCCATTATCATTGATCAAAGCTATATGTCAAAGGATAAAGCAGAGGTGAGATATTGTACTTTGTTGTCTGGCGTGAATTTAAAATATTTTATCTATGAAAATGAAGTGATAACTAAGTAATTTTAATGATCGATTTAATGAAACTTATATATAAGTGATTGTTTTCTCAAAAACGAAAATAAAGCATTTCATAAGGTTTTATGGAAACAGTTGGTCGCTTGCACAGAAGATCTAAGAGTAGATCCACTAGCACTTTTAAATTATTACACGAAACAAAAATTTAGTGTTTGATTTTTTTATTATAAATAAACTAGATACATATTGATTTCAAGCCTAATGTCTCTTTTGAACTAACTACACAGCCATCCAAGGTGAAGATTAGTGATGTCCACTTCAAGAACATAAGAGGGACCACAGTGTCAAAAATTGCAGTTGCTCTCAATTGCAGTGAAGCAGTTCCTTGTGAAGGCATTGAATTGGCTGACGTTGATCTAACAGCAGCCTCTGCCGATGTTGGCGATCTTTCTTCTGTATGCACCAATGCCAAAGTTATCGTTAATGGGAAATTAAGCCCTGCTGGTTGTAGCTAAATCAAAAATACGTTGGTCCGAACGACCTAGAAATCATTTTTGTGATGTATATTTAGTGTTCCATCCTTTAGATTATTTTGATGTGTCCAAAGGCTGATAATCGCCTTAGGCACCAAGTGTAAGACGGCATGTTTCCTTATAGCATTTTACTTAAATGAATATGCCAAATCTAATTCTTTCTTTTTCTCTCTTTAGTCTTGAGGCTATTTATCGCATTGTTGATCAAGACAACGACAAGTATTTTAGCCATGCCCCTGGCTCATGTAGAAAGTCCAGGCTATAAGATAAAATATAGGATCAAGGAAGCGAACTAGGCCGTCTGCCCGATTAGGGTTTCCTAAACCTAATCAAATTCTTAATAACGTTTTTCGCTTATATGTATGTTGAGTTGTTTTTATCAATTTTGTTTTGGAATCGAAAAACTAGAGCCCCTTCTTTCTTGGCTCTCTTTTTGTTTTGTTCAAAGAAGCTTCAATGAAGAAATAAAGAAGTTATGCATTACAAGATTAACCAATATCCGATTGTCCAAGACCAGATAGGAGCATATTGGCAAGACTGAAAGGTATATTAGAATTTTAATGCGAAGTTGGTTAGTAAATGTAAAAACTTTTCTATCTAATTAGCAGCCTCAGAGGTTGCATTTATCTCATTACAACCACCTTCTATGTCAGTGATTTCTTGAAACCAATGGAAATAATGTGCTCACATGCCAACCCTCTTAATATATATTTAAGTTGCCAGAAATAAACATTTGACCATTAAACTCATGCTACGTATTTCATGCTTAATTTATTTCTCAGATTTCTTAAAACCTACCACTAAGTCGTATATTGAGTGTCTTAATAACTATTCCTAAAACCACTATCACGCTCGTATGTATGCCACATTAGGCAAATACTACTGGTTGTTCTTAAGAGTCAAGCTGAAATTGTGCATGCATCATTAAATTCATAACGCCTTTGGGTGCATTTTTATGTTTATGTCTTAGCAAAACATGCATTTGACTAGAGGTTCATCAGCCTTGGAGTGCAAGAAAATAAAAGAATTTACATATTGGGCAATATACATTGGGGACAATACATCTAGCATTCCTAATGATGGTGAATTTGAAATTGAAGTACCTGATGATTTGCTTATTACAGATTTCTAACATCTATTAGTAGCAATTTTTGAAAGTTCATACCTAACTACTTACTAAAATGAATCAGTGTTTGTCTCCAAAAGTGAGCAATTTTGCACCAACACTTGAAATTGCTGAAGCAATAGATGATTACATGCTTTGGTTTCTTCGGAGAAGAACATGTATACCTACGCTCGATAGTATTTGTAAGCAAATTTGGTTATTGATTCAAGCAAATTCATTCACTCTAGAGTTTTTAACAATATGAAGTGTTCACGTATTCGGACAATGTTTTGAAGATTAAAGTTGGATTTCTTGTTATGTTGCTAAAGAGATGTTGACCAGGCTTCGGTCTTTGTATTGGAACCAAACATAAAGTGACTCAATTGGGGAACCGTCTCACTGAGCTGAGCTTTTGTTTGGACGAAATGTTGGAGTTAAAGTTTATATACCAAGAATAGTGATGACTTCTAATAATACAAATTTTCTATTTATGCTACAACTTAGCTAATTCCCTTTGGTTGTTTCCCTTGCCATGACTATGAACAAAAGTTTGGGACAATCTTTGTGTAATTTTGGCTAGGGCTGAGCATAGGACGGGCTGGTTCAGGAATTTAGTCAACGCATGTCGCTTCCCAAAGTTTCGAGATGTTCATTTTCACTGCGCCGTTCTCGGCTAAACATATTTGCATCCTATCCAATCCCATCCCAAATGTTATAGAGATTTTGGGATGGTGCGGTTCAGGTTTCGGGATAAAATTATATTTTCAAAATAAAGAATAATAAAATAGCAGATTCAGTTTTCAAAATCATCATTCATACAAATTAGAAAATCTCTGTTTCACGTCACAAAAGTTAGAAAAAGTGAATAAAAATTAAAAATATTAATGTCATCTTTTACTCCAATATTTGCTTACGAATCATTTTAAGAGCTATGAGGATTTATTTTAGAAACCAAGTTAAATTTCTTTAGATTTTTAATTTTAATTCTAACTTAAAAGAAGTATTTTTTTATTAGAAATGTGATTGGAGTAAACTTGAAATACAAAATTATATCTTGAATCTCAAGTCCGAGACATTATTGAGCAAAATAAATAAAAACTATGAAATCCTCTTCAAATAAAAGAAGAGAGAATATTTTAACTCTTTATATGTTATTTTATAAATATAGATATAGATTCTTTTCTCTTTTCTGCTTGGGCAATGGTTTAATTGATGTTTTAATTTTTTTTAATGCTAAATCTATGACTTTTTCAGCTGACACATCACTATTTACAGCAACATACAATTAACTTGTGCTCCATCTAGCATTTGTTTATATGGCATCCTTAGAGTTTGAGGCTTAAGTCACAATTTTAGAATTCTTTATTATTTTTTAACTTTTAATTTTTATTTAGAACTCAAATATTATTTTTATAATTGTAATATAAATAAGTTTAAATTAAAATTCTTTTATGGATCTCAGGTTTGCGATAGTATTGGAATAAATGAAAACTCAATACTAATTCCCTTTCAGATTAAAGAGAGGAAACAATAACTTTAACATTATATATGTTACACAGGTAGATCTATATACATATATATATATATGTATATATATATATATATATGTTTATGTTTCTCTTTTTTTCGTTCATCATTCAATTGATATTTTTATTTTTCTTAAGCTTGGAAGCTAATGATATTTTTCACTTGGTGCATCACCTTTTTTTGAGTGTCTAAAATTGATTCGTAGTTGTGTACCTTCTATTAATTTACTTGTGTCACATCAAAGTTTGAAGGTTTAACTTAATGTAAATTATACAGATTAATTAAAGTGAAGGATAAAGGATTTCTTTGACATGTGAAAAATTAGATAGGTAAGATTAGAACTATAAAAGATTTTAAAAAAATAACATAAATTTTATAAATATATATGTACATATATATATAATTTATAAATATACATATGTTATTATATAGTATTTCTTTCGGGACGGATTTACCATAAAAGACAAGACGGTTCAGGTTTGAGATGGGATGCGCTGGGATAAAGGCTGAGATATACATATGACCTAAGATTTATTGTCTTCAAATGGCACAAGAAGCATAGTGCTTCTAAGGAGTACAAAGTTGTGGGGAAAAATAATTATTTGCAAAAATTAGCTATTCCCAAATGTAAGAAAAAAGAATTAAAACCCTTAAATGCTAGGGGGAGGGGCGCTAGGAAAGTTGTTGAAGTTAACCTTAGTTTATTTGGATGTCGAGGCCTCTAAACTATTATGCGCATTTAGAGATCCATAACATTACGTTTTTTAATTCAATAAAAATTGAGTAACAATGATAATTACAACGTGAAGTGTTGAGTTTTTTTTCTTATTTTTTTTATTGCTATTGCCTAATCAATATTTGGTTGAAAAATAAACATTTAAAATTTCTATTCTAACCTCGTCGGAAAATTTAATTTTCATGAACCCACTCATTGTAACGGGAGAATAATTTTTTCTTGAAAAACATCCAATTGTTTTCTTTTGCTTCAATTTAGTTGTCTTTATATGAACTTATTAGCATTTATATTTTGAATATCAGAAGGCAAAGAGAATTGATGTTCGAACCAATGATTTCGATCATGGGCCGTAGGTTCGCATTATCCTATCCATTGTCATCACCATACTCTAGCTTATTACTAAACTCCAATCCAAAGCTTGCTTATAACTAAAACTCCAATCCAAAGTGTGATGCACAAGAAATAACGAAGCAGATTTACACAGAATTCTTTGCCTTTCCTAAAATAACAGAACCACAGGACGCCAATAAACGTCAAATATATTGATTACGCCTTTTCCATTTGATTAAAAGAGAAAGCAGACCAAAAGAAAATAGAAAAGGAAACATGAATAAGGAATACTAGTCACCACTTTAATATTAACCGTTCAATGCATGGTCATCTTCTTTCTCTCTTTGATTCTGACAAACTCAAGAGAAGTGAATTTCCACTGACGTTTGGTGTTGCAAGAAAGAAATTGTTTAAGTTGAAATTGTTAAAGTTAGCTAACCATAAACAACCATTTTATTTTATGTTTTTGGATAATTTTCTAATGACAAGGGAATAACATTGTCTATAAGAATATTTTGAAGATGTTGAGAAGGCCGTTTCGCAATTGAAGTTTTGAAGAACCTTCATTGCGAAATAAATGGATCGAAAAAAGTTAGAAATTATTAGTGCGAAAGATTAATTTTGGTTCATTCTCCTTCAACTCTGAAATGATGAAAAACTAGATTAATTAGATACCACGAATAGCTCAACTAAAAACGACCTTTACAATATTTGTGGAGAAGTTCCCCGAAATGACATACAAACCAAATAAACATATAACTAATTTATGAGAAATACAGTATAAAAAGCTATCGGACTTCCGTTTTCATTCATAACCCAAATAAATTTTAAATAAAACTTCCCTATCTTTGTGAACTACCCCGAAGCTGTCATTAGGTTCAAGGCCACCATGTTTCTTCCAAGGGGGCAAGGCATGAAGGTTCTTTACCTTCTTGGTCTAACCTTGTTCTCAATTAGGACTGAGTGTGCTCCCCTTGGTTCACGTCGTGGCCTTGCCGCAGGTGGTGAGACCGTTTTTGATGTCACTAAAGATGGGGCCGTAGCAGATGGCAAAACAGAAAGTGCTTCGGTACGTAAGCTAAGAGAACTCCTGATTTCTCAATCAAATAACTATTTTCTTTGCGAAAAAATAATGCATCTTCTAGAGCCTGAGTCTTATGTTGTAAGTAGTTGTTCTAAAACAATGGCGTGAACTCAAGACTAAGAGATAGCTCAAGTGATTGAGACAATCTTCCCCATGTCAAGTCCTCGGTTCAATCCCATGGCGACCGAGGTTTTAAGAAAAAAACGAGGCGTGGCGTGAACTCATTAATAGTATTCTAATTTGAAAAGTGAATATGCCTTACTTTGCAACTTTGTTTTCATATTGTGCAAAATACATTACTTCGAAACTTTGAAAAAAGATTGTGGAACACCTACGTCTCAACTCTTTTATAATTATAGTTTTAGTTGCGAAGGAAGGCCGGAAATTGTAAAGAGACATTTTAATACACGAATATCTCGTTACACTTTCTCGATGGGTAAATTTGATGTGCCCATTTGATCTACATGCGTGAATGAAGGCGTTCACTAAAACGTGGAATGCAGCATGCCATGCGACAGGACCAGCTAGGATTCTCGTTCCTCAGGGTACATTTGCAATAGGAGAAGTACTCTTCGAAGGTCCTTGCACCGCTCCCAAACCCATTACCATTGAAATTCAAGGGACACTTACGGGAAACACAGATCTCGGTCTTTACAAAAGCGGCGGATGGATAACAATCAGCCACGTCGATGGTGTCGTACTTACGGTGGAGGAACCCTAAATGGCCAAGGTGATGCGTCATGGAAGGAAAGGGAAAATGGTAGCGGGCTGCTTCCAGATGTATGTGTAACTGCTCAATTCCTAAGTCTATAATTCTTTTCTCGAACTACGCTATAATAGTCAAAGTATTGCGCTTTTTTATAAAGTAATCTTTCAATTTATAATTTTTTCTCTATGTGAATAATATATCTTAGCTCATTTGCTTAACATTATTCATCAATTTGATAGAGTTATTCTTTAAAATAGCATCCTAATTTGTGACCAAATTAAACAAATAACTTTTTGGATACTCGACTTTTAGTAGAGAAATGGCTCGTAAGTGAGACCAATCACGCATAGAGATTGTGAAGCTAACCTAATGGTCCGCCTATGATATATTTTGCAGAAACTTTTGCTGTTAAATCAATTGAAAAAACAATACAGATGTAGGTGTTTCTAGTTCATACGACTTTTTTTTTTTTTAATCTCCTCAAACTACTTTACCACCGTATCTAGCCCGTTGTAACTTGTCAAATTAAATCTAAACTAGTACCAGATGTGTAATTTCGGAGATTATATCGACTCCCTAATATGCATTGACATACGTTAAGCTTTTCTTGTATGGATGCAGGGTCTTGTATGGCAGAGTGTAACTAATTCTTATGCAAAATGTCAACCTCCTCAATAGCAAAGGGTTCCACATGAAGGTTCTTGTCGCACCAACATAACGATGTCGGATCTCAACATAACTGCGCCAGGAGACAGCCCTAACACTGATGGTGTCCACATTAGTGGTTCTCAAGCTATCACCATTACTAACTGTGTCATTGGAACGGGTGACGATTGCATCTCTATTGGCGATGGCAACGATGGTGTTAACGTCTCCAAAGTCTTTTGTGGACCTGGACATGGCATCAGGTTTGTTCTTGCATCATCATCGTCGTGTTCCAATCTCAAAATCTCGTAAGAATGATGAGTAGATGCTTTAGGTCAGGCAAATCACAATTCTAATATTACAATTTATCAATTAAAACTACAACATCCTAGGTAGAGCTATGCATGAACTAGTATGGAGAGCAGGCCCCACTAACCACAAAGACGAAGCCATTAAAGAGCGTGTTGGCATCGCTTTTTGATCTTGAATACATGTGAAGTTTTAAAGCATTTAGATTGAAAAATCAATTTGACCCCATTGTAAATAAAAATATCGTAGATGAACCCCTGCACGGCATGAACTTCTTTGCTTCTGTCATATCATCTCTTGCACAGCCACATATCGCCGTTATTCTAAATGAAGTTGGAATGTGGATTATTTCATAGACTTGTAGCTTTTAAATTTGGTCTATTATAAGTTATGAACGTCATTCTTTATTTCTTATGTTCTATTGTTTTTCTAAATCTTCACATTTTCTTGTATATGTGACAGCGTTGGTAGCCTTGGCAAGCGTCAAGGAGAGACAGACGTCAAAGGAATTACTGATAACTAATTGTACGCTAACCGGGACAACAAATGGAGCCGATTAAAACACGAGAGCTTCGCTCCGCTCCAAGCGTCAAATATTATCTTTGACGATATAGTCATGAATGACGTTCGTAACCCCATTATCATTGATCAAAGCTATATGTCAAAGGATAAAGCAGAGGTGAGATATTGTACTTTGTTGTGCTGAGCGTGAATTTAAAATATTTTATCTATGAAAATGAAGTGATAACTAAGTAATTTTAATGATCAGGATTTAATGAAACTTATATATAAGTGATTGTTTTCTCAAAAACGAAAATAAAGCATTTCATAAGGTTTTATGGAAACAGTTGGTCGCTTACGTAAGATCTAAGAGTAGATCCACTAGCACTTTTAAATTATTACGAAACAAAAATTTAGTGTTTGATTTTTTATTATAAATAAACTAGATACATATTGATTTCAAGCCTAATGTCTCTTTTGAACTAACTACACCATCCAAGGTGAAGATTAGTGATGTCCACTTCAAGAACATAAGAGGGACCACGGTGTCAAAAATTGCGCTTGCTCTCAATTGCGTGAAGCGATTCCTTGTGAAGGCATTGAATTGGCTGACGTTGATCTAACAAAGACCTCTGCCGATGTTGGCGATCTTTCTTCTGTATGCACCAATGCCAAAGTTATCGTTAATGGGAAATTAAGCCCTGCTGGTTGTAGCTAAATCAAAAATACGTTGGTCCGAACGACCTAGAAATCATTTTTGTGATGTATATTTAGTGTTCCATCCTTTAGATTATTTTGATGTGTCCAAAGGCTGATAATCGCCTTAGGCACCAAGTGTAAGACGGCATGTTTCCTTATAGCATTTTACTTAAATGAATATGCCAAATCTAATTCTTTCTTTTTCTCTCTTTAGTCTTGAGGCTATTTATCGCATTGTTGATCAAGACAACGACAAGTATTTTAGCCATGCCCTGGCTCATGTAGAAAGTCCAGGCTATAAGATAAAATATAGGATCAAGGAAGCGAACTAGGTTGCTGCCCGATTAGGGTTTCCTAAACCTAATCAAATTCTTAATAACGTTTTTCGCTTATATGTATGTTGAGTTGTTTTTATCAATTTTGTTTTGGAATCGAAAAACTAGAGCCCCTTCTTTCTTGGCTCTCTTTTTGTTTTGTTCAAAGAAGCTTCAATGAAGAAATAAAGAAGTTATGCATTACAAGATTAACCAATATCCGATTGTCCAAGACCGGATAGGAGCATATTGGCAAGACTGAAAGGTATATTAGAATTTTAATGCGAAGTTGGTTAGTAAATGTAAAAACTTTTCTATCTAATTAGCAGCCTCAGAGGTTGCATTTATCTCATTACAACCACCTTCTATGTCAGTGATTTCTTGAAACCAATGGAAATAATGTGCTCACATGCCAACCCTCTTAATATATATTTAAGTTGCCAGAAATAAACATTTGACCATTAAACTCATGCTACGTATTTCATGCTTAATTTATTTCTCAGTATTTCTTAAAACCTACCACTAAGTCGTATATTGAGTGTCTTAATAACTATTCCTAAAACCACTATCACGCTACTGTATGTATGCCACATTAGGCAAATACTACTGGTTGTTCTTAAGGGGAGTCAAGCTGAAATTGTGCATGCATCATTAAATTCATAACGCCTTTGGGTGCATTTTTATGTTTATGTCTTAGCAAAACATGCATTTGACTAGAGGTTCATCAGCCTTGGAGTGCAAGAAAATAAAAGAATTTACATATTGGGCAATATACATTGTGGACAATACATCTAGCATTCCTAATGATGGTGAATTTGAAATTGAAGTACCTGATGATTTGCTTATTACAGATTTCTAACATCTATTAGTAGCAATTTTTGAAAGTTCATACCCAGAACTACTTACTAAAATGAATCAGAGTGTTTGTCTCCAAAAGTGAGCAATTTTTGCACCAACACTTGAAATTGCTGAAGCAATAGATGATTACATGCTTTGGTTTCTTGGAGAAGAACATGTATACCTACGCTCAGATAGTATTTGTAAGCAAATTTGGTTATTGATTCAGAAGCAAATTCATTCACTCTAGAGTTTTTTTAACAATATGAAGTGTTCACGCATTCCAGACAATGTTTTGAAGATTAAAGTTGGATTTCTTGTTATGTTGCTAAAGAGATGTTGACCAGGCTTCCGGTCTTTGTATTGGAACCAAACATAAAGTGACTCAATTGGGGAACCGTGCTGCTGAGCTGAGCTTTTGTTTGGACGAAATGTTGGAGTTAAAGTTTATATACCAAGAACAGAGATGACTTCTAATAATACAAATTTTCTATTTATGCTACAACTTAGCTAATTCCCTTTGGTTGTTTCCCTTGCCATGACTATGAACAAAAGTTTGGGACAATCTTTGTGTAATTTTGGCTAGGGCTGAGCATAGGACGGGCTGGTTCAGGAATTTAGTCAACGCATGTCGCTTCCCAAAGTTTCGAGATGTTCATTTTCACTGCGCGTTCTCGGCTAAACATATTTGCATCCTATCCAATCCCATCCCAAATGTTATAGAGATTTTGGGATGGTGCGGTTCAGTTTCGGGATAAAATTATATTTTCAAAATAAAGAATAATAAAATAGCAGATTCAGTTTTCAAAATCATCATTCATACAAATTAGAAAATCTCTGTTTCACGTCACAAAAGTTAGAAAAAGTGAATAAAAATTAAAAATATTAATGTCATCTTTTACTCCAATATTTGCTTACGAAGCATTTTAAGAGCTATGAGGATTTATTTTAGAAACCAAGTTAAATTTCTTTAGATTTTTAATTTTAATTCAAACTTAAAAGAAGTATTTTTTTATTAGAAATGTGATTGGAGTAAACTTGAAATACAAAATTATATCTTGAATCTCAAGTCCGAGACATTATTGAGCAAAATAAATAAAAACTATGAAATCCTCTTCAAATAAAAGAAGAGAGAATATTTTAACTCTTTATATGTTATTTTATAAATATAGATATAGATTCTTTTCTCTTTTTCTGCTTGGGCAATGGTTTAATTGATGTTTTAATTTTTTTTAATGCTAAATCTATGACTTTTTCAGTGACACATCACTATTTACAGCAACATACAATTAACTTGTGCTCCATCTAGCATTTGTTTATATGGCATCCTTAGAGTTTGAGGCTTAAGTCACAATTTTAGAATTCTTTATTATTTTTTAACTTTTAATTTTTATTTAGAACTCAAAAATTATTTTTATAATTGTAATATAAATAAGTTTAAATTAAAATTCTTTTATGGATCTCAGGTTTGCGATAGTATTGGAATAAATGAAAACTCAATACTAATTCCTTTTTATATTAAAGAGATGAAAAAATAACTTTAACATTATATATGTTATTAAGGTAGATCTATATACATATATATATATATATGTATATATATATATATGTTTATGTTTCTCTTTTTTTCGTTCATCATTCAATTGATATTTTTATTTTTCTTAAGCTTGGAAGCTAATGATATTTTTCACTTGGTGCATCACCTTTTTTTGAGTGTCTAAAATTGATTCGTAGTTGTGTACCTTCTATTAATTTACTTGTGTCACATCAAAGTTTGAAGGTTTAACTTAATGTAAATTATACTGATTAATTAAAGTGAAGGATATAGGATTTCTTTGACATGTGAAAAATTAGATAGGTAAGATTAGATCTTTTATATTTTTTAAATTAATAACATATATTTTATAAATATTTATGTACATATATATATAATTTATATATATACATTTGTTATTATTTAGTATTTCTTTCGGGACGGGATTTACCGCAAAAGACAAGACGGTTCAGGTTTCGAGATGGGATGCGCTGGGATAAAGGCTGAGATATACATATGACCTAAGATTTATTGTCTTCAAATGGCACAAGAAGCATAGTGCTTCTAAGGAGTACAAAGTTGTGGGGAAAAATAATTATTTGCAAAAATTAGCTATTCCCAAATGTAAGAAAAAAGAATTAAAACCCTTAAATGCTAGGGGGAGGGGCGCTAGGAAAGTTGTTGAAGTTAACCTTAGTTTATTTGGATGTCGAGGCCTCTAAACTATTATGCGCATTTAGAGATCCATAACATTACGTTTTTTAATTCAATAAAAATTGAGTAACAATGATAATTACAACGTGAAGTGTTGAGTTTTTTTTCTTATTTTTTTTATTGCTATTGCCTAATCAATATTTGGTTGAAAAATAAACATTTTAAATTTCTTTTCTAACCTCGGCGGATAATTTAATTTTCTTGAACCCACTCGTTGTAGCGGGAGAATAATTTTTTTTCTTGAAAAAACATCCAATTGTTTTCTTTTGCTTCAATTTAGTTGTCTTTATATGAACTTATTAGCATTTATATTTTGAATATCAGAAGGCAAAGAGAATTGATGTTCGAACCAATGATTTCGATCATGGGCCGTAGGTTCGCATTATCCTATCCATTGTCATCACCATACTCTAGCTTATTACTAAACTCCAATCCAAAGCTTGCTTATAACTAAAACTCCAATCCAAAGTGTGATGCACAAGAAATAACGGCGATTTACAGAATTCTTTGCCTTTCCTAAAATAACGAGAACCACGGGGACGCCAATAAACGTCAAATATATTGATTACGCCTTTTCCATTTGATTAAAAGAGAAAGCAGACCAAAAGAAAATAGAAAAGGAAACATGAATAAGGAATACTAGTCACCACTTTAATATTAACCGTTCAATGCATGGTCATCTTCTTTCTCTCTTTGATTCTGACAAACTCAAGAGAAGTGAATTTCCACTGACGTTTGGTGTTGCAAGAAAGAAATTGTTTAAGTTGAAATTGTTAAAGTTAGCTAACCATAAACAACCATTTTATTTTATGTTTTTGGATAATTTTCTAATGACAAGGGAATAACATTGTCTATAAGAATATTTTGAAGATGTTGAGAAGGCCGTTTCGCAATTGAAGTTTTGAAGAACCTTCATTGCGAAATAAATGGATCGAAAAAAGTTAGAAATTATTAGTGCGAAAGATTAATTTTGGTTCATTCTCCTTCAACTCTGAAATGATGAAAAACTAGATTAATTAGATACCACGAATAGCTCAACTAAAAACGACCTTTACAATATTTGTGGAGAAGTTCCCCGAAATGACATACAAACCAAATAAACATATAACTAATTTATGAGAAATACAGTATAAAAAGCTATCGGACTTCCGTTTTCATTCATAACCCAAATAAATTTTAAATAAAACTTCCCTATCTTTGTGAACTACCCCGAAGCTGTCATTAGGTTCAAGGCCACCATGTTTCTTCCAAGGGGGCAAGGCATGAAGGTTCTTTACCTTCTTGGTCTAACCTTGTTCTCAATTAGGACTGAGTGTGCTCCCCTTGGTTCACGTCGTGGCCTTGCCGCAGGTGGTGAGACAGTTTTTGATGTCACTAAAGATGGGGCCGTAGCAGATGGCAAAACAGAAAGTGCTTCGGTACGTAAGCTAAGAGAACTCCTGATTTCTCAATCAAATAACTATTTTCTTTGCGAAAAAATAATGCATCTTCTAGAGCCTGAGTCTTATGTTGTAAGTAGTTGTTCTAAAACAATGGCGTGAACTCAAGACTAAGAGATAGCTCAAGTGATTGAGACAATCTTCCCCATGTCAAGTCCTCGGGTTCAATCCCATGGCGACCGAGGTTTTAAGAAAAAAACGAGACGTGGCGTGAACTCATTAATAGTATTCTAATTTGAAAAGTGAATATGCCTTACTTTGCAACTTTGTTTTCATATTGTGCAAAATACATTACTTCGAAACTTTGAAAAAAGATTGTGGAACACCTACGTCTCAACTCTTTTATAATTATAGTTTTAGTTGCGAAGGAAGGCCGGAAATTGTAAAGAGACATTTTAATACACGAATATCTCGTTACACTTTCTCGATGGGTAAATTTGATGTGCCCATTTGATCTACATGCGTGCATGCAGGCGTTCACTAAAACGTGGAATGCAGCATGCCATGCGACAGGACCAGCTAGGATTCTCGTTCCTCAGGGTACATTTGCAATAGGAGAAGTACTCTTCGAAGGTCCTTGCACCGCTCCCAAACCCATTACCATTGAAATTCAAGGGACTCTTACGGGAAACACAGATCTCAGTCTTTACAAAAGCGGCAGATGGATAACAATCAGCCACGTCGATGGTGTCGTACTTACCGGTGGAGGAACCCTAAATGGCCAAGGTGAGGCGTCATGGAAGGAAAGGGAAAATGGTTGCGGGCTGCTTCCAGATGTATGTGTAACTGCTCAATTCCTAAGTCTATATTTCTTTTCTCGAACTACGCTATACTGGTCAAAGTTTTGCGCTTTTTTTATAAAGTAATCTTTCAATTTATAATTTTTTCTCTATGTGAATAATATATCTTAGCTCATTTGCTTAACATTATTCATCAATTTGATAGAGTTATTCTTTAAAATAGCATCCTAATTTGTGACCAAATTAAACAAATAACTTTATGGATACTCGACTTTTAGTAGAGAAATGGCTCGTAAGTGAGACCAATCACGCATAGAGATTGTGAAGCTAACCTAATGGTCCGCCTATGATATATTTTGCAGAAACTTTTGCTGTTAAATCAATTGAAAAAACAATACAGATGTAGGTGTTTCTAGTTCATACGACTTTTTTTTTTTTTAATCTCCTCAAACTACTTTACCACCGTATCTAGCCCGTTGTAACTTGTCAAATTAAATCTAAACTAGTACCAAATGTGTAATTTCGGAGATTATATCGACTCCCTAATATGCATTGACATACGTTAAGCTTTTCTTGTATGGATGCAGGGTCTTGTATGGCAGAGTGTAACTAATTCTGTTATGCAAAATGTCAACCTCCTCAATAGCAAAGGGTTCCACATGAAGGTTACTGACTGCACCAACATAACGATGTCGGATCTCAACATAACTGCGCCAGGAGACAGCCCTAACACTGATGGTGTCCACATTAGTGGTTCTCAAGCTATCACCATTACTAACTGTGTCATTGGAACGGGTGACGATTGCATCTCTATTGGCGATGGCAACGATGGTGTTAACGTCTCCAAAGTCTTTTGTGGACCTGGACATGGCATCAGGTTTGTTCTTGCATCATTATCGTCGTGTTCCAATCTCAAAATCTCGTAAGAATGATGAGTAGATGCTTTAGGTCAGGCAAATCACAATTCTAATATTACAATTTATCAATTAAAACTACAACATCCTAGGTAGAGCTATGCATGAACTAGTATGGAGAGCAGGCCCCACTAACCACAAAGACGAAGCCATTAAAGAGCGTGTTGGCATCGCTTTTGATCTTGAATACATGTGAAGTTTTAAAGCATTTAGATTGAAAAATCAATTTGACCCCATTGTAAATAAAAATATCGTAGATGAACCCCTGCACGGCATGAACTTCTTTGCTTCTGTCATATCATCTCTTGCACAGCCACATATCGCCGTTATTCTAAATGAAGTTGGAATGTGGATTATTTCATAGACTTGTAGCTTTTAAATTTGGTCTATTATAAGTTATGAACGCGTCATTCTTTATTTCTTATGTTCTATTGTTTTTCTAAATCTTCACATTTTCTTGTATATGTGACAGCGTTGGTAGCCTTGGCAAGCGTCAAGGAGAGACAGACGTCAAAGGAATTACAGTAACTAATTGTACGCTAACCGGGACAACAAATGGAGCCAGGATTAAAACCTGGAGAGCTTCTGCTCCGCTCCAAGCGTCAAATATTATCTTTGACGATATAGTCATGAATGACGTTCAGAACCCCATTATCATTGATCAAAGCTATATGTCAAAGGATAAAGCAGAGGTGAGATATTGTACTTTGTTGTGCTGAGCGTGAATTTAAAATATTTTATCTATGAAAATGAAGTGATAACTAAGTAATTTTAATGATCAGGATTTAATGAAACTTATATATAAGTGATTGTTTTCTCAAAAACGAAAATAAAGCATTTCATAAGGTTTTATGGAAACAGTTGGTCGCTTGCACAGAAGATCTAAGAGTAGATCCACTAGCACTTTTAAATTATTACACGAAACAAAAATTTAGTGTTTGATTTATTTATTATAAATAAACTAGAAACATATTGATTTCAAGCCTAATGTCTCTTTTGAACTAACTACACAGCCATCCAAGGTGAAGATTAGTGATGTCCACTTCAAGAACATAAGAGGGACCACAGTGTCAAAAATTGCAGTTGCTCTCAATTGCAGTGAAGCAGTTCCTTGTGAAGGCATTGAATTGGCCGACGTTGATCTAACAGCAGCCTCTGCCGATGTTGGTGATCTTTCTTCTGTATGCACCAATGCCAAAGTTATCGTTAATGGGAAATTAAGCCCTGCCGGTTGTAGCTAAATCATTTTTGTGATGTATATTTAGTGTTCCATCCTTTAGATTATTTTGATGTGTCCAAAGGCTGATAATCGCCTTAGGCACCAAGTGTAAGACGGCATGTTTCCTTATAGCATTTTACTTAAATGAATATGCCAAATCTAATTCTTTCTTTTTCTCTCTTTAGTCTTCGAGGCTATTTATTGCATTGTTGATCAAGACAACGACAAGTATTTTAGCCATGCCCCTGGCTCATGTAGAAAGTCCAGGCTATAAGATAAAATATAGGATCAAGGAAGCGAACTAGGTCGTCTGCCCGATTAGGGTTTCCTAAACCTAATCAAATTCTTAATAACGTTTTTCGCTTATATGTACGTTGAGTTGTTTTTATCAATTTTGTTTTGGAATTGAAAAACTAGAGCCCCTTCTTTCTTAGCTCTCTTTTTGTTTTGTTCAAAGAAGCTTCAATCAAGAAATAAAGAAGTTATGCATTACAAGATTAACCAATATCCGATTGTCCAAGACCAGATAAGAGCATATTGGCAAGACTAAAAGGTATATTAGAATTTTAATACGAAGTTGGTTGCTACACGTAAAAACTTTTCTATCTATTTAGTAGCCTCAGAGGTTGCATTTATCTCATTACAACCACCTTCTATGTAAGTGATTTCTTGAAACCAATGGAAATAATGTGCTGACATGCCAACCCTCTTAATATATATTTAAGTTGCCAGAAATTAACATTTGACCATTAAACTCAAGCTATGTATTTCATGCTTAATTTATTTCTCAGTATTTCTTAAAACCTAACACTAAGTTGTATATTGAGTGTCTTAATAACTATTCCTAAGACTACTATCACTCTACTGTGTGTATGCCACATTAGGCAAATACTACTGGTTGTTATTAAGGGGAGTCAAGCTGAAAGTGTGTATGCATCATTAAATTGATAACGCCTTTGGGTGCATTTTTATGTTTATCTCTTAGCAAAACATGTATTTGACTAGAGGTTCATCAGCCTTGGAGTGCAAAAAAACAAAAGAATTTACATATTGGGCAATATACATTGGGGACAATACATCTAGCATTCCTAATGATGGTGAATTTGAAATTAAAGTACCTGATGATTTGCTTATTACAAATTTCTAACATCTATTAGTAGCAATTTTTGAAAGTTCATACCCAGAACTACTTACTAAAATGAATCAGAGTGTTTGTCTCCAAAAGTGAGCAATTTTGGCGCCAACACTTGAAATTGCTGAAGCAATAGATGATTACATGCTTTGGTTTCTTCCAGGAGAAGAACATCTACACCTTCGCTCAGATAGTATTTGTAAGCAAATTTGGTTATTGATTCAGAAGCAAATTCATTCATTCTAGAGTTTTTTTAACAATATGAAGTGTTCACGTGTTCCAGACAATGTTTTGAAGATTAAAGTTGGATTTCTTTTTATGTTGCTAAAGAGATGTTGACCAGGCTTCCGGTCTTTATATTGGAACCAAACATAAAGTGCCTCAATTGGGGAACTGTGCAACTGAGTTAAGCTTTTGTTTGGACGAAATGTTGGAGTTAAAGTTTATATACCAAGAATAGTGATGACTTCTAATAATACAAATTTTCTATTTACGCTACAACTTAGCTAATTCCCTTTGGTTGTTTCCCTTGCCATGACTATGAACAAAAGTTTGGGACAATCTTTGTGTAACTTTGGCTAGGGCTTAGCATAGGACGGGCTGGTTCATGAATTCAGTCAATGAATGTCGCTTCCCAAAGTTTCGAGATGTTCATTTTCACTGCGCCGTTCTGGACTAAACATATTTGCATCCTATCCTATCCCATCCCAAATGTTATAGAGATTTTGGGATGGGGCGGTTTAGGTTTCGGGACAAAATTATATTTTCAAAATAAAGAATAATAAAATACCAAATTCAATTTTCAAAATCATCATTCATACAAATTAGAAAATCTCAATTTCACGTCACAAAAGTTAGAAAAAGTGAATAACAATTACAAATATTAATGTCGTCTTTTACTTCAGCATTTGCTTATGAAGCATTTTAAGAGCTTTGAGGATTTATTTTAGAAACCAAATTAAATTTCTTTAGATTTTTAATTTTAATTCTAACTTAAAAGAAGTATTTTTTTAGAATTGTAATTGGAGTAAACTTGAAATATAAAATTATATCTTGAATCTCAAGTCCGAGACATTATTGAGCAAAATAAATAAAAACTATGAAATCCTTTTCAAAGAAAAGAAGAGACAATATTTTAACTCTTTATATGTTATTTTATAAATATAGATATCGATTCTTTTCTCTTTTTCTGCTTGAGGAATGGTTTAATTGATGTTTTAATTTTTTTTAATGCTAAATCTATGACTTTTTCAGCTGACACATCACTATTTACAACAATATACAATTAACTTGTGCTCTATCTAGCATTTGTTTATATGGCATCCTTAGAGTTTGAGGCTTAAGTCACAATTTTAGAATTCTTTATTATTTTTTATCATTTAATTTTTATTTAGAACTCAAAAATTATTTTTATAATTGTAATATAAATAAGTTTAAATTAAAATTCTTTTATGGATCTTAGGTTTGCGATACTATTGGAATAAATGAAAACTCAATACTAATTCCCTTTTAGATTAAAGAGAGGAAACAATAATTTTAACATTATATATGTTACATAGGTAGATCTATGTACATATATATATATATATATATGTATGTATATATATATTTATGTTTCTCTTTATTTCGTTCATGATTCAATTGATATTTTTATTTTTTCTAAGCTTGGAAGCTAATGATATTTTTCACTTGGTACATCACCATTTTTGAGTGTACAAAATTGATTTGTAGTTTTGTACCTTCTATTAATTTACTTGTGTCACATCAAAGTTTGAAGGTTTAATTTAATGTAAATTATACAAGTTAATTAAAGTGAAGGATAAAAGATTTCTTTGACATGTGAAAAATTAGATAGGTAAGATTAGAACTATAAAAGATTTAAAAAAATAACATAAATTTTATAAATATATATGTGTATATATATTTATATATATACATATGTTATTATATAGTATTTCTGTCGGGGACGGGATTTACCACAAAAGACAAGACGGTTCAGGTTTAGAGATGGGATGGGATGGGATAAAGGATGTATCCGTATTTCGTGCTCAAATTTGAAGTTCGGGATGGTATGGGATGGGATATTGAAAAAACAACTGGGATTTTTCGGTATGGAAAAATTCAATACGGAATTTCAATCCAGTACGGATGTCCCGCGTCCCATGCTCAACCCTAATGTTGGCTTATATTTGCCACACCTAGTGTTCACTCACGGTCAATGATTTCTTGCAATTTCTCAAGTAAGAAGCATGAAAAGTTTGGAAATGTTAAGCCTCAACTTGGAAAGAAATTCCAACACTCCCCCTTAAGTGTGACCGTAAAGGAACAGGAGGAAATTCTGACACTCTCCTCACGTCTGACTAGATTTTTAAGGATATGGGCCGTATGTGGAAGACGACTTGCATGTGAATGGATGCTCACACGTGGTTAAATATGACTGAGTAGGTCACACGTGAATTAATATGAGTTGCATGCGGGTGGAAACTCACACGTGGTTAAATATAACAGGACCATGGGCCAAGCTCCGACACCATGTTAAGAATTCTGAGGTTCCATCATAAAACCGATTGGTGCTAATTAGAATATCACAAGATCGTATTAAGTGGTCCTGGATTTATTGATTTTTCTGTGGGAAAAGAATTCCATCATAGACCAACACAGAAGATTATATCTTCGGCTAGACCTTAGTTAATTGAATCACTACTTTAAATTCTTTGTTCGTTTTAATCTATTAACTCCACTTTTTAAGTTAGAATTAAAATTAAAAATCTAAATAAATTTATTTATTATAAATAAACTAGATACATATTGATTTCAAGCCTAATGTCTCTTTTGAACTAACTACACAGCCATCCAAGGTGAAGATTAGTGATGTCCACTTCAAGAACATAACAGGGACCACAGTCTCAAAAATTGCAGTTGCTCTCAATTGCAGTGAAGCAGTTCCTTGTGAAGGCATTGAATTGGCTGACATTGATCTAACAGCAACCTCTGCCGATATTGGTGATCTTTCTTCCGTATGCACCAATGCCAAAGTTATCGTTAATGGGAAATTAAGCCCTGCCGGTTGTAGCTAAATCAAAATTACGTTGGTCCAAACGACCTAGAAATCATTTTTGTATTGTATATTTAGTGTTCCATCCTTTAGATTATTTTGATGTGTCCAAAGGCTGATAATCGCCTTAGGCACCAAGTGTAAGACGGCATGTTTCCTTATAGCATTTTACTTAAATGAATATGCCAAATCTAATTCTTTCTTTTTCTCTCTTTAGTCTTTGAGGCTATTTATTGCATTCTTCATCAAGACAATGACTAGGATTTTAGCCATGCCCCTAGCTCATGTGGAAAGTCCAAGATGTGTGATAAAATATAGGATAGAAAGCGAGCTAGGCCACCCGCCCGATTAGGGTTTCCTAAACCTAATCAAATTCTTAATAACATTTTTTGCTTATATGTATGTTGAGTTGTTTTTATCAATTTTGTTTTGGAATCTAAAAGCTAGAGCCTCTTTTTTCTTGGTTTTCTTTTTGTTTTGTTCAAAGAAGCTTCAATTAAGAAATAAAGAAGTTATGCATTACAAGATTAACCAATATCCGATTGTCCAAGACTAGATAGGAGCATATTGGCAAGACTAAGAGGTATATTAGAATTTTAATATGAAGTTGGTTGCTAATTGTAAAAACTTTTCTATCTAATTAATAGCCTCAATGGTTGCATTTATCTTATGACAACCACTTTCTATGTCAGTGATTTCTTGAAACCAATGGAAATATTGTGCTCAAATGCCAACCCTCTTAATATATATTTAAATTGCCCGAAATAAACATTTGACCATTAAACTCAACCTACGTATTTCATGCTTAATTTATTTCTCAGTATTTCTTAAAACCTAACACTAAGTTGTATATTGAGTGTCTTAATAACTTTTCCTAAAACTACTATCACTCTACTATGTGTATGCCACATTAGGCAAATACTACTGGTTGTTCCTAAGGGGAGTCGAGCAGAAATTGTGTATACATCATTAAATTCATAACGCCTTTAGGTGCATTTTTATGTTTTATCTCTGAGCAAAAATATGCATTTGATTAGAGTTTCTTCAGCCCAGGAGTGCAAAAAAAATAAAGAATTTACCTATTGGGTAATATACATTAGGGATGGTACATCTAGTATTCCTAATGATGGTGAATTTGAAATTGAAGTACCGGATGATTTGCTTATTACGGATTTCTAACATCCAATAGAAATAATTTTTGAAAGTTCATGCCCGGAACTACTTACTGATATGAATCAGAGTGTTTGTCTACAAAAGTGAGCTGTTTTTGCACCAACACTTGAAAATGTTGAAGCAATAGATGACTACATGCTTTGGTTTCATCCAGGAGAAGAACATATGTACCTATACTCATATAGTGTTTGTAAAGCAAATTTGGTTGTTGATTTATAAGCAAGTTCGTTCACTCTAGAGTTTTTTAACAATATAAAGTGTTCACGTATTCCAGACCACGTTTTGAAGATTAAAGTTGGATTTCCTGTTATGTTGCTAAAGAGATGTTGACCAGGCTTCTAATATTTATATTGGAACCAAAATTAAAGTGAATCAATTGAGGAACCGTGCTACTGAGCTGAGCTTTTGAGTGGACGAAATGCTGGAGTTAAAGTTTATATACCAGAATGGTGATGACTTCTAATAATACAAATTTTCTATTTATGCTACAACTTAGCTAATTCCGTTTGGTTGATTCCCTTGCCATGACTATGAACAAAAGTTTGGGACAACCTTTGTGTAATTTTGGCTAGGGCTGAGCATAGGATAGGCTGGTTCGGGATTTTAGTCAATGCCTGTACTTTCCCAAAGTTTCGAGATATTCATTTTCACTATGCTGCTCTTGACTAAAAATATTTGCATCCTATCCTATCCCGTCCCAAATGTTTTAGAGATTTCGGGATGGGATGGTTCAGGTTTTAGGATAAAATTAGATTTTCAAAATAAAGAATAATAAAATAGCAAATTTAGTTTTCAAAATCATCATTCATACAAATTAGAAAATCTCCGTTTCACATCACAACTGTTAGAAAAAGTGAAGAACAATTATAAATATTAATGACATCTTTTACTCTAGCATTTCCTTATGTGGCATTTTTAGAACTTTGAGGATTTATTTTAGAAACCAAATTAAATTTCTTTAGATTTTTAATTTTACTCCTAACTTAAAAGAAGTATTTTTAAAATTGTAATTGGAATAAAATTAAAATATAAAATTATATGTTGAATCTCAAGTTCAAGACATTACTGAGCTAAATAAATAATTACTATGAAATCCTTTTCAAAGAAAAGAAGAAAGAATATTTTAACTCTTTATATGTTATTTTATAAATATAGATATAGATTCTTTTCTCTTTCTCTGCTTGAGCAAAGGTTTAATTGATGTTTTAATTTTTTTTTAATGCTAAATCTATGACTTTTTCACCTGATACATCACTATTTACAACAATATACAATTAACTTGTACTCTATCTAGCAGTTGTTTATATGACATTCTTAGAGTTTGAGGTTTAAGTCATAATTTTGGAATTCTTTATTATTTTTTAACATTTAATTTTTATTTAGGACTCTAAAATTATTTTTATAATTGTAATATAAATAAGTTTAATTTAAAATTCTTCTATGGATCTCAAGTTCGCGATACTATTGGCATAAATGAAAACTCAATACTAATTGCCTTTTAGATTAAAGAGAGGAAACAATAATTTTAACATTATATATGTTACATAGGTAGATCTAGATATAGATTTTTTTTTTAGCTTCTTTTTATTTCATTCATAATTCAATTAATATTTTTATTTTTTCTAAGCTTGGATGTTAATGATATTTTTCACCTGGTACATTAGCATTTGTGAGTGTATATAATTGATTTGTAGTTGTGTACCTTCTATTAAGTTACTTATGTCACATAAAAGTTTAAAGGTTTAACTTAACATAAATTATATAGATTAATTAAAGTAAAGTATAAAGGATTTCTTTGAGATATGAAAAATTAGATAGGTAAGATTAGAAATATAAAAGATTTAACAAAATAATATATTATATATATGTATTATTATATATATATATATATATATACATAATATACATATGTTATTATATAGCATTTCTGTCTGGGATGGGATTTACCGCAGGAGACATGACGGTTCAAGTTTCGAGATGGGACATGATGGTATAAAGGGTGTATCCCTATTTTGTGCTGAAATTTGAAGTTCAGGATAGTTTGGGACGGGATATTAAAAAAACAACTGGGATTTTTCGTTATGGAAAAATTAGATACAGGATTTCGATCCAGTACGGATGTCCCGTGCCCATGCTCAGCCCTAATGTTGGCTTATATTTGCCACACCTAGTGTTCACCCATGGTCAATGATTTGTTGCAATTTCTCAAGTAAGAAGCAAGAGAGGTTTGAAAATAGTTAGCCTCAACTTGGAAGGAAATTCCAACATTCCCCCTCAAGTGTGACTGTAAAGGAGTTGGAGCAAATTCTGACACTCCCCTTACATCTGACAAGATTTTTAAGGATATGGGCCGCATGTGGAAGACGACTAACATAAGAATGGATGCTCACACGTGGTTAAATATGATTGAGTAGGTCACACGTGAATGAATATGACTTGCATGTGGGTGGACACTCACACGTGGTTAAATATAACAAGACCGAAGGCCAAGCTTCGACACCATGTTAGGAATTCTGAGGTTCCATCACAAAACCAATTGGTGCTAGTTAGAATATCACAAGATCATATTAAGTGGTCTAGGATTTATTGATTTTTCTGTGGGAAAAAATTCCGTCATAGACCAACACAGAAGATTATACCTTCGGCTGGACCTTAGTTAATTATACCAAACTTAAAGTGACTCAATTGGGGAACCGTGCTATTGAGCTGAGCTTTTGTTTGGACAAAATGCTGGAGTCAAAGTTTATATACCAAGATTGGCGATGATTGACTTCTAATAATACAAAATTTCTGTTTAAGCTACAACTTAGCCAATTCCCTTTGGTTGTTTCCTTTGCCATGACTATGAACAAAAAGTTTGGGACAATCTTTGTGTAATTTTGGCTACTGTTGAGCATAGGACGAACTGGTTCGGAATTTTAGTCAATATTGGTCCCTTCCCAAAGTTTTGGGATATTCATTTTTGCTATCCCGTTCCCAACTTAAAATATTTGCATCCGGTCCCAAATGTTTTACCCTGTCCCAATGCTTGTCCCTTCTCAAGGTTTTGAGATATTCATTTTCACTATCCCGTTCCCAACTTAAAATATTTGCATCCTGTCCCATCCCGTCCCATATGTTTTAGACAGTTCAGGATGTGATAAGTCCTAAATAAGCTTTTAATTCATAATTAATTGTGCTTAATTCTTGAATTGAATGCTCCCTTAATTAGTGTTTTTGATGTGTTTTCCATGTTTATGCTTGGAAAAAGGAGGTAGATGCATTATATATGGATTCAAGAGATTTTTGGACGTGTTTGCAGCAGTCAAAGTTGATTTCGTCACTTGGAAAAATGCCATTAATTTGCTACGCGGGTTTGACTAAGTTGACCAAGATGGAAGATATTTTTTTTGGATTTTTGGAAGGAAGTAAATTAAATTTAGAAGACTTTTTATTTTGTTGGAAATTGTATTTAAGGCTTTTACCTTATTATTCTTTTTGGGCCAAGTTTCTTTATCCAACAAGGAAAATGGGTTAGGGTTTTTCTTATGTATATACCTCTTATATGCACTTTGGAGGGAGAAAACTTTTTACTAGACAATTCAGCAAATTTTCTTGTCATTCTTTGGGTGACATTCATGGACAAGCTGTTCTAATTTTCTTTTCTAGCCGAGGATTAATCAAGATTTCGGTTCATCAATTCCGTGAGATCTAATTGTTTTATTCCGTTCATTCTATTTTGATATTTGTGTATTTACCGCTTCAATAATTAATATTGATCTGTGATTGTTTAATTTTGTGCACGGTTATTCAATTGCATGGCAATAGGTAGCTAGCTAGATTAATTTAATTAATCTAAGTATAGTGATAACCAGGTTTCCTGTGTAATTACATAATCTAAATGAGCAATTACCGTGAGAGTATTGACTTTTAAAATCAGGTCTTTCTAGATTTTTATTGCTGCCATTAGATAGATCCTGCAGGCATCTCTGGGGATTAGAACATCTAATAGGTAAGGCGATAGCGGGAAAAATCGTAGGAGATTTAAACCGTTATCAACTCTGTACGGAAAGATGAGGTTATTAGGCTGAGCCAATAACCATAACTGATTTATTGAAATAGTTGAAAGAATTTTTGCATCTAGGATTGGATTTGTTGACCGAAATCGCAGTTTTTCCTCAGGCTAGATTTAATTGTTGTTGAATTCTTGTTTTCCAGTCTTGCATTAACTTAGAATTGCGTATTTTATTCATTTTTATTTTTATTTACGTTTTTTTATTTTCTGGCCGAATTACGTGGCCACGAAGCACAGACCAGTGGTTTGGACAGTTTTATTAATTTTACTTTTTCGTATTTACTTCCCCCCTTTTTGATTGCAACTTAATTGATTAATCCACTTAGTACAATTAGCATAAAATACTCTCCCAATCCCTGTGGATTTGACTCTGTTCTCATCACGTACTCTATTTAATTTTGCGAGGTAAGAATTGTAATATTATTTTTGGTGGTTTCGACACCCATCAAATTTTGGTGCCATTGCCGGGGATTGGTGCTGAAATTTTTGCCTTTTTATGACCAGGTCAGATCGTATAGGTAAGTTGCAATTTGATCCTGAAATTGAAAAGACCACAAAAAGCTTGAAAAAAGAAGCAAAGTTGCGGAAACAACTTGAGAAACAAGTCGAAACATCACAAGCTTTGTCCGAATCATCTAGTGAGTCCAAAAAAGAAGAGAAGATGGCCGAAAATAATAGAACTTTACGTGAATTAGCCGCTGCCTCTTTGAATCAATCACCCCTTTGCATCACTTATCCGGAGCTTAATGTCAATTTTGAGCTAAAATCGGGATTAATTCGTCTTTTACCCACTTTTCTTGGGTTGGAGAATGAAGATCCCCATAAACATCTCAAAGAGCTCCATATAGTTTGTTCAACTATGAGACCCAATGGTGTAACGGAGGACCTTCAAGCTCAATCAATAGGTGACTTGCTTTACCATATACCAATCTATAAGGGGAAATGCCAATAGGGGTCTTAAAAGCTGTGCGGTAGGCCCATAATGCATCATGTAATCTACTTGACCAATCCTTATGATCAGGCCTAACCGTTTTCTGCAAGATAGACTTAATCTCCCTATTTGACACTTCAACCTGTCCATTCGTCTGCAGGTGATAGGGTGTTGCAATCTTATGATGGACCGAATACTTCCTCAATAAAGCCCCTAGTGTCCTATGGAGAAAATGTTTTCCACCATCACTCAAAATCACGCAGGCCACTCCAAACCTAGAAAAGATATGTTCTTTAATAAACTTAACCATAACCTTATCGTCATTAGTTCACGTTGCCACTGCCTCTACCTACTTGGACATGTAATCTACGACCACAAGAATGTAGGTATACCCAAAGGACGAAGGAAAAGGACCCATAAAGTCGATGCCCTAAACATCAAATATCGTACAAAAAAGCATAGGTGAAAGAGCCATCATATCTCGCCTAGAGATAAACCCAAATTGCTGACATTGATGACATCTCTTACAAAATTCTTGGGCATCTCTAAATAAAGTAGGCCAAGAAAAACCACACTAAAGGACTTTGGCAGCTGTCCTTTTCCCTCCAAAATAGCCACCACAGGCTTCTCCATGACAAAAACTCAAAATGCTATCAAACTCCTCTTCTGGTACATATATCCGAATCACCTGATGAACACACACTTTGAAAAGATACGGATCCTCCCAAATAAAATGCTTCATTTGTGACAAGAAGCGATCTCTCTCTGCCTTACCCCAATGAGATGGCAATTGTTTTGCAGCAAGATAGTTAATCATATGAGCAAACCGGGGGTTGTGGTCAGAAATAGCAGAGAGCTGTTCATCAGGAAATTTATTATTAATCGAAAAAGGGTCAACATAAGAGTCAAGGACTAAACGTGATAAGTGATCAGCAACTAAGTTCTCACTTCCCTTCTTGTCTCTTATATCCAAATCAAATTCTTGAAGTAACAGCATCCAACGAATCAACCGGGCTAGGCATCCTTTTTCGTAAGCAAATAGCGCAAAGCAATATGATCCGTGTAAACTATCACTTTTGATCCCAAAATGTATGATCGAAACTTATCAAGGGCGAAAACTACGGCTAGCAACTTTTTTTCAATAGTGGTGTAGTTCTTTTGTGCGTCATCTAAAGTCTTGCTAGTATAGTAGATCACACATGGCAACCTATCCTTATGTTGTCCTAATACAGCTCCTATGGCATAATCAGATGCATCGCACATAATCTCGAAAGGGAGACTGTAATTAGGCGGTTGGATGATAGGGGAAGAGGAAAGCAAGGATTTAAGCCTATCAAATGCTCTAATGCACTCTTCATCAAACTCGAGTGGAACATCTTGTGCTAAAAGCCTCGATAGTGGACGAGCAATATCGCTAAAATGAACCTACGACAGAAACCCACATGTCCAAGGAAAGATCTCACATCTTTAACAGTCTTAGGGACAGGCAACTCTTTTATAAGCTCTATCTTGGCCTGGTCAACCTGGATACCACTTGACGACACTACATGGCCCAAAACTATTCCTCTTTGCACCATGAAATGTGATTTCTCCCAACTCAACACAAGATTCATCTTAATGCAACGGTCTAGCACTAAAGGCAGGTGACTAAGGCATTCATCAAAGTTCATCCCAAAAACTAAAAAATCATTCATGAAAATCTCCAAGTACCTTTCAATCATGTCAGAAAAGATGGCCATCATACACCTTTGGAAAGTGGTAGGTGCATTACATAGACCAAATGGCATCCTCCTATAGGCAAGGTGCCATAGGGGCATATGAAGGTGGTTTTTTCTTGATCCTGGGGAAACATGGGGATTTGATTATATCCTGAATACCTATCTAAGAAGCAGTAATAATCATGACCGGTTACTCTATCTAAAATATGATCAAGGAAGGGTAACGAGAAGTGATCTTTCCTAGTCCTAGAGTTGAGCTTCCTATAGTCTATGCATATTCTCCAACCTGTGGTAGTACAAGTAGGAATCAGCTCACCCTTGTCATTCTCTACCACCGTGATCCCGGATTTCTTCGGTACAACTTGAACAGGACTGACCCACTCACTATCAGAGATCGGATAAATGATACCTACATCTAAGAGCTTAATGACTTCTTTTCTCACAACTTCACTTATATGTGGGTTCAGTCTCCTTTGCATCTCGTGAGAAGGTACCGCACCTTCTTCTAGATGAATCCTATGCATACAAACTGCAGGGTCTATTCCCCTTAAATCAACAATCGTCCAACCTATTGCCTTTTTGTGTTTTCTAAGAACTTCTAACAATCTCACCTCATACTCCGTAGAAAGATCAAAAGCAATTATCACAGGGAGAGTCTCATCGGGTCCTAAGAATGAATATTTAAGGTGTTCAGGCAATGGTTTGAGCTCCAAAATGGGTGGAGACTCAATAGAGGGAGGATTGAGACTTACATTTTTAGAAGGGGAAGGACAGGCCTCAAGGGTCTCCTCAAAACTAGATTTAGCAGATATTGAAGTTGAAGCAACAAGCTCACGCACAAATGATTTGGAATCAAAGTGAGCCAAGATATTTTCAACTTCAGTAAGCTCATCTTCAGTAGTAGACATAGAGGGAGTATGTTCCTCAACACATGAGTCAATAACATCCACCATAAAGCACTCCTCTTCATCACAATCTCTACTCACTCGGTTGGCCGCCTTAGCTACCTTCAACTTAGTCCTCCAATTCCCAAAAGTTAACTCAAGCATACCAGTCCTACAATGTATAATGGCATCTGCTATTGCTAGAAAAGGTCTCCCTAAAAGAATTAGTGTCATGGTCTTAGTGTCAGGTCCTAAATCCATGTCTAAAACAATAAAATCTACAGGGAATAGAAACTCTTCCACTTTTACCATAACATCCTCAATTATCCCCGTAGGACGTCTCTTAGACCTATCCGCTACTTGAAGAGTGACATTCGTGGGAGTCAACTCCTTCAAACCTAAATGCTCATACATGGTATAGGGAATGAGATTGACACTCGATCCTAGATCTAAAAGGGCATGGTCCACTTTATGATCATTTATAATGCGAGAAATGGTGAATGCTCCGGGATCTCTAAACTTGGGCGGAAGACCTCTAGTACAGATACTACTTACTTTTTCCGTAAGCTTCACCTTCTTTGGGATGTGGGAATTCTTTCTCTTCCTAACACATAAATCCTTCAAAAATTTGGCATATGTAGGAATTTACTAAAGAACATCCACAAGTGGCATGTTAATCTTTATCTCCCTAAGGTGATCTAAAACTCTCGATTGCCTCGAATCATCTTTAGGCTTTGGTCGCTCTAAGGCCGAAAGGTAAGGAACCTTAGGGGGACTGTCACCATCAATATCATCAATTTGTTTCCCATCTCTTTGTTGAGGCCTATCTCTCTCTTAGATCCTCTTTCACTACCCATTTCAATTTCATCACCAGTCTTTTCCTCACCTTTCTTCACTTTATCTTTACTTTTATGCCTAGCTCCACTCATTTCTTCCTCCTTCGTGTCAACTACCCTTCCATTTCTAAGAGTCATGATAGCCTTAGCTTGCTCTTATGTAGTATCATTTTGCACATAGCTACATTGACCTCTAGGATTAACCATTAGTTGAGAAGGGAGCTTGCTTTCATCCCTTGTACGTAGATGTTGAGCTAGTTGCCCCATTTGAGTTTCTAGCTTCACTATAGATTGCTGCTGGGATTAAAACATTTGGAGGAGTTTATCAATCTTATCATCATATGTGGGCTGAGTAGGTGGAAGGGCAAGAGGATGGGGTTGGAAAGAATTAGAATTTAAGGCATTGAGTTTGGGCATATGGGGCACATTGTAAAAACCAGGAGGATTGGCATAGGATTGACACAACTTTTGAAATTGGCTTGAGGATAGGAAGGATCCGAATTTCCTTGCCGCCATGAGAACTTTGAATTGTCTTGCCACCCTGGGTTATAGGTATTCGAGAAAGGATCATAGTTCTTAGAATAACCCTGGGTGTCAAAAACTTGTTTTTGCATGAATTCTGGAAATTGAGAAGCTAGCGGACATCCTAATGTGGAATGACTAGACTCAGAACACAAAGCACAAGTCTCAATTTGAGTCCGAGTAGGGGTAGAGGTGGTACCTAGTGAGAGTAAATGATCAAACTTTCTAGAAAGCGCATCCATCTTAGCACTAAGATCCTCACTAGCACCAACTTCATTCACAGTTTTCCTAAATGTTCCAACATTGATTTTCCCTACTCTCTCTAAGGCTACATTTTGAAAAGAATCTTCTACAACTCTATCTAAATTAGCCCAAGCTTCATCAGCCGTTTGGTTGTAGAAACCCCCATTGCTCATGGCATTAACCATCATCTTTTGTTGTGCAGTCAAACCCTAATAGAAGTATTGAAGCAAATCAAGTAACTCAAACCTATGATGCGGGCATTGACAAAGAAGATCATTGAACCTCTCCTATGCCTCATGAAATAACTCATGATCATGCTTGGCGAAAGTCATGATATCAGCTTTAAGTGTTGTGGTCTTAGCCATGGAAAAGAATAATTGCAAGAACTTTGTTTGAAGTTCATCCCATATGGCTCCATTTGGAAGGGATTGAAGCCATTGTTTAGCCTTATCTTTAAGGGAGAATGGGAAGAGTCTCAACCTAATATTCTCTGGACTTACATTTGGAATGTGGATTGTAGAACAGATTTCCAGAAATTCAAACAAATGAGTGTGTGGACTTTCATTACTTCTCCCATAGAAAGATGGTAGCATTGCTATAGTACCATGCTTGATTTTGAAGTTGACATCTCCTAAATCAGGCGGTTGTATAGCAATGTCAGGTGCATAGGTGTTAGGAAGGAAGTATTGGAGGAGAGTCATTAGAGGTGGTTGAGCGGGTTGACCTTGCAAAGGTTGGATTGGATTGATTTGTAAGTTTTGTTGATTTTGATCCGCATTATTCACTTGATTTTCAGCCATGTTATCGCGTAAGATTCTTTGATTCCTATGTCTATGAGAAATTCTTTGTTGCTCGGGATCAAAAGGTTCTGAAGGCAGTTTCAAAGAACAACATCCAAGCATACACAAAAAGTCCACCTAATCTAAATGAAATAACTAACCTAATCTAGAAACAATTCTAAATAAATAAACTAAATAATAGAAAAATAAAACAAAAACTATAAATAAACTAGGAAAAATGATAAAAAAAATAAAGCAACAACAAAAAAATAATAATAAAATAAAAGCACACAATTTTTTTAATTCTTTTTATTATTTTTTTTCTTATTTTTTTGATTTTTTTAAATAACTAAAAATAAAATAAAATAAAATCACCTAAGCAAAAACTAAACCTATCGTAGAATTTTACCGTGCCTCCCCAACAACGGCGCCAAAAACTTAATGTGCTTGACTTACGATAGGAAATTAGATGCAAAGTCTAAGCCAAGTTTTAACTCGCAAGTGCACAAGTGATTGCAGTGTAGTGTGCTAAGTGCGAGATCGAATCCACAGGGAGGAAATTTTGAAAACTCGCGGAAAGGTGCTAGTAAAGTGCCTAAGTGATTGTTGATAATTTAAATGAAAATTGATTTTGAGAAAATTAAACTAAAGCTAGAATTAAACTAAAAAGAAAAATTACTTTAAAATAAAAACCAAAATGCGAGATTTGAAAACTTCTTTGGGTTAGGTTTAGGGATTGGATTCCTATGTGAAGTTCAAGTTTCAGGCTCAACTTAGGATTTCCTATTTTGATGTGAAAATTAGACTACAAGCCTCATTAATTGAACACCTAAAAGTAATCAATAAACTAGTCCTAGTTTAGAGGTGCAACTCTATCCCCAAGTCCTTTATCTAGCCGGAGAATAGATTTGTCCTAAAATCCTAGGGCAATTCATCAATTAATTATGTGCAGAAAGCTATGGTACAACCTATAGTTTTTAACAATAAAGCTCACAAGAATATTTATATGATTGAACAAAAATATCCTATTAAACATCAGCTGCAAGTATAATGAAATAATAGAAATAAAATAATAAAAAACACCAATCATATAAGTAAAACACATCAAAATATTCCATCCAAGTTTGAGACCTCAAAACGAGAATTATTACATAGTCATCCTACCCTAAACAATAAATTACTCAGACATGTTTAACGAAAATAAACCAAAAATACAAGAGAGAGTTTGAGAAAGCTTCCCCATAAATTTGGCTTAAACTCGTCTTCAATTGTTCGTAGCTCGATCCTAAACCCGTAAGAATTTATAGCTCTCAATTTGGATGAAAAGCGATAAAGAAATAAAAAAGAAAAGAATAGAACTAAACTATGCTACTTGTTGATTCCTGCTCTCTCCTCCTCCTCTTTGGCTTATGTGGTCATGTCTATATAGGAGAAAAGAAGACCTAGTGGTCTTATAAGGCAAGTGGGCCTCTTGGCCAATTATTTCCTTCTTTTTTTTTCTTTTTTTTCTTCTTTTCTTACTTTATTTTGTTTCCAAATCCTTACTTTCCTTTTCCTGCAAGAAAATTTCATTTTTTTCTTCAACTCTTTAGTCAAGTCTTGGTCAAAAGTCATCCTCCCCTTTTTCCTTCTTATTTTCCAAGTTTGCTTCTAATTTGTTCTTTTTTTCCTTCGGTTTCTACCTACACCAAAACACAACAAAGTGATTAAATATATTTAATTAACATCTAATTAACTCCAAAAAATAACTAAAATAAGCCTAAAAATATAATCACATCAATTACTATTAAATCTTTCTCAAAGAAAAGAAGAATGATATTTTAACTGATTATATGTTATTCTATAGATATAGAATCTTTTTTCTTTCTCTTCTTGAGCAATGGTTCAATTGATATTTTAATCTTTTTAATGCTAAATCTATGACTTTTTCACTTGACACATCACTATTTACAACAATATACAATTAACTTGTATGCTATCTAGCATATATTTATAAGGCATCCTTAGAGTTTGAGGCTTAAGTTATAATTTTAGAATTCTTTATTATTTTTTAACATTTAATTTTAATTTAGAACTCAAAAATTATTTTTATAATTGTAATATGAAAAAGTTTAAATTAAAATTCTTTTATGGATCTCAAGTTCGCGATAATATTGGAATATATGAAAACTCAATACTAATTCCCTTTTGGATTAAAGAGAGGAAAAAAAGTTTTTTAACATTATATATGTTACATAGGTAGATATAGATATAGAATTTTTGTTTTTTGTTTATCTTTATTGCATTCATAATTCAATTAATATTTTTATTTTTTCTAAGCTTGGATGCTAATAATATCTTTCACCTAGTACCTCACCATTTGTGAGTGTATATAATTGATTTGTAGTTTTGTACCCTCTATTAATTTACTTTTGTCGCATTAAAGTTTTAAGGTTTAATTCAATATAGATTATACAGATTAATTAAAATGAAGGATAAAGGATTTTTGTGACGTGTGAAAAATTAGATAGGTAAGATTAGAACTGTAAAAGATCTTTTAAAATGATATATATTTTATATATACATACATATATTATTATATATTATTTCTATCTAGGACGGGATTTACCGCATGAGATAGGACGGTTCAGGTTTCGATATAGGATGGGATGGGATAAATGGTGTATTCCTATTTCATGCTGAAATTTGATGTTCAGTACGGTATGGGACGGGATACTAAAAACAATTGGGATTTTTCAATATGGAAAAGTTCGATGTAGGATTTCGATCCAGTACGAATGTCCCGAGTCCCATGTTCAGCCCTAATATTGGTTTATATTTGCCACACCTAGTGTTTTCTCATGGTTAATGATATATTGCAATTTCTCAAGTAAGAAGCAAGAAAGGTTTGATAATATTAAGCCTCAACTTGGAAGGAAATTCCAGCACTCCCCCTCAAGTGTAACCGTAAAGGAGCAAGAAGAAATTCTGACACTCTCCTCACGTCTGACCAGATTTTTAAGGATATGGCCCACATGGGGAAGATGACTCGCATGTGAATGGACGCTCACACATGTTTAAATATGATTGAGTAGATCACACGTAAATGAACATGACTTGCATGTGGGTGGACACTCACACGTGGTTAAATATAACAGGACCAAGGGCCCAGCTTCGACACCATATTAAGAATTCTAAGGTTCCATCATAAAACCAATTGGTGCTAGGTGGAGTATCTCAAGATCGTATAAGTGGTCTAGGATTTATTGATTTTTCTATATAGGAGGAAATTCCATCATAGAGGCAAGATCATAGTTAATTGATTCGCTACTTTAAATTCTTTGTTTGTTTTAATCTATTAACTCTACTTTTTGTTCTACAAAAATTATTGTTGATCTTAGCTAAGCATTGAGCAAGGCTTAATCCGTGTCTATTCAGTTAGTTCTCTGTTTTCCTTTTTAACTATTCAAACCCTTTGTTATTCCTTCGCATGTTCATTTGTGCTCGTCTTAAAATGAAATTGAAGATCAAAAAATCTTTGTGCATAAGTCCCTACTCATCATTGTGTTCTATCCATTGAGTAAGACAATGCTTTTATAATTTTTGGTGGATTCAGCACCCATCAAACAAACAAAAAGCAATTGAAGTTGTATGAGGAGTATAGATAGTGGAACGAGGGATAGAAAAGATATATATATATATATATATATATATATATAGAGAGAGAGAGAGAGAGAGAGAGAGAAGGGAAATAGAGATAGATGGGAAGAATGATCCAAAATTTATCGTCTTGAAATGGCACAAGAAGCATAGTGCTTCTAAGGAGTACAAAGTCATGGGAAAAAAATTTTGTTTGTAAAAATTGGCCATTCCAAAATATTGAGGGGGGGGGGGGGGGGGGAATGGAGGGAACTAAGAAAGTTATTGAAGTTAACCTTAGGTCCTTTAGATGTCAAGGCCTCTAAGCTATCATGTGCATTTAGAGATCCATATCATTATTCTTTTTAATTCAATAAAAATTGAGTACCAATGAAAATTACAACGTGGAGTGCTGAGTTTTCTTAGTTTTTTTATTGCCATTGCCTCCTCAATAGTTGGTTAAAAAATAAAAATTTTAAATTTCTTTTCTAACCTCGACAGATAATTTAAGTTTCTTGAACCCGCCTTTTTTTTAATGGTGTGAGAGATTTTTTTTTTTTCAAAAAAATCCAATTATTTTCTTTTGCTTCAATTTAGTTGTCTTTATATGAACTTATTAACATTTATATTTTGGATATCCGAAGGGAAAGGGACTTGGTATTTGAACCAAAGATTTAGATCGTGGGCCATAGGTTCCCATTATCATTTCCATTGTCATCACCATGCTCTAGTTTATTTCTAAAACTCAAATCCAAAGTGTGGTCCACAAGAAATAATGAAGTAGATTTACACAGAATTCTTTGCCTTTCCTAAAATAACAAAACTACATGACTCCAGTAAACATCTAATATATTGATTATGCCTTTTCCATTAGAGGAAAAAAAGAAGCAAACCAAAAGGAAATAAAAAAAAATTGGAGAAGTTCCCCTAAATGTCATACGAACCAAACAAATAGATATCTAATTCGTGAGAAACACAATATAAAATGCTATCAAACTTCGGTTTTGATTTGTAACCAAAATAAATTTAAAACAAAATTTCCCCATCTTTGTGAACTACCCAGAAGTTGTTATTAGGTTCAAGGTCACCATGTTTCTTCAACAGGGGCAAGGCATGAAGGTTCTTTACCTTCTAGGTCTAACCTTGTTCTCAAATAAGGCAAAGTGTGCTCCCCTTGGTTCACGTCGTGGCCTTGCCACAGGTGGTCAGAAAGTTTTTTATGTAACTAAAGATGGGCCTATAGCATATGGCAAAACAAAAAGTACTGTGGTACGTAAGCTAAGAGAAATTCATGATTTCTCAATCAAATAGCTATTTTCTTAATGAAAAAATAATGCATCTTCTAGAGCGTGAGTCTTATGTTATTAGTTGTTGTTCTGTAACTATGGCATGAAATTAGGATTAAGATATAGTTCAAGTGGTTAAGACGATCTTTCCTTGGTGTCAAGTCTTGGGTTCAATCCCATGGCGGTAAGAGTTTTAAGGAAAAGAAAAGACAGGACTCATTAATAAGATTTTAATTTCAAAAGTGAATATGCATTAGTTTGCAAACTTTGTTTTCCTATTGTGCAAAATACATTACTTTGCAACTTTGAAAAAACCCTTTGGAACACATGCATCGCCTTCGGAACACATGCATCTCAACTCTTTTATAATTATAGTTTTTGCTGCGAAAGAAGGCAAGAAATTGTAAAGAGACATTTTAAGACATGAATATCTCGTTATACTTTCTCAATGGGAAAATTTGACATACCCGTTTGATCTACATGCACGTATACAGGCATTAACTAATACATGGAATGCAGCATGCCATGCAACAGGACCGACTAGGATTCTCATTCCTTAGGGATCATTTGCAATTGGAGAAGTACTCTTTGAAGGTCCTTGCACCACTCCCAAACCCATTACTATTGAAATTCAAGGGACTTTTCTAGGAAACATAAATGTCTTTACAAAAGTGACAGATGGATAACAACCTGCCACGTTGATGGTATCGTACTTACTGGTAAAGGAATCCTAAATGGCCAAGGTGAGGCATCATGAAAGGAAAGGGAAAATGGCAGCGGAATCCTCCCAGATGTATGTGTAACTGCTCAATTCTTATTCTTACATCCATATTTCTTTTCTTGAACTATGCTGTAACAGTCAAAATTATGCTTTTTTTTGGATAAAGTAAGCTTTCAATTTATAATTTTTTTCTCTATGTGAATATTATATCTTAGCTATTTTGCTTAACATTATTCATAAATTTGATAGAGTTATTCTTTAAAACAGCCTCCTAATTTGTGACCCAAATTAAACAAGTAACTTTTCGGGCACTCGAATTTTAGAAGATAAATCGGTCATATATGAGTTGGATCACACACATGAATTGACGAAGCTAAACTAATGGTCTACCTATGATATATTTGAGAAACTTCTACTGTCAAATCAATTGAAAAACAATATAGATGTAGGTGTTTTTAGTCCCTACAATTTTTTTTATCTCCTCAAACTACTTTACCACTGTATCTAGTCTGTTGTAACTTGTTAAATTAAATCAAAACTAGTACCACATGTGTAATTTAGGAAATTATATCAACTCTCTATTATAAATTGACATACGTTAAGCTTTTCTTGTATGGATGCAGGGTCTTGTGTGATAAAGTGTAACTAATCCTGTTGTGCAAAATGTCAACCTCTTCAATAACAAAGGGTTCCACATGAAAGTTACAAACAGCACCAACATAGCGATATCAAATCTCAACATAACTGTGCCAACAGACAACCCTAACATCAATGATATCCACATTAGTGGTTCTAAAGCTATCACCAGAACTGTCATTAGAATGGGTGTAAATTAATGTCCAAATGCTATGCAGAAAGTAAATAAGCTGGTATAATCACCCTTACACGAAAAACTAGCATTTAATATTAGGAATAGCTAATTTAGCGTACCTAACTAGGCCACAGACTAGCCGATTATCCATGAGACTTTGGACTTTGCTATTACCCGTGGCATAGATCCAAGTGTCACTAGGTGATCAATAGCTTTATTTCTTTCCCTGAAAATATGAGTAATAATACATTCAAAATTACAAAGAAGCTTACATACCTAGGTTATTAGGTGCAGTGCTTCCCAGCTAACTCGCTTACACGTAGATATCCAATGGACAATTGTGGATGAGTCTAGTCTATCCAACGCTTCCGTATGCCAAGGTTTAGCGGAAGACGTAGTCTACGATATAATCCATGAAGCTCAGCAAGGAAGACTGAACTATACGATAAGCCTTCAAAGAAACCCTGGATATCCCGAATTAGACCACCGTATCCAGCCCTGTTGCTATGGATGCAAATGCTACCATTAGTATTAAGTTTGAATACACAATTTGTAGGTTTATATTAATACTACCATTAGTATCCAAACTCCCCCATAAAGTTATAGTTTTATCCATATTCTCCTATGACTTTAATTTTACCAAACAAAGCCTTTTATTAAAAGCATCTTTATCCTTTTTTTATTTTATAACCAAAAAAGAAAAGGAAAGAAAAAGAAAAGTGGTAGACAAAAAATATTAGAATCTTTCAATAAATGAGTCAATAATAAAATAAAGAATCACAAAATATAATTTCAACATAACAAGAAAACGAAAGCTTCTTATTTTACAAAAAAATCGCATTATACACACTATTAAAGAAAAATTAAATTTATTTTAAAATAATTTATTTCTAATATATACATCTCGAACTGAAACATTTTTCCTAGGTTAGCGTGTGTCATGTTTTCAACCAACTAACTGTTTAAAAATAAAAACAAAAAAATCAAAGATAGTTTATTGTACATAATTAAGAAAAAATTAAAATATCTTCTTTTATATGTGTGTGTGTTATCAAATTAATGGTTTTAGCTCAAAGTTTAACTTTTTATAATGTACTAATTATTTAAAAACATAAAATAAAAATTAAAAAAATAATTATAATAAGATATTGTTTGGTAAAACTTAATCACGAGGGGAAATGGGTAAAAATAAAACATCATAGAAGAGTTTGCGATTTATACTATAATTCATGGGGAAAATGACATTCTCCCAGTTACCCGAACAATCCCAAATGAGACCACCCACATCCAGCCCTATTGCTATTGACGCAAACTTTATCACTAGGATTAAGTTTGAACACAAAACTTGTAGATTTATATTACTACTCGATTGGTTACATGATATTGAATTTAAATTTTGAAATTAAAACTATAAACATTTTTCTGTTACAGAACAATCAATTTTTATTACAGGTAATATAAACTTGCAAGGATTTTCATTGACCAAATAAGCCTCTCTTCTCACAGAATTGCCATTCACCATGTCTTGCTCGATAACATCAAAACACAGCTTTTTAAGTTGTTAAAATACTATTTCTTCAAGTACTAGATTTGTTCGAGAAAATTAGTTGTTAGAGTAGTTAATAGGTGTTATAGTTTATTGGTGAGCCAATAGTCATTTGGTCAACGTTTAACTTTTTATAACGCACTAATAGTTTAAAAACATAAAATAAAAACTAAAAAAATAATTATGATAAGATATTGTTTGATAAAACTTAATATCACAAAGGGAAATGGGTAAAAGTAAAACCACATGGAGGAGTTTGGGATATATACTACATGGGGGAAAATGACATTCTCCCAATTACCCGAACAATCCCGAATCAGACCACCCACATCCAGCCCTGTTGCTATTGACGCAAACTCTACCACTAGGACTAAGTTCGAACACACAACTTGTAGGTTTATATTACTACTCGATTGATTAGATGATATTGAATTTAAATTATGAAATTAAAACTATAAACAATCACTTTTCTGTTACGGAACGATCAATTTTTATTACAGGTAATATAAACTTACAAGGATTTTCATTGACCAGATGAGCCTCTTTTCTCACAAAATTCCCAGTCATTATGTCTTGTTCAATAACATCAAAACATAGCTTTTTAAGCTGTTAAAATGCTACATTTTCAAGTTACTGGATTTGTTCAGAAAAATTAATTGTTAGAGTAGCTAATAGGTGTTGTAGTTTACTGGTGAGCCAATAGTCATTTGGTTAGCTGATTGAATAATATGTGTTTCATAAATTAGTTGTTAGATTATTTGATGAATACAAAATGATGTAAAAAGGACATGATTTGTAATACAACTCTGTTTGTTTGCAGGAAAATGTTTTCCTAGAAAATGTTTCCAAGTTTTTTACTGTTGGGTAACGAAAATGTTTTCCTAATTCAAAGATAATGAAAAACTATTGGTCCTGAAGTGTTATACCCCAAAACATCTTCTTACACTATATATGCCACCAAAACTATCTCTTGTTTTATTAGCAAGAGTTGGTTTTGTACCGATAGAATGGCCTTAGAGATATTATACAAAAATTTTGTTGTCATAATTATCAAGACACTCAAAGTCAATGCTGATAGAATATGAAAGTTGTTGAGTAATTGTTGACTCACAATGAGCAATATGTTTTAATATATAATAAAATTATTATATATTCATGCTCATGAAAGCTAATTATTATTGTTATCTCCCAAAGTATGCCAATATAACTCAACTAATGAATGATATTACATGTATTGTCTCAATAAAGAGAGATTATATTAAATGTGATTGAGCCTTATATATTATTATGCCGAATCAATGCATGAACTCCCAAGAAATATGGAATAAAGGCTCATCAAATTTCTCAAGCAAAAACTTAACAAGTTCATTTTAATTGATATCATATATAATAATATTTGAGAAACTACAAAATTAGCATGTGTATTCAGAGATTTTTTGACATGTTTAAATAAAGGGAGGACATATATGCTTTGATATATGTGTACCATACCCCCCATAGTATCAAAACTTGAAGATTGCCCCCCTAAATTTTTAAAAGTGTGCAGAATACCCCCATCATTAATTTTCCATTAGTTTTGACGGAAATTAGCATACACTGTGCGAGTAAATTGCATATTATTTCCTATACTTTGACCTATATACATATACCTCCTGTAATATCAAAACTAACTAATCCCTGAAGTTTTTTAAAATGTGAAGAACACTCCTTTGTCATTAATTTTCCATCAATTTTGATAGGAATTAGCATACACACGCTATAGTTAAGTTTTAATTGCGAAGTAAATCTCATAATTTTTTGGACCAATTTAATCCTCCCATCTTCATTTTTCTTTCCTTTCTATTCAAAATCACAAAACACCATTCATTCATAAACTTCAAATAGTATCAACTACAGTATCAACAGCATCAATCTCATACATTATCAATTATTTCATTCGTTGCATTGTTCAACAAAAATATTCCTCAATTGCAGTGGATTGTTTGCCTTCCAATCTTCAATTTTTTGATGGATGAAGATGGATTCTCTTCTTTTTCTTCTAAGCACTATTAATAATCAAACACTCTAACATCTACTATAGCAACCACCAATACAAGCAGCACTACAACTCATCATCAAAAAAAAAAAAATTGCAGAACCACCACAGCTACAAAAGCTCAAAAGATTACGGGCTTGATCTCATCACGGAGCTTTTTCACATAAAAAAGGGAGGGGTTGGATTTTAGGTACAAATTAAGGGATTTGGGGAAGTTTTGAATTTAAGAATATCAAAGGTTTGGTTTGGGAATTTTGGGGTACGAATTGGGTGTGAGCATTTTAGGCAGAAAATGGATTTTTATTTAAGGGTAAGATTGTCATTTCTTGAAAGACATTAAGTTTTTAACGTCTTCGTTAATTCTCAGCGAGTTTGCACACTTTCAAGAACTTTGAGCAAGTAATCAACTAGTTTTGATACTAAGGGGGTATGGTGTACATAAGTTCGAATACAGGGGATAATATACAATTTACTTTGCGTGTATGTTGATTCTTGTCAAAACTGAAAAAAAAAATTAATGACAGAGGATGTTCTACACACTTTTAAAAACTTCAGTGAAGTAATCAACTAGTTTAATACTACAAAGGAATATAGTGTACATAAGTCAGAATATAGAGAAGTAATATACAATTTATTCTTATATTACCACTTTCTATATCTGTTACATTTGTTTTCCAAAACCTATTTAGTAGTTGGAGTTTAATTTAGGCGAAATGTCATTTTCCCCATGACTTCCACTCTAAATTCCAAACACCCCCATGAACTTCTAGTTTTACCCATATTTCTCTATGAGTTCAAATTTTACCAAACAAAGTTTAAAAGTGTTTCTTATCTTTTTTTTTTTAAGATAAAAGATAATAAGAAACAAAAAGATTTATTAAAATCATTCATAAATGAGTCTACTATCAAATATAAAATCACAAAAAATTTAATTTCATAATTTGAAGTAAAAGATTTTAAAAAATAGCTTACTATACAACATTCATATTAAACAAAATATTAGAGAAAAAAATAAATTCACTTTAAGATATCTTTCTCCTTATATATGCATTTCAAATTAAATCAAATTTATTTCTAACTTACTACTTAGTTTTTTTTTTTTTTTGGCAATTTGATAACTTTCTAACTTAGTTTTCTTTGCAATTTGATAACTTTTCAAACATAAAAATGGAGCTAGAATTGTACGAAATTCAAGTCATACACAAAATTTACGGAGATAATTTAATTATATGTTTTGATATTCATATCAAATTGAGTCCAACAATTTTTTCTAGCTTAATATATAACTTTCTTTCCAATGAGTTAATAAATTTGTCCTTCAACTTAAGGCATTGTTCAGAAAAACTTATATCATGGAAGAAAATGGGTAAATGATAAGTTCTAAATAAGTGTTTAATTTATATGTTGGTTGCACTTGATTCTTGAATTGGATGCTCCTTAATTAGTGTTTTTGATGTGTTTTTGCATGATTGTGCTTAGGAAAAGGAGATAGATGCATTATGCATGGATATAGAAGCTTTTGGACGTGTTTGTAGCAGTCAAAATTGACTCCGTCACTTGGAAAAATGCCATTGATTTGCTACGCGGGTTTGACCCAAGTTGACCAAAATGGAAGATATTTTTTTTGGATTTTTAGAAGGAAATAGATTAATAATAGAAGACTTTTTATTTTGTTGGAAATTATATTTAAGGCTTTTAACTTATTATTCTTTTTGGGCCGAGTTTCCTTATCTAAAAAGGAAAATAGGTTAGGTTTTTCTTATATATATACCTCTTGTAGACAACTTTTTAGCATACAACAGCAAATTTTCTCTTCATTCTTTGGGCGACATTCATGGACAAGCTGTTCTAATTTTCTTTTCTAGCCAAAAATTAATCAAGATTTCAGTTCATCAATTCTGTAAGATCTAATTGTTTTATCCCTTTCATGTTATTTTGATATTTGCATATTTACTATCTCAAGAATTAATATTGTTCTGTAATTATTTAATTTTGTGCACAATTATTCAATTGCATGACAATAGGCAACCAATTAGATTAATTTAATTAATCTAGGCATAGTGGTAACCAGATTTCCTGTGTAATTACGCAATCTAAATGAGCAATTGCCGTGAGAGTATTAACTTTTAAAATTAGGTCTTTCTAGATTTTTATTGCTACCGTTAGATAGATCCTGCTGGCATCTCCAGGGATTAGAACGTCTAATAGGTAAGGCGATAGCGGAAAAAATCGTAGGGGATTTAAACCGTTATCAACTCTGTAAGGAAAGATGAGGGTATTAGATCGAGTCAATAACCATAACTGATTTATCGAAATAGTTGAAAGTATTTTTGCATCTAGGATCGGATTTGTTGACTGAAATTGCATTTGTTCCTCAGGCTAGATTTAATTCTTGTTGATTTTCTATTTTTTCAGTCTTGCGTTAACTTAGAATTGCGTATTTTAGTTATTTTTATTTTTATTTATGTTTTTTTATTTTTTGGCCAAGTTGTGTTCCCACGCAGCGCGACCAGTGGCTGGATAGTTTTGCTTATTTTACTTATTTTAGCATTAAAACTCCCCGTTTTGCTTGTGACTCGCTTGATTAATCTACTTGACATAATTAGTATATTCTAAATTTCTCCAATCCCTGTGGATTTGACCCTTTTCTCACCACGTATACAAATTGAAATTGCAAGATAAGAGATAGGAATTTATTTTTGGTGGTTTCGACGCCCATCAAATTTTGGCGCCGTTGCCGGGGATTGGTGCTAAAATTTTTGCTTTTTATGACCAGGTCAGATCATACAGGTGAATTGCATTTTGATTCAGAGATTGAAAAGACCACAAAGAGCTTGAAGAAAGAAGCAAAGTTGAGGAAACAACTTGAGAAACAAGCCAAAACATCACAAACTTTGTCCGAATCATCTAGTGAGTCCGAAAAAGAAAAGGAGATGATCGAAAATAATAGAACTTTATGTGAATTAACTGCTGTCCCTTTGAATCAATCACCTCTTTGCATCACTTATAAGGAGCTTAATGTCAATTTCAAACTAAAATCGGGATTAATTCGTCTTTTACCCACTTTTCGTGGGTTGGAGAATGAAGATCCCCATAAATATCTCAAAGAGTTCCATATAGTTTGTTCAACTATGTGACCTAATGGTGTAACGGAGGACCAAATTAAGTTAAGAGCATTTCCTTTTTCCTTGGCAGATGCGACGAAAGAGTGGTTATTCTATCTTCCATCTGGTTCAATTACTACTTGGGGAGATATAACTAGAGCATTCCTTGATAGATTCTTTCCAACTTCTAGAGCTGCAGTAATTAAGAGAGAAATTTGTGCCATCAAGCAAAGGGATTCGAAGTTGCTTTATGATTATTGGGAGAGATTTAAGAGACTTTGTGCAAGTTGTCCCCAACATGGAATTTCTAAACAATCTCTTATCCAATATTTTTATGAAGGATTGCTTCCAATTGAGAGAAGAATGATGGATGCTGCAAGTGGAGGTAACATTGTCGACAAAAGACCTCGAGAGACTAGAGATTTTATTTCTATCATGGCTGCAAATTCACAACAATTTGGAAATAGATACGAGCATTCAAAAAGAGTTAATGAGGTAAATGTTTCTTCCCTTGATTCAAAGTTAACTAAACTAACTTCTCTTGTTCAAAGTTTGGTTGCAAGCGGTAGTGTTCCAATTCAAAAAGTTTGCGGAATTTGTGCCATGGTAGGACACCCAACTGATATGTGTCCCACACTTCAAGAAGAGGATCCACAACATGTTAATGCCATTGGAGGGTTTTCCGGTCCGCCATAGCAAAGATATGATTATTTCTTGAACACATACAACCCAAGTTGGAGGGATCACCCAAACTTGAGTTATGGAGCAAGGCCACAAAATTTTAATTCACGAAATTCGCAATATTTCTAGCCATGACCCACCCCACCATTGCAGCCCACACCTTCAAGTTCAGGTACTACTTTTGAGGATATTGTGAAATCTCTTGCTCTTAACACTCAACAATTTCAACAGGAAACGAGGGCAAGTATAAAGAATTTGGAGACACAAATGAGCCAATTAGCCACATCCGTAGGTAGGTTGGAGTCCCGTGATAAATTGCCTTTTCAAATGGTTGCGAATCCAAAGGAAAATGCCTGCGCAATCACTCTACGAAGTGAAAAAGAACTGCTGGACAGCCACTGTCAGACTAGGCGTGGGCATGCAAAGTTGACAGCACTTGAAACAGAGAAAAAAATCACAAAAAAGGGTGCAAAACACAATGAAAATTGGCGGGCAGCAATGAAACAGAGCTTAAAAATGGTATAGAGCTGGTGGTTAAGCCTCTTTTTCCCGAAAGATTTGCAAAGTCCAAAAAAGAGAAGGAAGAAAAGGAGATTTCTGAGCTTTTTTGCAAAGTTGAGGTAAATATTCCTTTACTTGGTGCAATTAGACAAGTACCTCGAATTGCAAAATTTTTGAAGAAATTATGCACTAATAAAAAGAAGCTCTTTGGGAATGAAAAGATAAGTGTAGGGGTGAATGTCTCCGCCGTGCTGAAAAAGGATTTGCCTTCGAAATGCAAGGACCAAGGTAGCACTAACTTGCAGGAATCAATTGCCAAGCAGAAAAATCAAGGGAAACCAATGACAGAAATTCAAAGCCAATTGAATCCACCTATGGTGGATAAGAGAAGTGCGCGCATAGGAAGTTACAACCCCAATAGTTAGAGAAAAAGAAAAGCAATGCTCTTGATATGAAGAGTTTGAGCAATAACAAAGTCATCAAAGTTGATGGGCATCGTTGGATGCCTGTCCATGAGAAAATTGAGCCAAAAAAGCCTCCGGATAAAACTTAGATGAATTGGCTATGTCGAGCCGATGACGTTAAACAAAGGCACTAGTAGGAGGCAACCCACAGAGTTTGAAATTTCAATTTTGAGTTTTCTAGTGTTTCCTAGTTAATTTCTAATTTTTACAAATTTTTTATTTTTATTTTAGGAATTTTTATTTTAATTTGTTATTATTTTTTTTATCTTCTTCTTCATTGAGAATCCTAACTTTGGTTTGAATGTGTTCTATGAGAGTTTTGATATTTACAGGTAGGAGTTGCTTTGGAATTTTGGGGAGTTTTTGAGATGTTTTCTGAAAAATTGGACACTGAACGCTTAGGCGTGGGCACGCAAAGGCTGTTTTGAAAAATCATAAAACTTTGGTGCAACAAAGATCAAAGCTCAAAAAAAATGTTGAATCTCGTTGAGTGCCATGGCCCCACTCCAAATGAACGATATCCAATTCCACCACCTCCTGCACCTCTTTCAAGGGAAGTCCTTTTAAATTCCCCCCCCCCTCCCCCTCTTACCTGTGTTTTTTCTCTCTTTTATTTTGTTGTTTTCTTTTCTTTACACATTGAGGACAATGTGCGTGATAAGTGTGGGGAGGAATGTTTCGTTTTAGTCATTTATTTTGAATATTTTTGGTGTTTAGATGTGTTTTCAATGTGGTATATTGAGGCTTGTGAATATGTGCATTTTAGTTAGTATTTCTTGAGTCTTAAAAAAAAAAAAGAAAAGAAAAAAAAAGAGAAAAACCATAAAAATGACCAAAAAAAAACTTTTTGGTTAAATATTTTGTAAAAAAATTTTCTTTTTGGAGTCCATTAATGTCTTAAGTTTGACGTTTGTTTTTTTTTTTTTGAAGTTTATTTTTTTAGAGTCAATTGAGTAAGTTTTTAAAAGCTCTTTTTGTCAAATTATTTTTCTTTTTACTCAACTTTCTTCTTTGTGAACTTGGAACTTCTCTTGGAAAAAATCTAGTCCCATGCTCAGGAAACTTGCTTTGGACGGAACGGTAAGTTAGTACATGCAGAAAATCTATCTCCATTGTATTTAGTTGTCTTTGATAGTTACTTTGAACACGCCGTGCTTGAACCTTGCTTAATCTTAACTTGGGCTAAAAATGTGCATTCACTTAAATTGAAAGCCAATGCTTAGTTTGAGTTTGATGGGTACTTGTCTTGATTTATTTTATTGGTAAAATTGTGAAAAAGTGCGTATCTAGGAAAGTTATGTCAGAGTTGAGGTCACTCCTGTAAAAGTGCTGAAAGTTGAATTATGAAAAAAAAGGTGCCAAAAAAAAAGAGTAAAATAAAAAGTGCCTTTTTACTCCGCTGGTCTTAAAAGAAAAAAAAAAAGAAAAGAAAAAGAAAGGGCGCCATGAGTAAAGCTAAAAGCTACCTAGAATTGTGATGAACTGAGTAACCGGGGGCATTCATCACAATTGTTTGTTATCGCGTAAAAAGGTTGAGTGACATTCTAGGAAAATTATGAAAGTTATGTATGAAAGTGAATGAAAGCAGTTGAAGTGATCCGGCCTTCCGGCAGCTGCGCCTAGGTACAAACTAGTTTTTTGAGGAAAATTCCACATTGAGGCAGTGTTTTTGATTTCTCTTCTTTGCATTGGCATAATCATGCTTAGCTATAATCTTTTGTGTGTGCTTTAACTGGTGCGAGATTCATTTACATAGTGTTTGGGTGCTATCTAGGTCACTTATACTTGTGGTGGTAATTGTTTTGTCTTGCTAGAAATTGACTTACCTTTGTTTTCCTTCTCGAGTTTCTTTGAGTTGTGGTGGAAGGACTTTTGAAGGTTTGTGTGCCTATGTTTACTTGTGAGGAGGTTGGGTTGTTTTGAAGCTTGGTGGAAATACAACATGTGGTCATGTTTTCTTGCTTAAAATTATTTGTTTTTGGGGGAATTCTTTTACTAAAAGTTAGGTTTTTGAAGGCTATTTGATTGAGTCAAGTCTTCTTGTTTGAAGTGCTGCATGCCTTGAATATGCTTGGTAATGTGTGTTTGTAGAATGAGCAATTGCTTTGTAAAGATAGGTTCAAGAACAACAATTTTATGCTTGAAATTATTGTCTTATTTCTTGAATAGGATTATTCTTGGTTTGAAAAAGTTCGTATATGATCTTTACAAAGCTACATTCATGGTCGATCTCGCATGTGAAGTCTTTGTTTTTAATTGATTTCATGCTTGAGGGCAAGCATGGTTTAAGTGTGGGGGAATTTGATAAATTCTAAATAAGTGTTTAATTTATATGTTGGTTGCACTTGATTCTTGAATTGGATACTCTTTAATTAGTGTTTTTGATGTGTTTTTGCATGATTGTGCTTAGGAAAAGTAGATAGATGCATTATGCATGGGTATAGAAGCTTTTGGACGTGTTTGTAGCGTTCAAAATTGACTTCGTCACTTGGAAAAATGCCATTGATTTGCTATGCGGGTTTGACCGAAGTTGATTAAAATGGAAGATACTTTTTTCTGGATTTTTAGAAGAAAATAGATTAATATTAGAAGACTTTTTATTTTGTTGGAAATTATATTTAAGGCTTTTACCTTATTATTCTTTTTGGGCCGGGTTTCCTTATTCAACAAGGAAAATAAGTTAGGGTTTTTCTTATATATATACCTCTTATAGGCAACTTTTTCGCAGACAATAGTAAATTTTCTCTTCATTCTTTGGGCGACATTCATGGACAAGTTGTTCTAATTTTTTATTCGAGCCAAGGATTAATCAAGATTTCGGTTCATCAATTCCGTGAGATCTAATTATTTTATCCCTTTCATGTTATTTTGATATTTGCGTATTTACTATCTCAAGAATTAATATTGTTCTGTGATTGTTTAATTTTGTGCACGGTTATTCAATTGCATGACAATAGGCAGTTAATTAGATTAATTTAATTAATTTAAGCATAGTGGTAACCAGGTTTCCTGTGTAATTAAGCAATTTAAATGAGCAATTACCACGAGAGTATTGACTTTTAGAATCAGGTCTTTCTAGATTTTTATTGCTGCCATTAGATAGATCCTGCAGGCATCTCCAGGGATTAGAATGTCTAATAGGTAAGGCGATAGCGGGAAAAATCGTAGGGGATTTAAACCGTTATTAACTCTGTAAGGAAAGATGAGGGTATTAGGCCTAGCCAATAACCATAACTGATTTATCGAAATAATTGAAAGTATTTTTGCATCTAAGATCAGATTTGTTGACCGAAATTGCGATTGTTCCTCATGCTAGATTTAATTCTTGTTGATTTTCTGTTTTTCCAGTCTTGCGCTAACTTAGAATTGTGTATTTTAGTTATTTTTTTATTTACATTTTTTTTATTTTCTAGCCAAGTTGCGTGCCCACGCAGCGTGACCAGTGGCTGGACAGTTTTGCTTATTTTACTTATTTTTGCATTAAAACCTCCATTTTTGCTTGTGACTCGCTTGATTAATCTACTTGACATAATTAGCATATTCTAAATTTCTCCAATCCCTGTGGATTCGACTCTTTTCTCACTGCGTATACAAATTAAAATTACAAGGTAAGAGATAGAAATTTATTTTTGGTGGTTTCGACGCTCATCCATAAACTAATAACTGATGGAGGAGATTGTGCTTTAGAGAAAAACCCATGAGGGAAATGGCATTTACTCATTTAATTTATGACTCGAAAATAATTGGTCAAAAAGGGGTCGCAGATTATCATAAAGTTACGTTGGTTTCCAATTTCTAGCTATATGTATAATTGGGTCGTGAGAGGCCAAATTATAATTACGTAAAAGCAAGTCTCATTTGCAAAAAACTGAGGCATAATCTTTAAAGTCAATTAAAAATTAAACTAAAAATGAGAAAAAACCAGCAAGATGAACAATTCTGAAAAATTAAAAGCAAAACAGCAAAATCAAGATCCTTTAACGTGCAAAAACTCCGCGATGCGGAGGTGTGCTCTTGGTGACACATGAGATGCTCGATGGTGGTTGCTTACCACAAAAATGATCTAGGGCTCGTTTGGATTAGCTTTTTTCAAAAGCGCTTTTTTTAACAACTTTTGAAAAACATTTTTTTTTTTTAGAAACTGAAAATTCTGGCTTCTAAAAAAAAAACTGTATTTGAGCTTTTTTTAGAGTTTTAGCTTTTTTGGAAACCAAATCAAATAGTTATTGCAAATTTCACATAACTATTTAAGGAAAAAAATGTTTTTTCCTGAAAAAAGCTAATCCAAACAGGCCCCTAATTTGCTTGGTTCTAATGGCGAGGCAGAATATCATCACCAATTCTTTTTAAGAAATCGAAAGAAACCTGAAAAATGGAACTACAAAGGCAGGTGAAAAGTAAACGCAAAATCGTATAATTTGCCAGGTTCTCTATTTTGCTTGCAGGTAAACTCAATATCATCTAAACTGATGATTGCGCTCCAATTTGCTGCCAACCATCGCTTTTGGAGAAAATGATCTGAGAATTTTTTTTTTTCCTCCCTCAAAACCAGAAAATCCAATTAGTAGAGTTTGATCACTAGACATTTAGTGAAACTTGACCACCAATTAATAAATTTCAGTGCATGTTTGTCTGGCATGACAATACCAAACATTGGTAAAACGATTACAATGTATCATCTATGATACAAGTTTAATATATATTTGCTTCATTTATATGTGTGAGTATTCGAAACCCATAGTTTAGATCATTGTGCTGGCTACAAGCAAGGGTGGATCTAAGGTAAAGCAAGTAAAGCCTATGCTTAGGCTCTCAAAAAATTTAGCCCCCAATTTTTAAAGTTTTATATTTATAGTTTATATAACTACATAAAAAGAAGTCATTAAATTTAATTTTTCTTTTGATAAAAATTATAAAGAAGAAGGCCTTAGAATATTTCCTAATAAATATCATACACTCTCCTAACTAGTTGACAACAATCTAATCGTTGGTTTGTAACGATCTTTGTGAAGAATCATTGAGGTTATATCATAAAAACTAATTGGTTGATATAAGAAGTGGCCTAGAACCTTATAAGATGGTCTTAAATCTTATTATTTTTCTGTGGAGGAAGGAAATATATTATAACACTCCCCCTCATGTGTGAACCGAAACCAAGAATAGCCAAAAATTGGTGTTCCAACGAGCCAAGAACCAGAATCAAGAACAGTCAGAAACAAGTACTCATAGGACCCAAAAAGTAAAGACAGCTTCAAACGTGAGAGACTGGGCCAAGACGCAACTCTAGTACCATGTGAAAAATCACTGAGTTTATATCATAAAAACCAATTGGTTGATATGAGAACTGGCCTAAAACCTTATAAGGTGGTCTTAAATATATATATTTTTTTCTATGTAGGAGGGGAATATATTCTAACAATCCCTATCTTTTGTTCTCTTATTCTTTTTCTATTCAAATTGGGATAAACGGCTATTTTTGTCCAATCCCTTTTTTTTTCTCTCTAATTCTCTCTCTAACAAAATTATCATCAGCGATCACTTCTACCAAATACTTATTTTTCTTCTCTCTATTTTTCACTCCACTAAAATTGTCATTAACATTACTTCTATTGATTAAAGTAGTGTTTTCAATTTTAGAGTTCATTTTTTTCCATAAACTCTATTTCTTTTCTTGATTTATCTCCACCATTCTTTTCTTGTTGAATGTTCGTGTTCTATTGAAGGATTCTCAATAAATGGTTTATTTTGCCTATCAAAATTCTGGTATTAGATTCTATTATTCTAACCTTAAATATTTTTTTAATTTTTATTAGTTTTTTAATTTATATTTTTATATGTATATTGTATTTTTTGGATAAGTATATTTATTTTTTTTGTAATTTATAATAATTTAAATATGTCAACTTGAAAATATGAATTTGGTTATGAAAAACTTAGAAAAACAAAAACAAATATTTGAAGCTTTAATATAATCTCTGCTCCTAATAAATGGACCAACTATATAATGTCAATTGAGAAAAAAATATATATTAGAAGAAATTGATTATAAGAATTTAGTTAGTAACTTTACATGCATCTCCAAAAAGTAAAAAAGTAAAATTTAAATAAAATTTATAAAAGGCCTCTTAATACATTTTCACTTTAGACTTCCAAATCTTTTGAGCTGCCTCTGACTACAAGACGAAGGCTTAGAAACCAAGGATGAATAGTATTTTGCCGAAGCACTCCCCAAGATTTCTTGTGGATCAAGAGGGAAGAAAAAGGGGTGGAGCTCGTATCGGACATAGCACTGCTATACAAAATTTCTGCATCCTTTTCTGTCGCTGCAAATGGTGGCGAAGTTGCCAACAGCTATGGCCAAGCATATCTATACTAAGCCTCGGGCCAGTGTACTTCATCATGCAGTTGTAGCCATTTGCTATGCATATGCCTATTTGTAGTATTTATTCTCATCAGGATCCAATAACGTCATCATTGTTGTGGCCAAAATTGGCTGGATCTGAAGCCCCACTTTGCTATTCTTGTGGTCCAATTAGCTAGATCAGTCCCCCCGAAGGCCCAAAGACGAAATCCATAGAGTCTAGTTCCCATTTAAATATGCTCAAGGGAATATAAGCTCAAAGACAATAAAGCTTAGCGTCTTAGCATGAGGATATGCATCTCAAATAGAGTTCAACTTGAATACAAGTTATTTAACGACTCCTCCACACCAAGGTTATAAATGCTTGATTCAGAGCAAGGAGAAGGACACGCTTAGCATACCCAGCAACATACTCCACCTACCTACTCAGCATACATACTTAGCCTGCATACTCAACCTCCATTCCTAGCCTGCCGCATGCCATGCCATTTGCCCTATAATACAAATTTTAATTTTCTCCATTTATACAAATCACATAGACACTAATTTGAGCATCAAAATATCTTTGCCCAGCACCACGCCGGTATCAAGGACTCACGCCAGTCTTCTCACCTTCTGTTTCGCATGTTGCTGGTGCCCAAATTCGTGATTGTAGATTTTGGTATCTACAATCATCAAGAATGTTGTTAGACTTGTTTTCTAATCCATTATTAATTAAGTGATTACCTGCTACAAAAAAAATTTTGGATTTAAAATGAAAAATTTTCGTTTCAAACTTAAAAAGTTCTGTCTCAAAATGAATTTGAGACGAAAATTTTCCATCTCAAAAAACCTCATCTCAAATTTTGAGATGGAAAATTTTAATCTCAAATTGAAACGAAAAATTTATGTCTCAAATTTTCCGTGTCAAATCCATTAATTTCTAATCTAATCTAAAAATTTAAACTATTAGATAGGGCCTTTTCCTACACATTTATTAAGTATCTTCGACGTACACATTGCCTTACCTATACGCTATATAGGTTTTTAGTAAGTCTTACACATGAATTTAATATTACGAAAGGTAATAGCAAGATTTGAAGTCATGACTTAATTTTTAAAATTATATTAAATGACTATCTCATTTAGAAGTCTAATAAAAAATTAATTGATGAGTATGTTATATTTATTTATTATCTTTATCAATTAAAATGCTAGGCTCAACGCTAACTATTGGACAATCTAATCCACTACTAATGACATTAAGGCCATTTCTGCAACCATATCTCAAACTAGGTTCCTACTAGTTAGAAGAAATAGCAAGAAAATTGCTTATTTTGAATGGCTAAAACAAGGGCCAAGGGATCATCATACGGCATGATTGATTCAAGTTTGCGTGCCTAGTAACCTTTTTCATATGTTATTACCTAAATTTTGCCCCGCAAGTGTGACATGAACTACATATAGTCGATGCTTATTTAATTTATAAGAATTTCATATTTCAGACAAACAAAAAGTAAAAGGAAAGCATATAACTGAATTTTTAGTACATACTAACCTTAAAGGTTGAGAGATTCATGAAGTTCGCTCATTCTCTACAGATTGAGGACGAACAATACTATTAGGGTTTTGACCTGTATTGTTTATTGGCTTTGAAATCCTAGAATCTAATAAGGAAAACTTTTACCTAATCTGAATACCTTGTCTTCATGTATATTTTAGTGTATTGTAATAGGCTTCATCCGTGAGACATAGTGAGGAAAGAAAGAGCGGCCATGGCTCACAACCCGAGCCCTCCACCATGTATTCTAATGTCAATAGTGAAATTGATCTGTTGTATGCCAGTGGGCATAGGTTTTCATGCTAAATCACGTGAAATCTTTGTGTGTGTCAATCTTCATCATTCTCAAGATTATCTCCCTTCTAACACCCAAATTCTCAACAAATGCCAATGAACTGGAAAACTATATGATATAATGTTGAAAAGAATACTAAGCATATAGATATGAATCTATGATAGATAATTCATATTTCTTTTATTCATACATATAGGGCAAAATAAGTGTGATCAGCAGTGTGCATCCTACCCAAGCCTGCAGCTATGTATGCTGGGCAGACAAATCTTCTGGTTTACAAACTAAGGGCGAACAATAATTTGCCAAGTTATTAATCCTCAAAGTTTCAGATGATTAAGGATGAATAGTACTTTGCGGAAGCATTCCCCAGGGTCTCGTCTGGATCACGAGGGAAGAAGAAAGGATAGTGATGGGAAATTAGGATGCATAACACACTCACGCAGCGGAATTAAATCACGAGTAACGAGAAAAGAAATACGCACTATTAAACGTGGTTCAGCCTTCTGCTTACGTCCACGATCCCCTCTGGGATAAATTCCACTATTCAACAATAATGGAGTTACAACTCAAGTGATGACTTTTTGCACGGAAATAAAAGTCTAAACCCTCCCCTACAGAGTTCTTATAATGGTTCTATCCTCAACAGGACTAGAACGAATATAAGACACTCTCGATGCTCTCAGGCTCTCTCTCTCACCCACACCTCCCCATGGGGTGTGGCCCTAAGGCACGCCTTATACAACTAATACAAGAGTCTATTTATAGAGGAGATTTCCTTATCCTCCAAGACAAAGGATTTCTTAATTTATCAATCCTACCATAATTAAGACTCTTACCATAACTTAAATTTCTGTCCTAATTTGTATGGGCTTGGACTTTGAGCCATAACCCAACAAATTCCTCCCTTTGCGAAAAGTTCGAAGCTTCTTTGCCGCAATTGGAACCTCTTCACAGTCTTCATGCTGGAGCCCTCGCCGACAACACTCTTCACGGCGACTACCAACACATTCTAGCGGGTTTTGAGTCATCCCCAACATCCCTCTTCGTGCCGTCTAACCTCGACCTCTCAAGGTTGTTTGTGTCCTCCTTGACACAAGACATCTCGGGCGTGGTCTTCTTTCTAATAGTAGTATTCCTTATCGATCGTCGGCGGGACTCGATCGTTCAGCTACGTAGACTCTCTTCGCGTGACTCCTCCCTCGAATCGAACCTTCTTCAACTAGTCTACTCATCCAAACTTCTCTCCTCTAGAAGTTTGGTCACTAGTCAGCTAAGCGTGTTTGCTCATACAATGCTTCAAGACTTTCGCGAATTTCATCACCACTTCATTTTTACTCAATTTCAAGGCTCACCCACGATACATCAAGAAATTTGGCAAAACGGACCTAAAAAACAAACTCAGGACGTCGAAAAAAGGTGAGGAGACCCTCAGTTAACGCGGTCAAACCCCTACAGCCCCCTGGTCAAACCTTCTGTTTGACTATTTGACCACAAACTCACAAAACTTGACCTACTTGTATCTCACAATCCGACCGTCGGATCGTTATGAAATTTTAGCAGCTTACTCTTCTCTCCGAGACGAAAACACAGCAACAAACGGATCGTCGATCGGACTTCGGCAAGACTGCCAAACGTGACTAGCAGATCAGCGAATTTTTTACTCCTCTTTGGCGTTTCTTTTTTCGTTTTTCGTGCAAATCAGCGTCCTCCCTCCAACCTAGCTCTGATACCACTTGTTGGGAAATTAGGACGCATAACACACTCACGCAGCGGAATTAAATCACAAGTAACGAGAAATGAAATACGCACTATTAAAGCGTGGTTCACCTTCCGCTTACGTCCACGATCCTCCAGGATAAATTCCACTATTCAACAATAATGGAGTTACAACTCGGGTGATGACTTTTGCACGGAAATAAAAGTCTAAACCTCCCCTACAGAGTTCTTATAATGGTTCTATCCTCAACAGGACTAGAACGAATATAAGACACTCTCGATGCTCTCAGGCTCTCTCTCTCACCCACACCTCCCCATGGGGTGTGGCCCTAAGGCACGCCTTATACAACTAATACAAGAGTCTATTTATAGAGGAGATTTCCTTATCCTCCAAGACAAAGGATTTCTTAATTTATCAATCCTACCATAATTAAGACTCTTACCATAACTTAAATTTCTGTCCTAATTTGTATGGGCTTGGACTTTGAGCCATAACCCAACAAATTCCTCCCTTTGCGAAAAGTTCGAAGCTTCTTTGCCGCAATTGGAACCTCTTCACAGTCTTCATGCTGGAGCCCTCGCTCGACAACACTCTTCACGGCAGCAGCTACCAACACATTCTAGCAGGTTTTCGGAGTCATCCCCAACATCCCTCTTCGTGCCGTCTAACCTCGACCTCTCAAGGTTGTTTGTGTCCTCCCTTGACACAAGACATCTCGGACGTGGTCTTCTTTCTAATAGTAGTATTCCTTATCAGTCGTCTGGCCAGGACTATGATCGTTCAGCTACGTAGACTCTCTTCGCGTGACTCCTCCCTCGAATCGAACCTTCTTCAACTAGTCTACTCATCCAAACTTCTCTCCTCTAGAAGTTTGGTCACTAGTCGACTAAGCGTGTTTGCTCATACAATGCTTCAAGACTTTCGCAGAATTTCATCACCACTTCATTTTTACCTAATTTCAAGGCTCACCCACGATACATCAAAAAATTTGGCAAAACGGACCTCAAAAACAAACTCAGGACGTCGGAAAACGGTGAGGCGACCCTCGGTCAACGCGGTCAAACCCCTGCAGCCCGCTGGTCAAACCTTCTGTTTGACTATTTGACCACAAACTCACAAAACTTGACCTACTTGTATCTCACAATCCGACCGTCGGATCGTTATGAAATTTTAGCAGCTTACTCTTCTCTCCGAGACGAAAACACAGCAACAAACGGATCGTCGATCGGACTTCGCCAAGACTGCCAAACGTGACTAGCAGATCAGCGAATTTTTTACTCCTCTTTGGCGTTTCTTTTTTTTGTTTTTCTTGCAAATCAGCGTCCTCCCTCCAACCTAGCTCTGATACCACTTGTTGGGAAATTAGGATGCATAACACACTCACGCAGCGGAATTAAATCACGAGTAACGAGAAAAGAAATACGCACTATTAAACGTGGTTCAGCCTTCTGCTTACGTCCACGATCCCCTCTGGGATAAATTCCACTATTCAACAATAATGGAGTTACAACTCAAGTGATGACTTTTTGCACGGAAATAAAAGTCTAAACCCTCCCCTACAGAGTTCTTATAATGGTTCTATCCTCAACAGGACTAGAACGAATATAAGACACTCTCGATGCTCTCAGGCTCTCTCTCTCACCCACACCTCCCCATGGGGTGTGGCCCTAAGGCACGCCTTATACAACTAATACAAGAGTCTATTTATAGAGGAGATTTCCTTATCCTCCAAGACAAAGGATTTCTTAATTTATCAATCCTACCATAATTAAGACTCTTACCATAACTTAAATTTCTGTCCTAATTTGTATGGGCTTGGACTTTGAGCCATAACCCAACAAATTCCTCCCTTTGCGAAAAGTTCGAAGCTTCTTTGCCGCAATTGGAACCTCTTCACAGTCTTCATGCTGGAGCCCTCGCTCGACAACACTCTTCACGGCAGCAGCTACCAACACATTCTAGCAGGTTTTCGGAGTCATCCCCAACATCCCTCTTCGTGCCGTCTAACCTCGACCTCTCAAGGTTGTTTGTGTCCTCCCTTGACACAAGACATCTCGGGCGTGGTCTTCTTTCTAATAGTAGTATTCCTTATCGATCGTCGGCGGGACTCGATCGTTCTACGTAGACTCTCTTCGCGTGACTCCTCCCTCGAATCGAACCTTCTTCAACTAGTCTACTCATCCAAACTTCTCTCCTCTAGAAGTTTGGTCACTAGTCGGCTAACTGTGTTTGCTCATACAATGCTTCGAAGACTTTCGCAGAATTTCATCACCACTTCATTTTTTTACTCAATTTCAAGGCTCACCCACGATACATCAAGAAATTTGGCAAAACGGACCTAAAAAACAAACTCAGGACGTCGGAAAACGGTGAGGCGACCCTCGGTCAACGCGGTCAAACCCCTGCAGCCCGCTGGTCAAACCTTCTGTTTGACTATTTGACCACAAACTCACAAAACTTGACCTACTTGTATCTCACAATCCGACCGTCGGATCGTTATGAAATTTTAGCAGCTTACTCTTCTCTCCGAGACGAAAACACAGCAACAAACGGATCGTCGATCGGACTTCGGCAAGACTGCCAAACGTGACTAGCAGATCAGCGAATTTTTTACTCCTCTTTGGCGTTTCTTTTTTGTTTTTCTTGCAAATCACGTCCTCCTCCAACCTAGCTCGATACCACTTGTTGGGAAATTAGGATGCATAACACACTCACGCAGCGGAATTAAATCACGAGTAACGAGAAAAGAAATACGCACTATTAAAGCGTGGTTCAGCCTTCTGCTTACGTCCACGATCCCCTCTGGGATAAATTCCACTATTCAACAATAATGGAGTTACAACTCAGGTGATGACTTTTTGCACGGAAATAAAAGTCTAAACCCTCCCCTACAGAGTTCTTATAATGGTTCTATCCTCAACAGGACTAGAACGAATATAAGACACTCTCGATGCTCTCAGGCTCTCTCTCTCACCCACACCTCCCCATGGGGTGTGGCCCTAAGGCACGCCTTATACAACTAATACAAGAGTCTATTTATAGAGGAGATTTCCTTATCCTCCAAGACAAAGGATTTCTTAATTTATCAATCCTACCATAATTAAGACTCTTACCATAACTTAAATTTCTGTCCTAATTTGTATGGGCTTGGACTTTGAGCCATAACCCAACAAATTCCTCCCTTTGCGAAAAGTTCGAAGCTTCTTTGCCGCAATTGGAACCTCTTCACAGTCTTCATGCTGGAGCCCTCGCTCGACAACACTCTTCACGGCAGCAGCTACCAACACATTCTAGCAGGTTTTCGGAGTCATCCCCAACATCCCTCTTCGTGCCGTCTAACCTCGACCTCTCAAGGTTGTTTGTGTCCTCCCTTGACACAAGACATCTCGGACGTGGTCTTCTTTCTAATAGTAGTATTCCTTATCAGTCGTCTGGCCAGGACTCTGATCGTTCAGCTACGTAGACTCTCTTCGCGTGACTCCTCCCTCGAATCGAACCTTCTTCAACTAGTCTACTCATCCAAACTTCTCTCCTCTAGAAGTTTGGTCACTAGTCGACTAAGCGTGTTTGCTCATACAATGCTTCAAGACTTTCGCGAATTTCATCACCACTTCATTTTTTTACTCAATTTCAAGGCTCACCCACGATACATCAAGAAATTTGGCAAAACGGACCTAAAAAACAAACTCAGGACGTCGGAAAACGGTGAGGCGACCCTCGGTCAACGCGGTCAAACCCCTGCAGCCCGCTGGTCAAACCTTCTGTTTGACTATTTGACCACAAACTCACAAAACTTGACCTACTTGTATCTCACAATCCGACCGTCGGATCGTTATGAAATTTTAGCAGCTTACTCTTCTCTCCGAGACGAAAACACAGCAACAAACGGATCGTCGATCGGACTTCGGCAAGACTGCCAAACGTGACTAGCAGATCAGCGAATTTTTTACTCCTCTTTGGCGTTTCTTTTTTTTGTTTTTCTTGCAAATCAGCGTCCTCCCTCCAACCTAGCTCTGATACCACTTGTTGGGAAATTAGGATGCATAACACACTCACGCAGCGGAATTAAATCACGAGTAACGAGAAAAGAAATACGCACTATTAAACGTGGTTCAGCCTTCTGCTTACGTCCACGATCCCCTCTGGGATAAATTCCACTATTCAACAATAATGGAGTTACAACTCAGGTGATGACTTTTGCACGGAAATAAAAGTCTAAACCCTCCCCTATAGAGTTCTTATGATGGTTCTATCCTCAACAGGACTAGAACGAATATAAGACACTCTCGATGCTCTCAGGCTCTCTCTCTCACCCACACCTCCCCATGGGGTGTGGCCCTAAGGCACGCCTTATACAACTAATACAAGAGTCTATTTATAGAGGAGATTTCCTTATCCTCCAAGACAAAGGATTTCTTAATTTATCAATCCTACCATAATTAAGACTCTTACCATAACTTAAATTTCTGTCCTAATTTGTATGGGCTTGGACTTTGAGCCATAACCCAACAAATTCCTCCCTTTGAAAAGTTCAAGCTTCTTTGCCGCAATTGGAACCTCTTCACGATCTTCATCTTTGGAGCCCTCGCCGACAACACTCTTCACGGCAGCACTACCAACACATTCTAGCGGGTTTTGAGTCATCCCCAACATCCCTCTTCGTGCCGTCTAACCTCGACCTCTCAAGGTTGTTTGTGTCCTCCTTGACACAAGACATCTCGGACGTGGTCTTCTTTCTAATAGTAGTATTCCTTATCGGTCGTCGGCGGGACTCGATCGTTCAGCTACGTAGACTCTCTTCGCGTGACTCCTCCCTCGAATCGAACCTTCTTCAACTAGTCTACTCATCCAAACTTCTCTCCTCTAGAAGTTTGGTCACTAGTCGGCTAACTGTGTTTGCTCATACAATGCTTCGAAGACTTTCGCAGAATTTCATCACCACTTCATTTTTTTACTCAATTTCAAGGCTCACCCACGATACATCAAGAAATTTGGCAAAACGGACCTAAAAAACGAACTCAGGACGTCGAAAACGGTGAGGAGACCCTCGGTCAACGTGGTCAAACCCCTGCAGCCCGCTGGTCAAACCTTCTGTTTGACTATTTGACCACAAACTCACAAAACTTGACCTACTTGTATCTCACAATCCGACCGTCGGATCGTTATGAAATTTTAGCAGCTTACTCTTCTCTCCGAGACGAAAACACAGCAACAAACGGATCGTCGATCGGACTTCGGCAAGACTGCCAAACGTGACTAGCAGATCAGCGAATTTTTTACTCCTCTTTGGCGTTTCTTTTTTTGTTTTTCTTGCAAATCAGCGTCCTCCCTCCAACCTAGCTCTGATACCACTTGTTGGGAAATTAGGATGCATAACACACTCACGCAGCGGAATTAAATCACGAGTAACGAGAAAAGAAATACGCACTATTAAACGTGGTTCAGCCTTCTGCTTACGTCCACGATCCCCTCTGGGATAAATTCCACTATTCAACAATAATGGAGTTACAACTCAGGTGATGACTTTTTGCACGGAAATAAAAGTCTAAACCCTCCCCTACAGAGTTCTTATAATGGTTCTATCCTCAACAGACTAGAACGAATATAAGACACTCTCGATGCTCTCAGCTCTCTCTCTCACCCACACCTCCCCATGGGGTGTGGCCTAAAACACGCCTTATACAACTAATACAAGAGTCTATTTATAGAGGAGATTTCCTTATCCTCCAAGACAAAGGATTTCTTAATTTATCAATCCTACCATAATTAAGACTCTTACCATAACTTAAATTTCTGTCCTAATTTGTATGGGCTTGGACTTTGAGCCATAACCCAACAAATTCCTCCCTTTGCGAAAAGTTCGAAGCTTCTTTGCCGCAATTGGAACCTCTTCACAGACTTAATGATGGAGCACTCGCTCGACAACACTCTTCACGGCAGCCTACCAACACATTCTAGCGGGTTTTGAGTCATCCCCAACATCCCTCTTCGTGCCGTCTAACCTCGACCTCTCAAGGTTGTTTGTGTCCTCCCTTGACACAAGACATCTCGGACGTGGTCTTCTTTCTAATAGTAGTATTCCTTATCAGTCGTCTGGCCAGGACTCTGATCGTTCAGCTACGTAGACTCTCTTCGCGTGACTCCTCCCTCGAATCGAACCTTCTTCAACTAGTCTACTCATCCAAACTTCTCTCCTCTAGAAGTTTGGTCACTAGTCGGCTAACTGTGTTTGCTCATACAATGCTTCGAAGACTTTCGCAGAATTTCATCACCACTTCATTTTTACTCAATTTCAAGGCTCACCCACGATACATCAAGAAATTTGGCAAAACGGACCTAAAAACAAACTCAGGACGTCGAAAAAAGGTGAGGAGACCCTCAGTTAACGCGGTCAAACACCTTCAGCCCTCTTGTAAAACATTCTGTTTGACTATTTGACCACAAACTCACAAAACTTGACCTACTTGTATCTCACAATCCGACCGTCGGATCGTTATGAAATTTTAGCAGCTTACTCTTCTCTCCGAGACGAAAACACAGCAACAAACGGATCGTCGATCGGACTTCGGCAAGACTGCCAAACGTGACTAGCAGATCAGCGAATTTTTTACTCCTCTTTGGCGTTTCTTTTTTTTGTTTTTCTTGCAAATCTGCTTCCTCCCTCCAACCTAGCTCTTATACCACTTGTTTGGAAATTAGGATTCATAACACACTCACGCAGCGGAATTAAATCACGAGTAACGAGAAAAGAAATACGCACTATTAAACGTGGTTCAGCCTTCTGCTTACGTCCACGATCCCCTCTGGGATAAATTCCACTATTCAACAATAATGGAGTTACAACTCAAGTGATGACTTTTGCACGGAAATAAAAGTCTAAACCCTCCTCTGAGTTCTTATAATGGTTCTATCCTCAACAGACTAGAACGAATATAAGACACTCTCGATGCTCTCGAGCTCTCTCTCTCACCCACACCTCCCCATGGGGTGTGGCCTAAGGCACGCCTTATACAACTAATACAAGAGTCTATTTATAGAGGAGATTTCCTTATCCTCCAAGACAAAGGATTTCTTAATTTATCAATCCTACCATAATTAAGACTCTTACCATAACTTAAATTTCTGTCCTAATTTGTATGGGCTTGGACTTTGAGCCATAACCCAACAAATTCCTCCCTTTGCGAAAAGTTCGAAGCTTCTTTGCCGCAATTGGAACCTCTTCACAGTCTTCATGCTGGAGCCCTCGCCGACAACACTCTTCACGGCAGCAGCTACCAACACATCCTAGCAGGTTTTCGGAGTCATCCCCACCATCCCTCTTCGTGCCGTCTAACTTCGACCTCTCAAGGTTGTTTGTGTCCTCCCTTGACACAAGACATCTCGGACGTGGCCTTCTTTCTAACAGTAGCATTCCTTATCAGTCGTCTGGCCAGGACTCTGATCGTTCAGCTACGTAGACTTTCTTCGCATGACTCCTCCCTCGAATCGAACCTTCTTCAACTAGTCTACTCATCCAAACTTCTCTCCTCTAGAAGTTTGGTCACTAGTCGACTAAGCGTGTTTGCTCATACAATGCTTCAAGACTTTCGCGAATTTCATCACCACTTCATTTTTTTACTCAATTTCAAGGCTCACCCACGATACATCAAGAAATTTGGCAAAACGGACCTAAAAAACAAACTCAGGACGTCGGAAAACGGTGAGGCGACCCTCGGTCAACGCGGTCAAACCCCTGCAGCCCGCTGGTCAAACCTTCTGTTTGACTATTTGACCACAAACTCACAAAACTTGACCTACTTGTATCTCACAATCCGACCGTCGGATCGTTATGAAATTTTAGCAGCTTACTCTTCTCTCCGAGACGAAAACACAGCAACAAACGGATCGTCGATCGGACTTCGGTAAGACTGCCAAACGTGACTAGCAGATCAGCGAATTTTTTACTCCTCTTTGGCGTTTCTTTTTTTTGTTTTTCTTGCAAATCAGCGTCCTCCCTCCAACCTAGCTCTGATACCACTTGTTGGGAAATTAGGATGCATAACACACTCACACAGCGGAATTAAATCACGAGTAACGAGAAAAGAAATACGCACTATTAAACGTGATTCAGCCCTCTGCCTACGTCCACGATCCCCTTTGGGATAAATTCCACTATTCAACAATAATGGAGTTACAACTCAGGTGATGACTTTTTGCACGGAAATAAAAGTCTAAACCCTCCCCTACAGAGTTCTTATAATGGTTCTATCCTCAACAGGACTAGAACGAATATAAGACACTCTCGATACTCTCAGGCTCTCTCTCTCACCCACACCTCCCCATGGGGTGTGGCCCTAAGGCACGCCTTATACAACTAATACAAGAGTCTATTTATAGAGGAGATTTCCTTATCCTCCAAGACAAAGGATTTCTTAATTTATCAATCCTACCATAATTAAAACTCTTACCATAACTTAAATTTCTGTCCTAATTTGTATGGGCTTGGACTTTGAGCCATAACCCAACAGATAGAGTTCATATCGAACGTAGCAACTGCTGTATATAGACCTACAGCCTTGCTTGTTGTAGCAGTAGGAAGGGAAGGCATGCCAATGGCTGTAGCCAAGCACTGTGCACAAGACTTCTGCGAAAGGTCCTTTGTACAGTGCGCCAAGGCATAAATTGTGAAAGTTGACAATTTACTCTTCCCTTTACCAAGCCCTTTGTTTCCAGGCTGCACAGCCTCTTTCCTCACGGTATCAGTCAGAGAATTAAGCTCCTTGTTGAAATTCTCAGGGTCTGTTACATTCTCAGTGTTGTAATAGATGATACCATTAGATGTATCAACTTGCCCGAAGAACTTATCGGTGTCATACCTCAGGAAACAATACTCGAATTCATTCCAGAGCCGCGCGTCTGCATCGTCTGGACAGCGGTTGCGGATCTCCATGGCTGCATCTTTGATACAAGTCGAGCAGTCGTCTTTGCTGACGTCTGCTCGGCACAGCGCCAGGCCGTAGACCTGGTCTTTGGCTTTGCCAATGGAGTCAGCGCTGAAGCCATTTTGAACAGTGGTGTTCACCAGCTTTGACAGCAAATTGTCTATGTTTTTCGATGTTCTGGTGTCATTGATTTTAGCATCTTCGTTGCAATGCACGTATGTTGGCTCAGCAAATGCTGCATTACTGCAGATGGAGAACAAGAGTAGGATAATAAAAAGGTTGCACTTTGATGCCATGGTTTGATCACTTGCGTATCTCCTCTAAATAAAGCTTAGCTAGCTCTCTTTATATACAGGAGCTCATTTCAAAAAAGTCTGACCTGTGAAGGGAAATGGTGACCTGGGAAACAATGCAGACATATTTGACTTTCTGATTACGTCATGAACAATTTATAGAGTGGAGTAAAAGGGTTTGTTCTTCTGGAAATTACAAAATTAGAAGCTTGTCGACCTAGTCAAGAATGATTCCCAACCATTGTCTAATTTTCTAAACTAATTTTGATTTTTTCATAAACCTAGTAAAACTTTACGTGAAAAGTGTCATATACTGCAGGATCACATGATTTTGATCGTGGGATAGTGGGTCGTCCCCTTGTCAAAAATCCTATATATGTGAAAGATTATATAGAATCTATTAAGTGATATATTAATTACGTGATTTAAAATTTTAAATTTGTATTAAAAAAAGTTTGTTGTAATTTATTTGTTGTCTTAATAGGTCCTTCATATACAGACAAGATTTATTGCAATCCTCACATGTAGATAGTTTAGTAGTGATGAGACCTGAATCCATGACCTTTCATAATGCATGCTCTGGTATGATATTGAGTTGTTGCGTTGCTCGAATGTCATATTACCATCTCATTTGGAATTTAAAAGTAGATAGTGGTAGAGACTATCCCCTCTAAAAATAATAGTCAACTCAACTAAGAATCCCATTGGACTAGGGTTGGGTTGGGACTAAGTGTTTAAAAAATTATCATATCATTTAAAAATTTAAACTTTTACACCATATAATTAAAACTGTAATTTATTGTAGCAAAGGGATATTAGGAAATGAACAAAACTGCAAGAAGTTCCATTGGGCAGCCTAGCCGAACAATTTAAGAAATAACTGCGTACAAGTTTAAATTTACTGGTTCAAAATACTTAATTGCTGAATTAGACCCAAAATACCACTAGTGTGCGACTTAGGCAAATAAGTATCCATTTAACAAATTTTAATTACCCTAATAATTACTAGGTAAAATTTTATTAGCCCCTTTACTTGCAAACTTCTTGAGCTATAATATAATGTTGTCCTAATATTAGCACCCCCCCCACCCCACCCCACACACACAAATCACTTGGGGGAGGGCCGGCCTAAGCAAGTGACCAATCTTCACTATATTTAATGAAGATTCGAACTCAAGATTTATAAGTTTTAAATAACGGATACTGTCACTATTAGCTAACAAACCTAATTAATTAAGCAAACTTGCCTTCATAATTGCTGATCATTATAATGTCGGGAAGATTAGCCGTTAATTACTGAACTTTCTAAGGAGCAGAATTTTCCCCTTTTCCCTTACTCGTTTACTGTCGTGGATATATCAGCAATCAAAAATTTCAACTCATTATATAACAGACATATCATTTGGCACCAATTAGCAAACGACATAAATGTATCCTTTCCTCTATTCAAAGTCATAATTATGTTCAGATTATACTTTTTAAACATATATATTTTACAAATTCAATATATTGACCGTTAAATTTTACTAATAGTGTTAAAATAAGAGGACCTCCTATGAGATTATAAAAAATGGAGGGACTCGTTTGAAATTAAACATAAACCTGAGGAACCTATATGTCTTTTTCCCTTTTCTAAACATATATATTTTGGAAAAATTTTAAATATATCCCGCCAGCTGAATGCCTATAGGTGTCTAGCTCGATCGGATTGTTGTGAAGCCATTGCTTTTTTAGTACTCGTGATGGTTGCAAATTTCTTTTGGAATCATTTTTATGCAGAATGAGCCGATTTATATAACTACTTTTTCCCAAAGTTTCAATCACGCCAAAAAAGTACAAATAGGAGGGGACCAAATCGAACCTCCTTTCTATTCCAAATATGCATGGTTGTGATGGGCGTCAAAACTATCAAAAATAAATTCTTATCTCTTACCTTGCAACTTTAATTCGTGTACACGGTGAGAAAAGGTCAAGTCCACAGGGATTGGAAAATTTAGAATATGCTAATTATGCAAAATAGATTAATAAAACGAATCACAATCAAAAGGGGGGTTTTAAGGTGAAAAATCAATTTAACACAAAACTGTCTAGCTAGTGGACCCTTAAGCGTAGGCATGCTACTTGGCAAGAAATTAAAAAACGTAAATAGCAATAAAATCAAAGCTACAAATGCAATCTAGACTTAAATAAATATTGAAAAATTAATATGAAACGAAAATCAATGGGAATTAAGTTCAGCCTCGGGTTTAATCTCAATTTTGGTCTAAATTCCGATCCTAAATCCAAAAATAACTTCCACCTATTGTGATAAATCAGTTATGGTCGTCGACACAGCCTAATAACCCCATTTTCCCTTACAATGTTGATAACAGTTTAAACCCCCTACGATTTTTCCCTACTATTGCCTTACCTATTAGATGGTTTAAACTTCGGAGATGCCTATAGGGTCTCTATAATGGCAACAATAGGTTCTAGAAAGACCTGATTTTAAAATTTGATTATCTCACGGCAATCGCTCAGGTAGATCATATATTTACACAAGAAACCTAATTACCACTATTCTTAGATTAATTGAATTAATCTATTTAGGTATCTATCATCAAACAATTGAATAATCACCGACAAATTAAACAATCACAAGATAATATTAATTCTTAAAACAATAAACACACAAATACCAAAATAAAAGTGAAAGAATAGAATTATTAAGATCTCACGGAATTGTGTAGAACCAATTTACCTCAACCCTCAGCTAGAAAGAAGTTTAAAACTCCATAGACATAGAGATGGTGCCTCAGAGAAATAAAAGTCTGCTGGAAAAGCATTTTGTAAATGAAGTCTAGATGGCCCCTATGAAACGTACATAGGAAAATATATAAAAGAAATCTCTAACTTATTGGGTAAGGAAACTTTTTAGAAGCTAAGGGAAATAAACAAGTAAAAATCCTTAATTACAATTCTTAATGAAATAAAAGTCTTCTAGAATTAATTTCCTTTGTTTCCAAAATATGGCTAGTCTTCAATGAAAATCTTTTCCAGAAGTGCTGTAAGAGTATCTCCAGTCTTGGTCAAAGTTTGGTCAATCCTACGTAAAAATTGCAAGATATTTTCTGAGATGGCAGAATCAATTTTATCATCTACAAACACGTCTAATAGTCCTTTTTTGAATTTATATATAATGCATCTACCTCCTTTTTCCAAGTATAATCATGCAAAAACACCAATTAATGAGCATCCAATTTCTTAATTAAGCAAAATTAACTATGCAGGAAGGGGAGAGGTTAGAAAAGATATGCCCCTTACTCTTTTCCTTCCTAACGTCAGGAATAGCGAGGTAGGGAGGAACAACTTCTATAGCTAGTTATGTTCGGGTTCTATCTATAAAGCAACTACTTTTTAGACTGCTTTAAGACTCCTATAGACGGCTTAAAGGAAGCTAATATTATCTTATGTGATCACATAAACACTAAGTTGAATTAGGTTATTTACTCTTCTCGGGTTAGAGGATCTTGCCAAGTTAGAGAGTAGGTTATCTAAGGAAGCTTTGTGACATGACGGCTGTGATTTACGTTCCTCGACTCTGAACCGAAAGGTTCCTTCTAGCACCAACCCATAAGTCAAGAGTGTAGCTTGGGATTTGCCACCGGTCAAGTCCCCCTTACACCAACCCTATGGGACTAGGAAGTAGCCATACCAGGCGAAGAAGATGGCTCCATATGGATCATATATGCTCCTGGAGCCGATTTCTTTATTTTTTTGAATAGAACTCTTTGGGTACAAAGGCACTTTCAGAGAGGGAAGGAAGATTCCTTTCCCCCCTCTGCAAACCCCCCACTTTAGTAGTCCGACCTTACTCTATTCCTAATGCTAGGAATGGTGGTCAGTAGGGAGGAAAGAACAAATTCCTTTCCTCTCTATGACCCCCTATCCTATAAAGGGACCCCTTACTCTATTCTCTATTAGGACTAGTAGGGCAGGCATTAGTACACCTCTTTCCCTCACCCGAGATTAAGAGGCTATTTCAGACTTATCAAATCACCCCACACTTAGAACATGCTTGCCCTCAAGCATGAAAATAGCTACAAACATGGAATCCACATGCAAGATAACCATAAGGATTGTTTTGCAAAGTTAAAATGCTAGCTTTCCAAAACCAAGAACATTGCAAAGTAAAAATGCTAGCTTTTCAAAACCAGGAAGAAACCTATTCATGAAACAAAACAATATTTTCAAGCATAAAACGAATGTTCCTTCATTTTTTCTTAACACCAGTTTCTTATTTCACAAAGCACACATTGCCAAACATATTCAAAACATGCAGTATCAAGATTCTACTTCATAATTCAACTTCAACTAACTAGAGATTTCAGCAATCAACCATCCTTCAACTTATGTCATTATTCGACACGATTATAAATCCATTCAAAACCTTATTCTCAATACAAGCTATTCAATCAAAAGCTAGCTCAAGTTTGCTACATCAAACAAACATTCCAAAATACTTCTCAAATACACAAACCAAACTACTTTCTTTTCTCACCAATCGTGCAATTGCTTCAACCTTTCAACACAAAAAAGCTTTAGACTCCAAAAACTTTTGTAGCACTTCAATCAACAAGACTTGACTCAACCAAAAAGTTTTAAAAAACCCAAGTTTTTAGTAAAAGAAATCTCCCAAAAACAAACATATTTTCGAAGAAAACATGGCAATAGTTGGTATTTACCAAAAAGAATTTCACTAAAAAGTTTAACCAAGCATCAAAATAACTAAACATCCTCACAAAGCGAACATAGGCACACAACCTTCAAAAACCTTTCCACTATAACTCAAAGAATCGAGAAAGAAAATAAAGGTACGCCAGTTTCTAACAAGATAAAACAAATACCACCACATGTATACGCCACCCCTATTATACCCAAACACAATGTAAATGAACCTCGCGCTGGTTAAAACACACAAAAGATTATAGCCAAGTATGATTATGTCAATGCAAAGAAAAGAAATCAAAAACACTTGCCTCAATGTGCAATTTTCCTCAAAAAAATAAGTTTGTACCTAGGCCCCGTTGCCGGAAGGCTAGATCACTTCAATTGTTATCATTCACTTTTCATACTGCATTTTCGTGATTTGCCTAAAGTGTCACTCAACCTTTTTATGCGATGACAAACATTCGTGATGAATACCCTCGGTTACTCAATTGGTCACAATTCTAAGTGGCTTTTAGCTTTATTCATGGTCCCCTTCTTCTTTTTTTTTTTTGCTAGAAGACTAGCACAGTAAGAAGGCACTTATTTAATTTAATTTCATTCATGCGCGTTTTTTCACAATTTAACTTTCAGTACTTTTGTAGGAGTGACCTCAACCCCAACATAACTTTTCTAGGCATGCACTTTTTCACAATTTTACCACAAAAAATAAATCAAGGCAAGTACCCATCAAACTCAAACTAAGCATTGGCTTTCAATTTAAACGCAAGCATATATTTAGCCCGAGTAAAGATTAAGCAAGGTCCAAGCATGACATGTTTAAGGTAATTATCAAGGAACTAAATACAATAGGGATGGATTTACCGCATGTACCAATTTACCTTCGCAACCAAAACAAGTTTCCCAAGCATAGGGATTAGAGTTTTTCCAAGAGAGGTGCTAGATTCACAAAGGAGAAAGTTGAGTAAAAGAAAAAATTATTTGACAAAAGAGCTCTTAAAACTTAGTAGTTTGACTCTAACTCAAAGAAACATAGACTAAAGACATTAAAGAACTTTAAAAAGAAAATTTTATAAAATACTTAACCAAAACTTTTTTGTCATTTTTCTGGTTTTTTCTCCTTTTTTTCATTTTTTCTTTTTTTAATGAAGACTCAAAAAGACTCAAGCAATGCCAATTAAAACACATTTATTCAGATGACTCAAATTACCACATTAAAAACATGTCTCAGCATCAAAAAGACTCAAAATAAAGGACTAAAATGCAGCATTCCTCCCTCACACTTATCACGCACATTGTCTTTAATGTGTAAATAAAAGAAAACAATAGAATAAAAGAAAGATAAAATAAAGTTTAAGAAAAAGAAAAGTAAGAGGAGTTCCCTAAGTAGCCCTAAGAGAAGTGGTGGAACTGGCTATCATTCATCCAAGTGAGGCTATGGTACTCAACGAGATTCATCAAGTTTTGAGCTTGACCTGTAGAAACAAAGAAACATATCTTTCTCCGCTTTTGGATTAAATCCAATCATGAATCAAATCAAATCAATTCTCATCTCAAAAATTGTCCGGATGCTATGCAAGTACTCATCAAAAACTTTTTTCATCTAACCCTAATGATTTATAGGCCAAAATAACACCCAACTATTTGAAAATAAATATGTCTAGGATGTTAAAAATGTATTTTTCATGATAAACATGCCTAATTTGTGCATAAAACGTCCAACAAAATTTATACTAATCATAATATACAATCCCTAAGTAAGAAACCCAACCAAAATTCCCACAGAGTCCGTCAACCACATTCTTGAAACACAAAGTTCCAAAACCTCAACATGTAAAAATTTTCAAGAATGTAAGGTCACAAAATACCTTTTTTGTACCACCAAATCTGAAAAACAAAGTAAAATTCTTCGCAAGAATAAGATTTCGGGGCAAGTGAGGTTAGATACCTTAAATCTGGGACCTACTATGTGAAAAAGTGAGTTGGGGACCAACGTGGGGCCTGAGGTAGTGCTTGACCGCAAGTTTCCGGTTGCTAGTTGATCACCAGTAGTGGTGGTGTTGTTGTGGGGTTTGTGGCTTATTGCATTCTTGGCTTTTGGGTTGCTTAGAGATGATTTTTGCGCTCTTTTCTTGTTTCCCATGGTTGTTTGTGATGTGGGTTTAAGAGATTTGTGGTGGATTTGATATTTGAAATGGTGGTTATGATGGAAGAAAGTGGTGGGTGTAGTGGTGGAGTCTTCAGGAAGAGGAAGTGGACAAAAGTGAAAATAAGATAAAATCGGTTTGTCTGACTTTTATGCTTTTTTTTCAAAACAACACTTGTGGCTCTGCATGGGCACACCTAAATGTCCAGTGCCCAATTTTTCAAAAAATATCTTAAAAACTCACCAAAATTCCAAAGCAACTCCTACCTATAAACATCAAAACTCTCATAGAACACGTACAAATCAAAGTTAAAGTTTCTAAGAAAGAAGATGATAAAAAATGATAGAAAAATCCCTTAAAAAATGGAAAAATTTTGTAAAAATTAGAAACTAGCTAGAAAACTTAAAACTAAAACTTCTAGCTCTGTCGGTTGCCTCCCACCAGCGCCTTTATTTAACGTCGTTGGCTCGACGTAGCCAATTCATCTAAACTTTATCCGGAGGCTTTTCTGGCTCTATTTTGTCATGGATGGGCTTCATATGATGTCCAACTTTGATGACTTTGTCATTGCTCAAACCCTTCACTCAAATTGTACCACAAATAAACAATTTATTAATAACAAAAGAAACTACCTATTTAGTCCGTGGATCATTTAGAAATAATTTAAAACCAGAGTGATGATATAAAACTTTCTATCCAACTAAAAATTGTTTTTGGGCAATAACTTTTTTTTGAAATCTCTTTTTCTTTTCTTTGCGGATTTTTACCTTCTTATGAGCATTGTTTTTCTTCTTCGCTGACTCCTGGGGCTGCAACTTCCTATATGCACATCTCTTGTCTACCATAGGTGGATTCAATCAGCTTTGAATTTCTCCTATTGGCTTTTTTGTCGATTCTTCTGCATGGCATTTGGTTCTGACAAGTTAGTGTTACCTGTGAAAATCTTCTTAAATTCTTTCATCTTTTTAAGAGTGGGACTTTCGTAAGAGGTAACACTTAGCTTATTATTATCAATCGTTTCTAATGCAAAAACATAAGACACCTCACTAGGTTTTTCAAGTCATTATAAACATTAAATTTAACAATGTTTCCATCTAACTCTATAATGAGAATACCTTCGTGTATATCAATTTTAGTCCTAGTTATACTAAGGAATGGTTTTCCTAACAAGATTTCACAAGACTTGGAAGACAAATCTTCCTCTATATCAAGCACATAAAAATCAGCAGGAAAAACCAAATCATCTACTTGCACTGAAACATCTTCTAGGAGACCTTTAGGATAAACCAAAGACCTATCAGCTAATTGAATAACAACTCCTATTTCTTGCAAAGGTCTTACTTTCCAGGTTCCCATATTTAAAGTAGAATAAACGGACTTAGGCATGACATTAATGGATGCTCCTAGATCACACATAGCTTTCTTAATACCTAGAGAGCCTATTTGACATGAGGTAGCAAATATACCCTGGTCCTTGCACTTTAGTGGCAATCTCTTTTTAAGCACGGTAGAGATACTCTCTCCTACACTTATCTTTTCATTCCCAACAAACTTCTTTTTATTAGTACGCAACTCTTTCAAAATTTTGCAATCCAAGGTATTTGTCTAATTGCATCAAGTAAGTGAATATTTACCTCTAGCTTGCGAAAAAAACTCAAAAATCTACTTCTCTTCCTTCTCTTTTTTGGACTTTGCCAATCTTTCGGGGAAATGAGGCTTAACCACCAGCTCCGTACCATTTTTAGGTTATGTTTCATTGCTATCCGCCACTTTCTCATCATGTTCTGTGCCCTTTTTTTCAATTTCTTTCTCTTTTTCAAGTGCTATTAACTTTGCATTCTCATGCCTAGTCTAATAGTGGCTATCCAGCAACTCTTTTTCATTTCTCAAAGTGATTGCACATGCTTTCTCCTTTGGATTAGCAACCGTTTGAGAAGGTAACTTACCAAGAGACTCCAACCTATCCATGGATGTTGCCAATTGGCTTATTTGGTTCTCCAAATTCTTTATGTTTGCTGTCATTTCCTGTTGAAATTGTTGAGTATTAAGAGCAAGAGATTTCACAATATCCTCAAGAAAAGTAATTGAACTTGAAGGTGCGCGCTATAGTAGTAGGGCTGGTCGTGGGTAAAAGTATTGTGAATTTGACGAATTAAAATTTTGTGGCCTTGCTCCATAGCTCAAGTTTGGGTGATCCCTCTAATCTAGGTTGTATGTATTCAAAAAAGGATCATATCTTCACTATGGTGGACCAGGAAACCCTCCAATGACATTAACATATTATGGATCCTCTTCTTGGAGCGTGGGGCACATATAGCTTGGATGTCCTATCATGGCACAAATTCAACAAACTTTTTGAATTGGAACACTACCACCTGTAACCAAACTTTGAACAAGAGAAGTTATTTGAGTTAACTTTGACTCAAGAGAAGAAACACTTACCTCACTAAATCTTCTCAAAAGGCTCGTATCTATTCTTAAATTGTTGTGAGTTTGCAGCCATGATGGAAATCAAATCTCTAGCCTCTTGAGGTGTTTTATTGACGATTGCTCCTCCGCTATCGACGTCTATCATCTTTCTCTCAATTGGAAGTAATCCTTCATAAAAGTATTGGATGAGAGATTGTTTGGAAATTCCATGTTATGGGCAACTTGCATAAAGTCTCTTAAATCTCTCCCAATATTCATAAAGAGATTTGGCATCTCTTTGCTTGATGGCACAAATTTCTCTTGTAATTATAGCGGATCTAGAAGTTGGGAAAAATTTGTCAAAGAAAGCTCTGGCCATCTCTCCCCAAGTAGTGATAGAACTAGATGGAAGATAGAATAACCACTCTTTCGCTGCATCCACTAGGGAGAAAGGGAAGACTCTTAATTTAATTTGGTCCTCATTTACATTAGGTCTCATAGTTGAATAAACGACATGGAACTCCTTGAGATATCTATAGGGATCTTTATTCTCCATCTCATGGAAAGTGAGCAAAAGATGAATTAATCTTGATTTTAACTCGAAATCCCCATTTAGTTCCAGATAAGTGATGGAAAGAGGTTGTTGATTTAAAGGGAAAACGGCTGATTCACGCAAATTTCTATTGTTTTCGGCCATCTCCTCTTCTTTTTTGGACTCACCGGATGATTCGGACGAAGCTTGTGATGTTTCGGCTTGTTTCTCAAGTTGCTTTTGCAACTTTGCTTCTTTTTTCAAGCTCTTTGAAGTCTTTTCAATCTCAGGATCAAAATAAAACTCATTTGTATGATTTAACCTGGTCATAAAGAAACAAAACTTTCAGCACCAATCCCCAGCAACGGTGCCAAAATTTGATAGGCGTCAAAACCAACAAAAATAAATTCCTATCTCTTACCTTTCAACTTTAATTCATGAACACAGTAAGAAAGGGTCGAGTATACAGGGATTGGAGAATTTCAAATATGCTAATTATGCCAAGTAGATTAATCAAACTAGTCACAATCAAAAAGAGAGGTTTTTAAGGCGAAAAATCAATTTAACACAAAACTGTCAGCCACTGGACCTTTAACCGTAGGCACGCAATTGAGTGGGAAATTAAAAAACATAAATAGCTATAAAATCAAAGCTACAAATGCAACCTAGGCTTAAATAAATGTTGAAAAATTAATATGAAATGAAAAACCAATGGGAATTAAGCCTAGCCTCGAGTTTAATCTTAATTTTAGTCTATAGTTCTGATCCTAGATGCAAAAATAAATTCCACCTATTTTGATAAATCAGTTATGATCGTCGGCAAGGCCTAACAACCTAATCTTTCCTTACAATGTTGATAACAGTTTAAACCCCTTATGATTTCTCACCACTATCACCTTACCTATTAGATAGTCTAACCTCGGAGATGCCCACAGGGTCTATCTAATGGCAGTACTAGGTTCTAGAAAACCAAATTCTAAAAGTCGATTCTCTCATGGCAATCGCTCTGCTAGATTATATGTTTACACAGGAGACCAGGTTACCGCTAGTCTTAAATTAATCGAATTAATCTATTTGGCTACTTATCATCAAACAATTGAATAATTGTCGGCAATTAAACAATCACAAGATAATATTAATTCTTAAAATAGTAAACACACAAGTACCAAAATAAAACTGAAAGGATAGAATCAGTTAGATCTCACAGAATTTTGTAGAACCAAAACCTGGATTAACCCTTGACTAGAAAGAAGTTTAGAACTCCATAGACATAGAGATGGCACCTCAGAGAAATAAAAGTCTGCTAGAAAAGCATTTTTTGAATAAAGTTTGGATGTCACCTATGAAACGTACGTAGGAAAATATATAAAAGAATTCCTAACTAGAGCACTTATCGGATAAGGAAACTCTTTAAAAGCTAAGGGAAATAAAAAGGTAAAAATACTTAATTATAATTCTTGATGAAATAAAAGTCTTCTAGAATTAATCTCCTTCCTTTCCAAAATATATCTAGTTTTCAATGTAAATCTTTTCCACAAGTACTGCAAAAATATCTCCAATTTTGGTCAAAGTTTAGTCAATCCCGCATTAAAATTGTATGGTATTTTCTAAGGTGGCAAAATCAATTTTATCATCTACAAACACGTCCAAAAGTCCTTTGAATCCATATGTAATACATTTACCTCCTTTTTCCAAACATAATCATGCACTAACACATAAAAACATCAATTAACAAGCATTCAATTCCTTAATCAAGCACAATTAACTATGTATTAAAAGCTTATTTCGGACTTATTAGGTTAACAAGCCAACCATGAATATAAGCATGACAAATTAATGTCCAAATACTGTGCAAAAAATAAATAAGTTGGTACTATCATCCTTACAAGAAAAACTAGCATTTAATATTAGGAATGGCTAGTTTAGTCAACCTAACTAAGCCACAGACTAGTTGACTGTTTACGAGACTTTGGACATTGCTATAACCCGTGACATGGAGCCAAGTGCCGCTAAGTGATCAATAGCTTTATTTCTTTCCCTGAAAATATGAGTAACAATACATTCAAAATTGAAAATATGGTCATCAGGTGCAGCGCTTCCCAGCTAACTCGCTTACATGTAGATATCCGATGGACAATTGTAGATGAGTCAAGTTGATCCAAAGCTTCCGTATGCCAAGGTTCAACGCAAGGTGTAATGCACGATATAATCCACGATGCTCAGCAAGAATGACTGAACTATACGATAAGCCTTTAAAGAAACCTTGGATATCTCGAATTAGACCACCGCATCCAGTCCTGTTGCTATTGATGCAAACGCTACCATCAGTATTAAGTTTGAAAACACAATTTGCAGGTTTATTTTAGTACTACCAATAGTATCCAAACTCTCCCATAAAGTTATAGTTTTACTCATATTCCCCTATGACTTTGATTTTGCCAAACTAAAGCCTTTCATTAAAAGCATCTTTATCCTTTTTTTTAAAATTTTTATAACCAAAAAAAGAAAAGAAAAGAAAAAGAAAGTAGTAGACAAAAAAATATTAGAATCTTTCAATAAATGAGTCAATAATAAAATAAAGAATCACAAAAAATAATTTCAAAATAACAAGAAAAAGAAAGTTACTTATTTTACAAAAAATCGCCTTACACACACTATTAAAGAAAAATTAAATTTATTTTAAAATAATTTATTTGTAATATGTACATCTTAAACCGAAACATTTTTCCTATCCTTAAGCATGTCACGTTTTCAACCAGCTAACTGTTTAAAAATAAAAATAAAAAAATCAAAGATAGTTTATCGTACAAAATTAAGAAAAAATTTAAACATGTGAGTGTTATCAAATTAATTTTTTTAGCTCAAAGTTTAACTTTTTATAATGTACTAATAATTTAAAAACATAAAATAAAAACTAAAAAAATAATTGAGATAAGGTATTGTCTGGTAAAACTTAATATCACGAGGGGAAATGAGTAAAAATAAAACTTCATGAAGGAGTTTGGGATTAATACTAAACTTCAAGGGGGGAAATGGCATTCTCCAAATTACCCGAACAATCCCAAATCAGACCACCGCAGCCAGCCCTATTGCTATTGACGCAAACTCTACCACTAGTATTACGTTTGAAGACACAATTTGCAGGTTTATATTACTACTTGATTGATTAGATGATATTGAATTTAAATTATGAAATTAAACCTATAAACAATCATTTTTTTGTAACGGAACAATCATTTTTTGCTACAAATAATATAAACTCGCAAGGATTTTCATTGATCAAATGAGCCTCTCTTCTAACAAAATTGCCATTCACTATGTCTTGTTTGATAACATCAAAAAATAGCTTTTTAAGTTGTTAAAATGCTATTTCTTCAATTTATTAGATTTGTTTGGGAAAATTAGTCATTAGAGTAGCTAGGTGTTGCATTTTACTAGTAAGCCAATTATCATTTGGTTAGCATATTGAATAAAATATGTTTGATAAATTAGTTGTTAGATTAGATGATGAATACAAAATGATGTAAAAAGACATGATTGGTATTACGGCCCTGTTTGTTTGTGGGAAAATGTTTTCCTGGAAAATGTTTTTGGGTTTTTGGCTGTTGGGTAATGAAAATGTTTTCTTGATTTGAAGATAACGAAAAACTATTGGTCCTAAAGTGTTATACCTCAATACATCTTATTATACTATATGTGCCAGCAAAATTATCTCTTATTTTATTAGCAAGAGTTGGTTTTGTACCAATAGAAAGACCTTGGAGATATTATACAAAAATTTTGTTGTCGTAATTATCAAGACACTCAAAGTCAATGTTGATTGACTATGAAAATTGTTGAGTAATTGTTGGCTCACAATGAGCAATATGTTTTAATATATACTAAAATTATTATATATTCATACTTGTGAAAGCTCATTATTATTGTTATCTCCCAAAGCATGTCAATATATTACTCAACAAACGAATGATATTATATTTATTGTTTCAGTAATGAGAGATTATATTAAATGTGATTGAGCCTTATATATTATTTTGCCGAATCCATGCATGAACTCCCCGAGAAATATGGAATAAAGGTTCATCAAGTTTCTCAAGTAAGAACTTAACAAGATCATCTTAATTGATATCATCTATAATAATATTTGAGAAACTACAAGATTGACATGTGTACTCAGAGATTTCTTGATATGTTTAATGAGAGGGAAGACAAATATGCGTTGTACTCTTTTTCTCTTAGCCTAAGTTTTGGCTTACTGGTTTTCCTAGCAAGGTTCTTAATGGGGCAACATGAAGCATATAACAAAAATATTATACTCTTTTTCCTTCACTAAAATTTTGTCCCACTGAGTTTTATTCCTAGTAAGGTTTTAACGAGGCATATTCTTAAGAATTGAATATCCAAAGCGGAGTGTTATGAACTTATTAATTATTGTGAATATTCATATTTGTACTAGTTTATTATTATCCATACTTCAGATACGGTTCATCATTATCTAGACTGTCATGTGATGTAGTATCAACTTCTGTATCCTAAGTCCATGTAAATTATAGTCCTATATAACTACTTCTATATTACTCCCATAAATAGGTGTCCCTGAATTGTAAAAGTTGTACCAAACAATCAACGATGAAGAACAATAAAATATTCTCCCCTCTTCTCTCTCTTATATTTTCTCTCTTTCTCTTATTTTTTATATTTTCTTTATTTCTCTTGTTCACAATCTTGAATTAGACCACGACATCTAGCCATGTTGCTATTGACGCAAACTCTACCAACAAGATTAAGTTTGAACACACAATTTGCAGGTTTATATTACTACTCAATCAACTAGATGATATTGAATTTAAATTATGAAATTAAAACTATAAACAATCATTTTTTTGTTAGGAAATAATCATTTTTTTTTATTATAGGTAATATAAACTTGCAAGGATTTACATCGACCAAATGGGCCTCTCTTCTCACAAATCAGCCTCTCACTATATCTTGTTCAGTAACACCAAAAAATAGCTTTTTAAGTAGTTAAAATACTATTCTTCAAGTTATTGGATTTGTTCGGGAAAATTTGTTGTTAGAGTAACTAATAGGGGTTGTATTTTACTAGTAAGCCAATAGTCATTTGGCTAGCTAATTGAATAAAATGTCTTTGATAAATTACTTGTTAGATTAGATGATTAATGCAAAATGATGTAAAAAAAAAAAAAAAAACATGATTGGTATTATGACTATGTTTGTTCGCAGGAAAATGTTTTCCTGGAAAATGTTTTCCAGGTTTTTCGCTATTGGGTAACACAAGAAAATAAGTCAACTGAAAAACATTTTCCGATCAGTGAAAAACTCTAGTTCAAAATAGAGGAAAATGATTTTTTGATGGCCAAGAAGAGGAAAATATCTTCAAAATGGTAACTTCTTCCCATGGTTCACCCCATACACCCTCACCTTACCCCCCTACCACTAACTCCTACCCTACTCCCACTCCAACCCTTTGAAAATTTAAATAAATTAAAAATTAAAAATTAAAAAATTAAAACAAAAAATTAAAAAAATTAAAAATCCAAAATCAAAATAGAAAATTGAGAATAAAAATTAATAATAATAAATTAAAAATAAAATAAAAATTAATACCTTTTAGAAAATTAAAATTAAAAATAAAACGTTAAATATTAAAAAAATTACAAAACTAAAATTAAAATATAAAATATAAAACATAAAATATTGAAAATTAATAAATTAATTATTTTAGATATTGAAATTATTATTTTAAATTTTTAAATTTTTATTTCTTTTAGGTTTTCAATTTCCAATTTTTTATATTGTTAAATTTTTAATTTTAATTTTTATATTCTATTTTTCATTTGAGCAATATATTTTTACTTACAAAATGCATTTTATTTATAAATACTCCTCACTAGAAATGTTTTCCAAGTGTGATTGCCAAACATTTTCCCTCAACAAGTTGTTTTCCTGTAAACAAACAAAGCCATTGGTTACTATTGTTATGATAAGTAAAATAACTATGATGATTATTGAAATAAGATAATATATTTTATAATTAATATATGCTTCTTATAATAATATTTTATTATTAAAGCATAAGTTATTCTTTTGATTAGTTAGTTTTATTAATATCGAAAGAGTATTTTATATAGAAATACTTTTTTATGAAAAGTATTTTTTAATGGACCCAAAATTTATTTTGTCAAAGAAAAATAATAATTAAACAAATAAAACTTACACCTTTTTAATATATTTTGATATGGATAGAATTTAAGATTTATTTTTTTATTTTAGAATTATATTTGTAAAACAAAATATTAAATTATAGAGATGGGTTGCATAGTAGATAGAATTAGCAAAAAAATATTGAAAAGAGGGTAAAATTACCAATAGAAATGAAACACTTAATCTTACCAATGTTGATAATATTAATGTTTCAGAAACACTATTTCAAAATATTAGTTAAAACACTATCCTACCAAGCAACAAAAATTGAAACAAATAGTGTTTTGACCAAATTAAAACACTATAGGAGGGTGTTTGGCTTTGCTTATATAAGCACCCTCTTACCCACTTTTTACTATTTGCTGCTTATAAGCACCAAATAAGCAAAGTCAAACACCCTTTAAATACTACTTGAAACACTATTGCCGAACATGAAAATTGTTATTCGGTAAAATAGTGTTATAAATAACTTTTCGGCTAACTTTTAGTGCTTCAACTAATTTTTCTCAAATATTAAAAATTTTAATGCTTCACAATATTTTTTAATGTTTCATTTTTTTTTTTTTTTGGCAATCCTACTCTTTCTATCTCCAATCTCTCTCTACATCTTGACATTTTCTTTCACAATATAAATAAAGAATAGCACAAAAATTCATTTCAAATTTTATATACATCAAAATATGTTCCAAATATAAGTTTTATTACTCCGTTTATTATGTTTCCTTGACAAAATAAATTTTGAAACTATTAGAAACAAATTTACAATATTGATACAAGTTCTTTATCAAAAAAATAATTTTGTTATGCTTTAATATTAAAATATTAATATAAAAATATATATCTAATTATAAAATAAATTATTTAGTCAACAATAGTAGTAATAATTATTATTATTATAACAATAATAACATGCTATCAGTGTCATTTTACGTCATTTTACATTCATAGGCTAATCCAACAACTAATTTTATTTAACATATTTTATTTAATGAGCTAGCTAGCTAGCTAATAGCTATTGGCTAACAATTATCAGCTACTCAAATAGCTACTAGCTACCTTTGCACCTAATTTTGCCAAAAAAAAGCCCTATCTGCATCCAAAATTAATTTGGCTTAGCCAAGAAACCATCGCAGTAAAGTGACAACCCTAATTTCAATTTGTCCTCTAATTGTTGACTTTGAATTTTGGCTCTTAGAGAGGTCATTGGTTCAAGCAATGTCATCTAATTGGCTAAGGAATCAATTAATAAGGCAATTAGGCGACTATTGGAATACAGAATGGGTTAGGAATGAAATGTCATTTCTGGCTCTCGTTTAAATCATGTGATTAAAATAATATGATGAAACAAAGAATCTCATTCCTGAGGGAATTCCGTTTCCACAAATATGAGAATAACCATTCCTAACAAAACACATGGAAATGCCATTCCCAAGTGAGTGAACGTGAGTTTTTTGTTCAAAGGATTAAAATATCCTTTCAAAAGTTAACATTTACCATTTTACGTCAAAAATAAAAAATATATATAAATTAAAAGATAAAAATAAAATAAAATAAAAATAGAAAATAAAATAAAATAAAAGGAAAAATAAAAATAAAAATGGAAAATAAAAAATAAAAAATAATTTCAAAATAAAATAGAAAATAAAAATGAATTAGAAAATAGAAATAAAAATAAAATTTAAAAATAAGAAATAAAAGTAAAAATGAAAAAGTAAAATCAAAAGAAAAAATGAAACAAACAAAAACTAAAATAAAAATAAAAAAATTCAACAAATTATATATTTATATATATACACATATATTATCAGTATTATTTTTTTTTGTTAAGGTTATTAATATAAATATAATTTATATTAGTACTGGTTGTCTTTTAGTAATATTTTGTACAATTAATTTTATTATTATTGTCATAATCATTATCATTGAAATATTGTTGTTGTTGTTAGTATTTCTATTACTATTACTAGTATAATGTATACAATAATACAAGGATAGTCTTGACTTTTCATATAAATCATTTTTTAAGTATACCAAGTATGGTATATTCATTACTAAATCTATTCCAATCCCTAATTCATTTTATTTTTGCCCAATTTAATATTACATTATACCAATCACCACCTAAGAATTTTAATTTTAGGGTAGATTATACTTCCTAACAAAAATTCATAAGATATGAATTGAGAAACAGACTAGAATAGATGTAGATATTTCAAGATGAGAACTAAAGAACAAAATTTTAATTATATCCTGCAAATTTAAAATGGAATCAGAACTAACAACAGTCTCAAACTGCCTCAATCAACCCATATAGAAAATCTAAATACTTGAAAAATATAAAACCAGCATCAAGATCCAAAAATCTTTTCGATTTTCATTTTCATATGACACTACAAGAAAAATAGCCGTAGCTGATGGAGAATTTCCATCGCCATTCTGTCGCCAAACCCCCATTGGCGACGAATTGGCCACAAAAACACAGCATTGCTATAAGCCTCATAGCCATTGTGGTTCTGTAGCTATTTCGTCACTAGTGGCAACAGAAAATGCCACTGCTGCCTAAAATTCCGTCATCATTTACTATTTTTTTTATTTGATGTTCATCGCCATTTCATACCTTTTTTCGTCGCCATTTTAAACTATTTGAAATCATTGCCATTCTATCGCTATTTTTCCGTTGTCAGTTGGTCGCCATCATGTTATGACGCCAACCCATCGCCATTTTGTTTCGTCGCCATTCTGTCACAATTGTCCTATTGTATTAATTTGTCGTTGTTTCATAGCAATTTTATTCGGTCACCATTCTGTCGTCATTTTTTTACCATTTTATAGAAAAAAATTATCTTTTTATACATTTAAAATTTGACCTAAAAGTAACAAATACAATGATATGAAAAAAAATTCACAATATATTAAGAAAATTCAATAGTTGCATAATATTACATAAACTAAAGTTTAGCATGTAAAGAACATATAAATCTCTAAGAGTCATCATTGTAGAATTACATAAATTAAAACCTAGTTTGTCTAAAATATCGCAAATATATAACTACCCTTAAGAGTCATCACCCTAGGGCTTATGTGGATCACGCTGATATGGCGAGATTAGATCATGTAATGCAACAATCTGCTCCATCATCTTTTGCATTTGTTCCATGTTCTGTTGCTGTATTTACTGTTGCTCCTGCCTAAACTCTTGCCTTAGTTCTTTAGTCCCCAGGTAAAGGCATTCACCACATCTTATTGGGTGAACATACAATGTGATTGAGTAGATTGGTGCTTCGATCTAGCTACCACAAACCCATGTGCATCATAACCAAATAAACGCACTTTCTTTGGCCCACCAATAGCCTGGAAAAATAATATGTCATGATCAATAGGCGGTGTATTAGGATCTCCTTGTGTCTAAGGCATTTTATCCTCAACAAGTTTATTGTGCTTATCATGTAAATAAAAATATAAAGTTATTATTTATTATTATACTAAATCCTTATAATATATATCATCCTAATATAATATATGAGAAATTCACTTTTCATGACCTTTATTGCCTTGGCACCAAAGTAAGTGCCATCGGCTCCTTTACGATAAGTCTTATCGAATATCTCAGCCTGTGTCACCTCCCTACCAAGCCGAATAGTTTGTAGTTCACATTTCATTACAAGTACAAACATTTGAATGTTAATAGGTAAAATAAGATAAAGTAATTATGAAAACATTTATAAATACTCATCTCGACCACTATTATTGCCATTGCTACCACGTTCTCACCATTCACTGAAATTCATTATCATTTAAGAATGTCTAAATTGCCATCAACTATTGTTGATCGAATTAAAAGAGTTGAAAATTTACAATTTTGGTTGACCAGTAGTATACTAATCCTGACTAAAAGCCAATAATGGAATAGAGAACAAGGTCGTTTCAAGGCCAAATCCAATTAGTCCCTTCAACAAAATCAACCACTCCACTACCACAATCTGCCTTGATTTTGTTTAAGACATTATCCTCGAAATAGTCAGCCAAAATCCTAAATAAGTGCCACAAATTCAACTAGAACTTGGTACAGTTACCAATCTTACAGACAACCAAATGCTTCATTATATCTCTCAACTTAAAGAGTTTTCTCCAATATATGGGGCAATAAGCAGAGATGGTAACGTCCCAGAGATTTTTCAACTCATTGCTAGTTAGGATCTAGAACACATATGATCATATAAGGAGTCTTCAATGCATGACTCCCCCTTTCATAACACATATTAGCTCCAAGAAGTTATAATATATTATGTATAAAAATTCAAAATTAAAAAAATTAAAATTAAAATTTATTATTTATTTTTAATTCATTAAAGAATAATCAATATATTATATGTGAAAAATGTAACAATTTAAAATTGAAAAATTAAAAAATAAAGAATTAAAAATTCAAAAACTTAACATGTAAAATTTTAACATGATAAATTAAAACATAACATTTAAAAATTAAAACAATAAAAAAATAAAAAATTAACAACTAAAATCTGTCGCCAATCCGTCGTGAAGGGCTCACCTATCGTCCTTTTGTAGCCAAATTAGCGACGGAATCGCTACAGAAGAGAAAAAGAAAACCAAAATCTGTCGTCATTCTATCGCCAAATGGCAACGGAATAGTGACGCCATAAGAAGATAAAAATGAATTTTTGTACCTAAATCAATATCAATCCTTTAGTTTTTGTTGTATACTTAATTCAGGTCTTAATCTTGTACAGAATAATAGATTTTCACATTGCAATAGCTTGAAATTGACTTTTAAAGATATATTGATTAAATGCATGTAATATTTTATTACTCTTCTAACTACTACTGTAGGAAATGGTTTTCTATCCACCCAATAATATTCAGTTTTAATCTGATATAATTTTTTATTCACACAACTTAAGCATCTATATGCTTAAAGTTGATTTCATTAGAAATATATATAAGATTTATAGTTGATATGCAATTTAAGTGAATATTTCATTGCCAATTAGTGACTAATTTACGGGATTGGCGACAAAGATGGTAAAGGGCAATGGCACTTATTTGACTCATCATTCTAAGGCCTTGCCGTTGCCAATTTGGCGACAAATTGGCCATGGACAGAAAATTGGCAACAAAATACTGACGAAATTTAATTCCCTATATTACACATCACTTTTTTGTCGCCATTCAGTCGCTAGTTTGGTAATGGATTGGCAACGAAAAGAAAATGGCAATGGTGTGGCAACGACTTTTTTGCCCTTTGTTAATGATTATATCTATTCCATCGCTAGTCGGTCGCCACATGGAGATGGAATTTAGCTGCCACCACTTTATTGCGATAGATTGGCTACAAAGTGGAAAATGGGCAACAGATTGGCAACGGAACTTTTTCCTTATTTTATCGTTGCTATTCCGTCGCCAATTGGCTACGGAGTTTTTATTTCATCAATTTTGTCGCTTGTAGCAGTTTTTCTTGTAGTGTGAGCCGGATTCTCTTATATCAAGTGTTCCCTCATATTAATATGAGGAAAATTTTAACTATTCATGTGCGGATCATATCATCTCAAGTCTCAACCATTCATGAAATTCAGTAAGTACCCTTTCAATACTCATATTTTTTAGAATTTAAATTTGATGAATAGCTTAAATGAACGATTAACACATAAAATATTAAAAATTTGTTTCACATATAATATGCGAAAAGTAATGATATGGGAGGATTCTAATTCATATGAGACACCACTCATTCCTTGGTCCCAATACAGTGAGACATGTCATAGAGGGACAGAAGCTTTTAACCCCTCAACATTACATCCTAACAAAAATTTGTTATTTTTTTTAAATGTAAGGAAATATATTAATATTACTACAAAGCAGAAATAAAAATAGTGGGCTTACACACTAGAGTCGGCAAATAAAAAAATACAGACAAATGACACAAAGCCAATACATCAACAAGCTAAATCCCAAACAAACGGCAATATACAAGAAAAATTCGACGAAAACACCAAGGCAAGGCCCAAAGCCCGTCTTCGTGGTTATATGTTAGAATATAGCAAACTATAAGGTGCACCTTCAATAAGGTGCACCTGCATCTATGTGGTCCTTCGTATATATATATAAAAAAAAAAAGAACACAAAGAGTCATGTATACAGATCTTTTTTGGGAGAATGTCATTTCCTCCCATGAGTTGTAGCATAAATCCCAAACTCCCCCATCAAGATTTATTTTTACCCACTTTCCCCCATGATGGTAAGTTTACCAAACAATGCCTTATCTTAATTATTCTTTTAGTTTTAGTGTTAAGTTTTTAAATTGCTAGTTTATAAAAAGTTATACTTTGAAATTAAAAAAATTAATTTGATACACACATATTTAAAAGAAGATTTTATTTAATTTTTTTATTAATTTGTATAATAACTATTTTTACTTTTTATTTTTATTTTTAAATAGTTAGCTGGTTGAAAACATGATGCGATTAGATAGGAAAAAATAATTCAATTTGAAATATATATTAGAAAACAATTGTTTTAAAGTGAATTTAATTTTTCTTTAATAGTGTATATAGGGCAGTTTTTGTAAAATAAGTAGCTTTTTTTTCTTTTTCTTTGTATTTTGATTTTTCTTTTGTGATTCTTTATTTTATTAGTGACTCATCGATCTATTAAATGATTTTATTAATTTTTTTATCTAATATCTTTCTTTTTCTTTTCTTTTCTCTTTTGGGTTATAAAATTAAAAAAAATAAAGATGCTTTAATATAAGGCTTTGTTTGGGAAAGTTGAAGTCATGGAGGAATACGGGTAAAACTAAAACTTCATGGGCGAATTTAAGATTTAACTGAAAACTCATGGGGGGAAATGGGATTTACCCGATCTTTTTCTATCTCTGTTTTCTTTCTCCCTCTAAATCTCTGCTCTCTAACTCTCTTTTCGTCTCTGTTCTCTCTTTCTTCATTTATGTTCTCTCTCTATGATCTCTTTCTTTGTCTCTATTTTCTCTCTCTCTACATCTCTGTTTAGTCATATTCGTGACAATTGGTTATGATGTGTGTGTGTGTGTATATATATATATTTGAAGGATTGGTATATATTCAATAGTTTATTATTGCTTGTTCAATATTCTATAACTGTTTGTTTAGTAGGCTATTATTGCTTATTTAGTATTTCATAACTTTTTTTCAGTAGATAATTATTATTTGTTCAGTATTTTATATCTGTTTGTTCAGTGCTCTGTAATTGTTTGTTCAATGCTCTATAACTTTTTGTTCAGTAACCTTTTTTATTATTTTTTAGTAGACTATTATTGTTTGTTCAATAGCTTATTATTATTTGTTCAATATTCTATAACTATTTGTTCAATATCCTATAACTATTTGTTATGTAGTCTATTATTATTTATTCAGTGTTCTGTAACTGTTTGTTCAGTAGGCAATTATTGTTTGTTCAGTAGCAGTAGCATATTACTGTTTGTTCAGTGTTTTATAAGTATTTGTTTTACAGGCTATTATTGTTTGTTCAGTAGCTTATTATTCATTAAAGTATCTGTTTGTAATTGAAATTGGTTAAAACTACCAGAATTGTTTATTCATTATTCAATCTCTATTTGTTCGTGAAAAGTTTCATCAGATTTATATATTTTTGTTCATAACTCACAATTCAAAATTACAGATGTTTTCTATTTTTTTGAAATTTATTGCTTCAGATTTGATGTTTTCTATTTCTTTGGACGTTGTTGCTTCAATCATTTTGGTTAAATTAAGCTGCGATTTTGATTTGATATCTTTGTTGAGTTGTTGAACAAATTGAATTGAAGAATTATATTTTGGGTTTTGTAAGATTTAGTTTTTATCATGAAACTGAGGAGAGAAGCGAAGAATTGTAACAAAAAAAAAAGCGCATTATATAATGCGTGATTTCATAGCACCTGCAGATGCACCTTACAACATACACTTGCAAGTGCATAGTATAAGATCCCGTTAGAATATTGTATACCGTCCTGATTTGAATTATTCTAAGTATTTGGATAGAAATGAAACTAGTATATTGACTCACGTAACATTGCGGGTATTATATATTTTTATATTTTTTGCTTCGTATAATTTAGACAATTATTTAGTTAAATGTAAATAAGGTTATAGATTAAAGAGTTTAATAATATATTGAACTTATATTTTTTATCAAATTAAATATTCATGAGATTTAGAATAAAAAGGTTAAAGTCAAGAACTTAGTTTATTTTTTAAAATTTTTATTAAATTGTGAAGAAATGGACATTAACTACTTAACAAATAAATAAAACACTAAAAAAAAAAGAAGCAGCAATCATACAGAGCCATGTGACATCCCACCCAAGTATTAAATAATAAAAAAAGAAACACCTATCCCATATATCAAATGAAAACAAAACACTCAGGTAGCATCCTAACCTCTGAAAACTTAAAAAATACTATACCATTGTGAAAACATTGAGAAAATGAGAGAAAAATCGCAAGACTCCATGTGGCAATAAGGCTAAAAGTTAAAAAATTAATGTATCTTTTTAAAAGTTTTTATTAATTTATCAATGGTAAAAAAAATTCATTAACAGTTAAAAGATAAATAAAATATAAAAATAAAGAACTAACCAAGGGGTATCACTTGACATCTTATTCAAGTATTAGAGAGAGAAAATGAATAAACACTCACTTTAACAATAAAAAGAAAAAGGAAATAGAGGAATAACATAACAATATTTTGAAATAAAATAAAATAAAATGGTTGAGAGGGTGACACATGGCACCCCAATCAACAATTTTAGTGTATGTATATATACATAATGATTGTAACTAGAATTAAACATGTATTTACCCAAGAATTATCATATTATTAACATAAGTTCATGAAAGCTCGTGGAAAACATTGAAATCTAGAGTTCTTGGGGCAAGCCATTGTAGGGAGGTAACATGGAGCGAAAGTTCCAACAGTTGTAGGGAGCCCTAAAACATATTTTTGGCTCAAGTCAAAATTCATCAAATTAGTCGTTTGTGACCTTAAAAAAAATGAAAATATTTTATTAATTATATTTATAAATTTTACTAACTTTAATATTATAATATACTTAATTAATACTTTATTAATACTGATTTTAACTTACTAGTTTTATTCTAAGAAATGAAAAATAAATTAAAAGTAATACTAATGATTAAACCTTTAACATAGACTTTAAGTTTTTTAAAAATATATAAAATAATATATATTAGGAATAAATAAGGAAATGTTAAAAGTGAAATCATGTAAGAAGTGAAGGAGTAGGGAATTTGTTGCAATAAAACTAATTTAGAAAATTTCTAAAAAAGACAGAGAGACCGTTTGGAGTAAATTTGAAATAGACAAGCCCTAAATGCAGTGAGTCGAAGAGGTCATTTGGTACCTTGGAATGTCCTAAAAAAGGAATAACTTTTCCGGCTTCTAATTCTTATTCTTTACAGACTTTCAACAGAAATAAAGAAATAAAATTTATTTTAATTATTCCGTTGTTAAGCCGTACGAAATAGCTACAAATAAATTTTTGTAGGTAATTACCTACTAACTTTGTAAATAGCTACAAAATATCTTTGTAGGTGATTTCCTAAGGACTTCCTATGGAATTAAAGAAATAAAATTTATTTTGATTATTCCATTGTTAAGTCATAGAAAATAGTTATGGATAAATTTCCAAAGGTAATTTGCATACGGACTACAGTCCATTGGAAATAGTTACAAAAATATTTCCACAGAAAATTTCTTATAGACTTCCTACGAAATTTATTTTATTTTAATTATCCCATTGGTAAGGAGAAGGAAATAGCTATGGATAAATTTTCTTAGGTAATTATCTACGGACTACAACCTACTAGAAATAGCCACAGAAATATTTCCGCAGGTCATTTCCTATGGAATTCAATTTATTTTATTTATTTTCGTAGGTAAGCCGTAGGAAATAGCTAATGATAGATTTTCGTAGGTAATTACCTACAGATTTCTTACAAATTTAAAAAAAAAAACTAAAAGTTAACTTTTATATATTTTTAATTATTCTGTCAATAGGCAATAGGAAATTGCTACGGATTGTCAAGAGAGAGAAAAGAGTGTGAACTTTCAATTTGCCGGTATGTTAACCCTAATTTGCTAGGTTCACTATTTTGCTTTCTTGCGAGTGTTTGATGATTGGTGCTCCAATTTGCTGCCAACATCATCTTTAGACGAAACCGCCTAGCTATGTTCACTTTCAACGACCAAAATGTTTCGGAAAAATTGCCTCATAATTTGCGTATTTTAATGATTATAGACAATGGTTCTCACAAAATCGCTGCTTATTTGTACATTTTAATGACCATGCATAATTTTTTATTTTTAAAAATTTTTAAACTCTAAAAATATTTAATACAATGTTGCAAATTGGATATTTTTATCAAATACCCTTTAATTAAAATCAAATTTCTCCTAAAATAAGTCCCATTTCGAAAAAATTTTAAATTGTAACAACCTTCGAGTGTTTGCATTGCCTAGATCGGAAAAAGTTACCCCAAATTAAGAAAAGAAAAAAAGATTAAGATGGACCACCAAATACAAAGTTATGCCCTTTTAAAGTTTCAGTACACGTAATTTAATTAAATATAAATATAATTTTATTTGTAATATTTAATGAATGGTTGTGAGCTTGGTTGGTAAGTTGTTATAGCTAAAGTTGAATATGGCTAGAGGTCTTGAGTTTGAAACTTACTTGGAATATTAATATTATTTTTCTTCATTTTCTTTTGTCAAGGAAATAAGTGGCTATTCAGAATTGCCGCCTATGGCAAAGGCAGCTATTTGAAACCGAAATTTATTATAGAATTTTTTGTAGTGTGAGATAGTAACCCTATCTTAGGATTTAAGTCACGTTATAAATTCAAAATTCACATTCACATATAAAGCTAAAAGAATAGCCTCGCGACTTTTGCGATACTAGCTAGCTACTGTGTTGCCTACAGCAGTGGTTCGCTAACCGTCTCTTATTGCAAAGGCAGCGGTGGCAAACTGTCACTTTATTGCCGAAATTTTGGTAACTTGAGATGGTAATTCTATCTTTGTATTTAAACCTATGTTATAGATTTAAAATTCATCACTACTTATTTAATAATATTAAAATTATTTACATGTAAGATAAAAAATTAATCACGCTTGCATATGAGAGACGCCTATGTGTGAAGTACCGGCGTATTAAACATAAATACGATAAATCTTTGTTTACAAGTTTCATATTTTAAATGAGATAGTAATTTAATCCTCTTGACAAGTTTAATTGGATCCCCACAGCCAAGGTTGGAACCGGGCTCTATACTTCATAGTAAATTGGATGTCCTGTAACAAAATAAAATAAAATATTAACACAAAATCATCTAATTTGTTTGGTTCTTTCTTTTGCTTTCGTGCAAGTTGCAAGTGTTTGATAACTTTTTTTCTTCTTTTTCCCTTTATTATACAAGGAAACCTAATTAGCGCAGTTTGATCCTGGACATTCAGCGAAACTCGATCACTAATTAGTAAATCTTATGCAAGTATATGCATGCTTGTCTGGCATGACAATACCAAACATTGATAAAACACTTACTGTGTATCAGCTATGATACGAGGTCCATATTTGTTTTATTTATATGTATGTAAGTATTGGAAACCCAAAGTTTAGATCATCGTGCTGGCTACAAGATTAAGGCTTAGAAACCAAGGATGAATAGTATTTTGCCGAAGCATTCCCCAAGATTTCTTGTGGATCAAGAGGGAAGAAAAAGGGATAGAGCTCGTATCGGACATAGCAACTGCTATACAAAGTTCTGCATCCTTTTCTGTCGCTGCAAATGGTGGCGAAGTTGCCAACAGCTATGGCTAAGCATTGTGCGCAATAGAGCTCTGATAGATCCCTGGTGCATTGTGCCAATGCATAAAGTGTCATGGCAGCTGACAATTTAGTCTTTCCTTTGCCAAGCCCTTTGTTTCCAGGCGTGAGAGCCTGTTTCCTAACCTGAGCAATCAGAGATCCAAGTCGTTTGTTGAAATCATCAGCATCTGTAACGTTGTCAACATTGTAATAGATAATACCATAAGATGAGTCGACTTGTCCGAAGAATTTCCTCGTGTCATACCTCAGGAAGCAATAGTCATACCTGTTAAATAAGTTTAAACTTTTAGACGAAGTAGTAACTCTGATATATGTCAAAGCCTAGAAACGTATAGTGTCAAGTTCAAAATTCATCGCAATCATTTAATAATAATAAAAAAAATATAAAAGGGACGTATTATGTACAATAAATAAATAAATCAATATATTTTTTACAAGTTTCAACTTTTGATGAGATATTGACTCTAACCGTACCAAATCCTTGCGTCTGCCACGTCTGGACAACGTTTACGAATCTCTTTTGCTGCATCTTGAATGCAGCTGGCGCAGTCGTTTCTGCTCACATCTCCTCGGCACTGTGCCAGGCCATAGACTTTGTGTTCCTCGTTGCCAGTTGAGGTAGTACTGAAGCCATCTTGAACAGTTGTGGCCACCAACTTGGCCAGCAAATTGTCTATGTTTTTTGGTAATTGGGTATCATTTATTTTAGCATTTTCATTGCAAAACTCACCTAAAGGATCAGCAGATTGGTCTGCATTGCAGATGCTGATACAAAACAACAGTAGGATAATAACAAGATTGTAATTTAATGCCATTGTTTCAAAATCACATATCCTTGAAATTAAAGATAGCTCTTTATATACAGGTAACTAATTAGACTAAGGATTTACCAGTGAAGGTGGAACATGATGTGGAAACAAAGCAGACATATTTGACTTGTTGAATCCTCCCCAATAATGTTCTGAGTGGAAGAAAAGATATTTTTCTTCTGGAAAAACAATAATAACTATTATTTACCCAAGAATGGCCCCCCGGAATGCTAGCTCTAGGAATTATCTAAATTCAATTCTTGTCTAGCTGGAGCTAGCTTTGCATTCCTAGTAAGATCCTATTATCACAAAATTGTCAGCTCTGCAGTCTTTTCAAACATAGTAAAAACGTCAATTTTTGTGAAGAGCTATACATTTTGACAAACTATTATACGTTTGACTTAGCAGTTAGCACCCTCTCTTATTCTATACGCGAGAAATACATTTTTAAACTACGTACATTTTAAATAAATAAAACTTTTAACTCACTATTTAATGTTCAGTACTCAAGGTCCGGGTGGCTCAAGGGAAAAAAAAAAAGGCAAAGCCACTGTTTTAGGCCCCTCGAGTTTTGCCGCAAAATTTAATGATATTATAATTATGATATACATAATTACAAAAAAAATTAATAACAAGTGAAGGCCCTATTAATATTATAAATCTCATTCTCCATCTTATTTATGTTAATTAGCCCATTACAAATATATCTTTAATTTTTCAAAACTTCTTATTTCTTTCTCCAATTCTCTCTATATAAATTGTCATTTTTGACTTTTGTTCATCAAATATTATTTGTTATCAATTACAATAAATGCATTACTTTTTAGTTTTTAATATTTTCCACAATCTCTACCCATCCCCGCCCCCCCCCCCCCAAAAATAATCAATTTTATCAAAATCATTTTCTCCAATACTAATGTTCAATTTTTTTTTTCTCTATAAAACTTTATCAAAGTTCAAATTTGATTCTTCACTCTATTTTGATCGTTTGTAGTCTTCTTCTCAAGTATACTCCCTTTCGCCTTTATTGTATTTCTCTCTTTCACAAGGTAAAGAAATTTTTTCCTATCATCTTGTTAAAAAACTCTCAATAAGTGCCATCTTTTCTGATAAAATTTTTATTATTAGGATCTATAATTTAACCTTTAAACACACACATATATATATATGTGTGTGTGTGTGTGTGTATTAATTTTTAATTTATGCTTTTGTAGGTATATTTCTTTTTTGTAATTCATGAGAATTTAAATATGTCAATTAGAACACGTGAAAGCCTTATATCATACTTTTGCTTTAGGCCTCCAAATCTATTGAGCCACCCATATATATTAATTTTTAATTTATATTTTTGTAGGTATATTTCTTTTTTGTAATTCATAAGAATTTAAATATGTCAAGTAGAATACATGAAAGCCTCATATTATACTTTTTCTTTATGTTAAACATAATAAATTAATAAACCAATATCCTCTCTACAAGCTTAAGTTTTTAGATGACGTGGTAACTCAATATAGTATCACTTTGAAACTTACCACTATCGATTTTAAAATATTAAATTATTCATGTGCAAGTTTTAAATAAACCACGCTATACATGAGGAGGCATGTTAATACAATAAATTAATAAACCAATAACCTCTTTACAAATTTAAACTTTTAGATGAGGTGGTAACTCAATATTTTAGGCCTCCAAATTTATTGAGCCACCCCTGGTCAAGGTCAATAATCACAGCAACCTTGCCTAACTTACCTACATATTGGTCCATGATTCCCGCGGACCACACACGCATCAGGGTCATAACTTATCTGTTCATAATTACAGTGTTAATACAATAAATATATACTAATATCCTTTATGTAAGGTTAAGCTTTTAGATAATGTGGTAACATTAACATGATAAAGCTTTTAAGTAATGTAGTAACACTAATATAGGGCCTATTTGGATTGGCTTTTTTTTTTCAAGAAAAAGCACTTTTTTTTTTCTGAAAAAGTTATATTAAATTTGCAATAACTATTTGATTTGATTTCCAAAAAAACTGAAACTCTAAAAAAAGCTCAAATACAGCTTTTTTTAGAAGCCAAATTTTTAGCTTCTAAAAAAAGCTGTTTTTCAAAAGCTGTTAAAAAAGCGCTTTTGAAAAACGTCAATCCAAACGAGCCCATAGTATCGGAGCTTAGATATAAAAAAATGGTACAAATCATTCCTGCACATTCACCACTCATTTAAAATAATTAACATTGTCCACATGCAAAGCTTAGAACAAATAATTCTTACATGTGTGGAAACAAACACAATATTTGCACCTGCAAGTGAGAAGTGAAGGCACTCCAATATTCACCATGCTGGATTAGAATGAAACACCAATATTTACACCTAAATGCGAGGAGGCACACTAATAGTCACATTGGATTAGGATCCTTTCTTAGACATTGGTATTAGTAAAATAAATATACTCATGTTAGTACAATAAATACACAAAAATTTCTATCATGATGGATAAGGATCCTCTCTTAGTTAGTGATGTTATAATAAATATAGAGGCCAATTTACGGTTTTCACGTTAAGAGACGTGTTAATACAATAAATATGCACCAAGAAACGTGTTAATATAATAAATATGCACTGATGTCCATTGCGTCAGATTACAATCCTCCTCTAGTTATTGGTTTTAATTCAATACATACACACACTAATATTTGTGCCTGTACGTAAAGAGGTGTTGATAAAATAAATACACACCAACATTTCTTTTTTGACAAATTAAACTTAAAATTTTACTTGAAATGATAACACTAACAGATAATAGGTTAGGCAGACAAACGTTAGGGTGGACTTTAATTTCCCAAACGTAGAATATTCTTCTCCGCATACATTTTTCATTGACTGACGTTGATATATCAGCAACCAAAGTTTCAACTGCTCATATTAGAATAGACTTATCATTTGGCACAAGTTAGACAAATTCGTATATATATTTGAAGTCATAATTTTCGGCTCTAATTAATACGCATGTCCAGTTTTATTGCCATTTACAGCCCCTACGTGATGGTGGTGCCTAATTGACAGCAGAGTGAAAAATTCAACATGCAAAGTACAAATGGTTAGACATTTTGCACTATTATTATTCAATTATTTATCACTTAATTGCGACAAATTCTTGTATGCACTGATTCTTTCTATGTGCCATATTCTTCTAGAATATAAGGGATGAGGGTGGTAGAACAATAAAATTGATGTTTGGATCTGTGGATGGTGCTAGTCTTAAGCACTTTGGCTGCGCATGTAGCTTGGGGTTTGACCCATAGATTTTTCTTTTTTTAATTAAACTTCTACTCTCAACTTAATTCTCGGCCTCTCATAGAATTTGAATCTGGGACCTCATATCTCGACAGAGATAGTCGATTTTAACCACTTAAAGTGCCTCCTAATCCTTTGGAGAGTACCCATAGGATTTGACCCATAGTTTCTTTATGCTACAGACATCACTGCTGTTTCTTTCCCAAGAAGTTCCAAAACATAGAAGTTGGCTTAATAACGTAACTCATTTAGTCTATTATCTTTTGTCTTTTCGATGACTAAATTTTTCATTTTTAAAACTCGATATATGAAGCTCTCTTATCTTTATAATTTGTAACGCTGTTAATTCTAAGGTGAAAAATCATAAAGAACTTTAACGATTTTAACGATTTGGGCAGGTAACACCCATGTGGATCAATCATTTTGGGATATGTAGTTGGGTTGGGTAGGTTTAAAATCAAAATAATTATAAGATTATCTTCTCTACGTGTCTAAATTGTTACTTTTTGACGATTTTTGACTTAAGACAAGACTAACAATATACTCACAAATTTTAAAGATATGGGACTGATTTATTGTGTTTTAACATAAAAGATTAATTGTCAAAAGAATCAAAGATGAGGAAGTATATAAGTTATTAACCTATAGAACTTTCAAATCGATTTAACTCTCTAAAATGAAAAAGTAAACTACCCCCTAAGCTTTTAGACAATGAGGTGCTCACATAATATGATATCAAGATTCGTACTAATTTATGAGTTCAAGTCTTACAACCATTTTGTTTATAAAGTTATGTCCTATTTGACGCTCTATCCAATCTATGTCTGGTGAATGTTTTGAAATCAAATAAATAAATACAACATACCTCTTTCCAACAAATCAAAGAAAAGCATAGGTCCATAAGCCACTAAGTTATAAAGTGGAATGTTCTAATTGCAAAAGGACAAATGGGGGCTAGGTTTTGAGGAATTCTCACTCATGCAAGTAGCCCTCATTGGACAAGTTGAGCCTCATCTTGAGTCAATTGTGCTTGGCCCATGCAAAGAATGTCTAGTGTAAAAGACCTTTACAAGCTGATCAGGCATTTTAGCACTCAACCAAAAAAAAAAAAAAATGCTTGCCAGTTTGTAACGAAAATGGTGGGGTTGGCCTACATTATTTTTGAAAATGATGCACACTTGGTGTTCAAAGCTGCCATAGGTATAGCTCGATCACGTGGACAAAATACTTAACTGATAAATATCCTTAACATTTAATTTACCAGCTGAATTAGCTAACTTATTAGATCAGCGAAGTGCTTAATTAACCAAAGGGCAAAAAAAAAAGGTTCGTCCATGCAAAACAGACTTGGAGAATAACAAGAAACCCTAAATTCTTTGCTGCTCGAATATTCAAAATCATTTCATATATCGTAATAAGGACTTTTTCAAGTGCCCTTGTAGGATGGGATCTTCATGATGTTGAAAAAGCCAAAGAGAAGGAACTCTCATTCTTGAATGCGTTATTCTGCAAGGATATTATGGAAGAGATAAGGCATTTCTAAATTAATAAGCATCTGGCCAATGTATTTCATCATGCAGTTATCGCTATTTCATATGCATATATATGCCTTTTTTTCTGATCAGAATCAAACATCAAGAATGGTGTTAGACTTGTTTTCTGATCCATTATTATTAATTAACTAATCACCCAATATAAATAGTTTGAACTATTAAATAGAGATTTTTCTTATACTTATATGGTATTTCAACGCATGTCCTCATGTATAAACTGTATGGGTCCGTTTGGTTCAGGGAATGAAAAATCATTCCCGGGAATCACATTCTTGGGAACCAAATTCCACGTAATGTCATGCTCAAGAATGATTTAAAAACTATTTGATATATCAAAAATATGTTTACGAAAAGTTTTGGAGTATTTCAATGAATGTTAACTTATTGTATTTGGTTTAAAACTAACATTCTTGGAAATTTTGAGTTATTTTTCAAGAATTTTTCTAATTGAAAAAAGAACAAAAATATCATAGGAAAAATATAAAATTAGTGGAGGCAAGTGCACAAATTAATTAATTAGTGAAATAATTAATTCCTAATTAACAATTACTAATTAATTATTTTTATTTTTAATTTTTAATTAACTATTAACAAATTAATTATTATTCATTTTTAATTTTTAACTAATTAATTAATATATAATTTTATTTAACTAATAAATTAATTAATTATTTTTATTTATTTAATAATTAACTTTTTCAAATAAATATTTAATGATATCTTTTCAAATTGTTTATATTAATTCAATTAATTGATTTTTTGTTAATTAATTATATTTTTTATTATTTCTATATTTTTATTTTTAATTTATTATCTTTATATAAATTATTTATTTATTTAAATTATTATTATTATATTATTTAATTTTTATTATTTAATAAATTTTTAAAATTTTAATTTATTTATTTATTATTATTATTAATTAATTACCTAATTATTTTATCATTAATTAAAAGCTAAAAATATTTTTTAAAAAAAGGCCATATTTAGTGAACAATATATAGAGAATAACATTCCCATAACTTAGGAAAGTTGGATTCCCATCCGTCTATGTGGGAATGAAAATTGAACAAATTATGGGAATATTGCATTTCCGGAAATGTAACGTGCCAATTAAACATTTTTTATCCTGTGAATTAGACGTGAGAATATCACATTCCCCATATTCCTGAGTTTATTTTCCTAAGAATATTTTATGTTTCTGTGAACCAAACACCCCCTCTAAGTTTTAGTAAGTCTTATACGTGAACTTAATATTACAAGTGGGTACATAGTGGCGAGACTTGAAGTCATGATCTAAGTTTTCACATTATATTAAATGACTACCTAATTTAAAAGTTTAATTAATAGTTAATAGATGGATATGTATATTTATTTATCATCTTTAACAATTAAAATGTTTGACTTTCAGCAGACTAACTACCGGACAGTCTAATTCAGTACTATTACTGATGAAATTAAGGCCATTTCTGCAGCCATGCCTCAAACTAGGTTTCTACTAGCTAGAAGAAATAGCAATAAAATTGCTTATATTGAATGATTAAAATTAAGAAAAAGGAAACATCTAACTAAATCTTCAGTGGAAAAATAACCGCTAAAGGTAATATTAGATTCATGAAATTCCCTAGACACTGGAAAACTATATAATACAATGATAAAAGCACACTACGCGTACAGATACGAATCCATAATATTTGTTTTATTCATACATAGGGCAAAATAAGTGTGATAGAGCATTTTGCATCCTATCCAAGCCTGCAGCTATGCTGGGCAGACAAATTTTCAAGCCTTAGAAACTAAGGTTGAATAATAATTCGCCAAGTTATTAATCCTCAAGGTCTCACATGATTAACTAAGGCTGAATAATACTTCGCCGAAGTATTATTCGCCAAGATTTCGTCCGGATCAAGAGGGAAGAAGAAAGGATAGAGTTCATATCGAACGTAGCAACTGCCGGATATAGATCTGCAGCCTTGCTTGTTATTGCAGTAGAAGGGGAAGGCATTGCCAATGGCTGTAGCAAGGCATAGTGTACAAGACTGCGGCGAAAGGTCCCTAGTGCATTGCGCCAAGGCATAAATTGTAACAAAAGTTGACAATTTGCTCTTCCCTTTACCAAGCCCTTTGTTTCCAGGCTGCACGGCCTCTTTCCTCACCTTATCCGTCAGAGATTTAAGCTCCTTGTTGAAATTCTCAGGGTCCGTTACGTTCGCAGTATTGTAATAGATGATACCACCAGATGGATCAAGTTGTCCGAAGAATTTATCGGTGTCATACCTCAGGAAACAGTACTCGAATTCGTTCCAGAGCCGCGCGTCTGCTTCGTCTGGACAGCGCTTGCGGATCTCCTTGGCAGCGTCTTTGATGCAAGTCGAGCAGTCGTCTTTGCTGACGTCTGCTCTACACAACGCCAGGCCGTAGACCTGGTTTTCGGCTTTGCCGTAGGAGGCAGTGCTGAAGCCATCTTCAACAGTGGTAGATACCAGCTTAGCCAGCAAGTTGTCTATGTTTTCTGATGTTTCGGGATCATTTATTTTAGCATCTTTGTTGCAATACACATACGTTGGATCAGCAAATGCTGCATTATTGCAGATGGAGAACAAGAGTAAGAGAACATTAAGATTGTTATACTTTGATGCCATGGTTTGATGTATGTATAACTTGCATATATCCTCTAAAAATAGCCAGCTCTGTTTTTATATACAGAGCTCAGTTGGACAAAGTCTAATTAATTACCGGTGAAGGTGGATAATGAAGTGGGAAACAATGCAGGCATATTTGACTTTCTGATTACCCAATGAATAATGTGCAGAGTGGAGTAAAAGGGTTTGTTCTTCTGGAAATTATAAAAATAGGAAGCTCGTTGACCTAGTCAACAATGATTCCCGACCATTGTCTAATTTTCTAAATTTAATTTTGATTTTTTGACCAATAGTATTTGTATCGCTGGTAACCTCTCTTTTTCTTGTTGCAAAGTCGTGGCCAATTCACCACTACTTATATTATCTGAACCTCTAGTAAAACTTTATGTGAACAATATCATATGCCCCAGGCCTCATCCAAGCTATAGATCACATGCTGGATCACATTATTTTGGTTGTGGGATGGTGGGTCCCCTTGTCAAAAATCCTATAGATGTAAGAGCTTATATGAAATCTATTAAGTAATCACTGTGATTTAAAAATTTAAAAATTTAAGCCTGTATACAAAAAATTGTTGTATTTATTTATTATCTTAATAAGTCCCTCACACATAGACAAAATTTATTTTGTGTCTCATATGTAGTTAGTTTCAACATTTTTAAATCAGTAGTGATAAGACTTAAATTTTTATAACATATGTGCTGATATCATATTAATTTGAGTAAAGATACCATACACCCTAATCTAAATGCACTAATATAGTATCGTGCACCTATTCAAAATCTGTATATTTATATATTCACAATTTTTATACTATACCTTCACAACTTTTAATTATTTACAAGTGGCATGTTATATGTTTATAATTTTAATACTTTACGTTCAAAACTTTTAATTGTTCATAATTTACTTATCCATTACTCTTATATCATTTGTTCAAAAGCTTTATATTATATGTTTACAGTAATAAATTACTTATTTACGACTCATTTAAGTATGTTCACAATCTTTGAATAATATGTTCACAACTTGTGAGCAATATGTTCACAATTTGTTAATTATTTCGGAGCTTCCAGTCAGAAGTGTTACTAGTGTTCGATTGACGATTTAATTGTTGTGTTGTATTAATTGCTTTGAAGAGAGTGAACCCATTAAATTTCATGTTGGTCCAACGATCGGATTATGAGATCTATTGGGCAGTGCACCATGCTCTTTTAGATGTACCATAATGTGGGTGTATAGTATAATTTACGTATTAAGTTACTATTGTACTGATATCATATTAATTTACTGTCTCATTTGGGATTGAAAGTAGCTCAAATGATCGAAATTATTTCTCTCAAAAGTGATAACCTGAGGCCGAATTTCATTGTTGTAGTGTTGGATTAGCATTGAGGATTTAAGAAATATCATATTATTTAAAAGTTTAAACTTTTATACTATATATATTTAGAGGGTGGTCGGTCCAAAAATAATAATTGGCATGTTTGGCTAAGGGCTCATTCGGATTGGCTTTTTTTTAAAAGATCTTTTTCTAATAGCTTTTGAAAAAAGTGCATTTTTTAGAAGCTAAAATTCTGGTTTCTTAAGAAAAAGTTGTAAATGAGCTTTTTTAAGAATTTTGGAAACCAAGCCAAATAATTATTATAAAAACAATATACTTTCCTAAAAAAAAAAAGGCGTTTTTTCTTTGAAAAAAGCCGATCCAAACAGGCCCTAAGTGGCTTATAAACACTTTTTATTAGCTCATAAGTTGGGGGAGAAAAGCTAAGGATAGCAACTTTTTTTTCTAACAGCTTATAAGCACTTCTGGTCAAACTTGTAAAAAGATAATACTACTTTTAAAATTTAAAATAATTTTATCACATTAATTAATGGCATGTTCTTTTTAGTCATTTTAACTATCATTACTATTTATAAGTATTTATTTACCAAATATGTCAATAGCTTATAAATACATATTATCCAAACATATCTCTGTTTATTTATTAATTGCTTATAAGCAGCTTTCTGTTTATACACACTTAAAAACAAACTTAGCCAAACGAGCTCTTAGTGAATTTATTATTTAAAAGTTTAAATTTATAAATCACAATTTATTGTAACAAAGAGATATAAGGGAATGAACAAAACTGCAATAAGTTCCTTGGTTCGAAATAACTACTTACAATTTAAATTTATTGGTTCGAAATACTTAGTCCATGAATTATATTAGACCCACAATACCATCAATGTGCGACGTTAGCAAATAAGTTTTTGTCAATTAACAAATTTATTAGCCCTTTGCAAACTTCTTGACCTGCAATATAATGTTCGTTGTCCCAATATTAGCCCTGGTGCTTGTCTTATCATCTAGAATAAATTGGTGATTGACACCAGGCTAAAATTCAGCAAAGCCCCAATATCATATGCGAAATTAATTATATATATCTCCAAAACAGAAAGTTAAACAAAAAAAAAAAAACAAAAAGGCCTTTATGTTTTCTCAACAGAGTGCATATTGCCCCTTAAAGGGTGTTTGGACTGGCTTATTGAAAAGCTAGTTAAAGCATTTTTAGTTTTAAGTGGCTTTTTTTTTATTTTTGACTTTAAATAATTATGTATTTGAATAAAAGTTGAAGTTATAAAAATAAGTATTTACATATTTGGTTAAAGTCAATTAAAAGTAACTTGTATTATTAAAATAACTATTAAAGATATGAAAATAGAATTTAAAAGGGTATGTATAAGATAAAAAAATAAAGATATTTTAGTAATAAAGATAAAAAGGTAAGAATAAAATAGTAAATGATTTTATCAAACTTGGTTTTTTTCAAAGTACTTAAAGACATAAAAAGTAGAAGTTGGGGGTGAAAAACATTTTACTTTTTGATTAAAGCCACTTAAAAAATATTTTTTTAATTAAAACAAACACTTCTATTCTATTAGTAAGTCGTGACTGAAAAAAAGAAAAAAGAAAAAAGAAAAAAGCCAAACCAAATACCCTCTCAGCCTATTGTTTGAGCTAACGGCATTAACAGCACAAAAATATTTAATTATTGAAGCGGGTCAATTCAATTTCACTTATTATTATTATTATTATTATTTGGTTGGTTAAACCCTCTATTTCATGGGATTTAAATCCTAAAACCTCTTAGTTAAACCTTCAACTTCATGGGATTTGAATCCTAAGACCTCACACCTGAGATAGATAATAACTGTTACAAATGTGGTTATTCAACTATTTATTCTTCCATTCAATTTAGTACAGTTATAACCAAATCTTGTTACCCCTGCGCCTGTAACAAAGGAGCTCGGTTTATTTCACCCTTGCCAAATTCCATGTTCAATAAAGTCCTTCTGTACCGGGATACGCTTTTAGTCAACGATGAAAATCATTTGGAAGCAATCATGTATATAAATAGATAATGTATAAATGAAACGAGTGCTCGCTTCACAAATTTGTCAGCCCTACCACCAAAATCAAACCCCCCGACATACACACAAAATCGCTCTGAGGGTAGCCAGGCCCAAGCAAGTGGCTGGTCTTCATCTATCTTTAATGATAACTCAAATTCAATACTTTTAAATTTTAAATTAGGGATTCTTCACTAAGCGCTTAATAACAGACTTAGTTAATAAGTGAATTTACCTTCATAATTGCTGATGATTTTGCAGGAAGACTAGCCCTTATAAGTGAACTTTCTCAGGTGTAGAATTTTCCCCTTATCCCTTATTCGTTGACTGATGTGGATATATCAGCAATCAAAAATTTCAACTCATTATATAACAGACATATCATTTGGCACCACCTAGCAAATAACATAAATGTATCTTTTTCTCCAATCAAAGTCATAATTATTGGCTCTTTGTCCCTTTCGTTTACCCTTCACATTGACTTTCTTAGAATCTCTTAGAACATCCAACATGTGTAGATTATATCTTTGTTAATAAAAAAAAAAAAAAAAGAGATACACAATTAACGAGTGGACATGGGGCATTCATTTTCAGTTTGAAAAGTAATTTAGTCGTAGTTGAAAAATAATTCATACATAAATATTAAACTACACGTGTATTTTTAGTTACGTTGAATAAAAATCTTGAATTTGTCCTACGAAAAGATGCAGCAGCTACTAATTAATAGCTCTCCATCATTTTTTTTTCTAAGTTGGTTGGTAATTGTATTAAAAAGGGAAGAATTTACAAAACGACAGTCGTCAAACAAAAAGTGACTGTCCTCTACGCAAGACAATTGTCGAGCTGCCAGATTCTAACAGATTCCTGTTCAAAAGGACCTGTCTCTCTCTCTCTCCATCACTTTGATGAATATGAAGCCGAAAACTAAGAATATTATTATGTAAAGGGTTTTGAAATATTTCTGTATTTAAGACCTGTTTGGATCGATTTTTTTAAAATATTTTTAATAATTTTTAAAAAATATTTTTTTAAAAAAGTTAAAAATTTTAATTTTTAAAAAAAGTTATATTTAAATTTTTTTAAGAATTTTAGTTTTTTAAAAACTAAATTAAATAATTATTACAAATTTAATATATTTTTTTAAAAAATATCTTTTTTTTTGAAAAAAAATATCTATATATATATATATATATATATATTTTAAAAAGTCAATTCAAAGGCTCTTAGTAACACTAGTTTGGGAGATTGAACGTTTCTGCCATACAAATTTTTATCAATTAACACAACTTCAGGCTATAGAGACTAGAATGTCAGACCAATCAAAGAAATTAAGAGGTTCTGGAATGTGCTTTTTCAACATTTTGAACTTATTTTAGAATTAAATTTATGAAGTTAAAAAATTGTAATCATCGTACTTTTGCAAGAATTTTGCTGTTGCTTAGAACTATCTTTAAGGACGGAGTTGTTGAGAAGTGAGTTCAGATTATATTTTCTAAATATATATATTTTATTACGTATTTTTAGAGTAAAAAAATTATATTTAACCTCTATTTAAAACAAGATTACTCAAATAAAAGGTAAGTGTTTGATTTTAGTCATCCCCCACAAAACAAAAAAATTTTAAATATATTCGCAAGCTAAATGCTTATAGTTGCAAAATGTGCAATTAGTCGTAAATGTTTAGCTTGATCGAATTGTTGCAAAGCCATGGTTCTTTTAAGACCGACTCCAACAACCTCCCAATTTAGTGCTCATGACAGTGCAGATCTCTTTTGGAATTATTATGTAGTGTGAGCAGAGTTGTATTACTCTAAATCAATTCGACAATATTGAATGAAGCTTTAAATTATGAAAATAAAACTATAAAAAAATCTTTTTCTTTTTAATTATAAGGTACCTAAACTTGCAAGGATTTACATGGACCAAATTAGCCTCTTTCTCACAAAATTGCCATTCACTAAGTGCATCCAAAATTAATTTGGCTTCGCCCAAGAAATCATCGCATAAGAGTCACAATCCTAATTTTAATTTGACCTTGTAATTGTTGAAGCAAGGTCATCTAATTGGCTAAGGATTCAATTGGTAAGGCAACAGAGAGTTTTAATTTTAGGGTAAATTGTACATTCTAACAAAAATTCATATCTCGAAAATTCAGTAACGGGCTATAATAGATATAATTATATCCAGTAATTGTCGACGCTAGCCTTTGTTTTAGCTGGTATGGAACTAATGTATCTGGTTGTGGTGTTTTCAAGTTCAGTATTTCAGTAAAAGATGAAGAGGGGAATTCCTTAGTACCCTGCGTTGCTAGTGACGGAGCTTTTCATTTGGGCGTAGAAGTTGAAGTCACGGCAAATGAAGCTTTACACGTTTCCACTTTTAGTGACAGTAAGACAGATTTTTTTTTATCTTTGAGCACCCTAATCAACTCATAAAGAAAAAATAAATACTTCAAAAATATTTGAACCAGAGTCAAGATCTTTTAGATTTTTACTATCATATGAGACACAGCCTCATTCCTTCATCCCAATACCATCAGACATGTCATAGAGGAACAAAAACTTTTAAGTTTTAACCCTAAATGTTACCTCCTAACAAATATTTGTACCTCATATCTTTGTGTTCTTTCTCTCTTTTTTTTTTTCTTCTGTCAAACAGAAGTTATAATATTAACGCAAAGGAGAAAACATAAATAATGGGCTTACAGACTAGAACTCACAAAAAGAAAAATTACATACAAGTGGTACCAAAGCCAACAGACCAAGAAGCTAAAGTCCCCCTCCCCAAAAAAAAAAAAAAAGGCAATATATATACAGGGAGAAGTGGACCAAACAACCAAGTCAATGCCCAAAGCCTATCTTTGTGGTTACGTATTAGAATAATCGTGTATACCATCTTGGTTTGCGTTATTCTTAAGATTTCGATATAAATGAAATTATAATTATAGTTAGATTACAAAAAAAAAAAATTGTATATATTTAATTAAAAGTATTTTTTTAAGTGACTTTAATTAAAAAAAAAAAAAAAAACTCCCCACCTCTAAATTCTACTTTTTATAACTTTAAACACCTTTAAAAAAAAAAGATAAGTTTGACCAAATTATTTACTATCTTATCCTCACATTTTTATCTTTATTACTAAAATATCTTTAATATTTTATGTTATACTTACCATTTTAAATTCTATTGTCATATCCTTAATAGTTATTTGAACAATCAAAGTTACTTTTTAACCCGTTTTAACTAAACATATATATATATATATATATATTTATTTATTTATAACTACGACTTTTATTTAAACATGTAACTACTTAAAGTTAAATATAAAAAAAATTGCTTAAAGTCAAAAGTACTTTAGTAGCTTTTCGAAAACCCAATCCAAACACGCTCTTAGCCTAAGAGATCATTTGATATATTGAAATGACTTGGAAAGGAATATTCATTTTAGCTCTAATTCCCATTATTTAATTTGGTAAACAAATTAAAGTTCAAAAGTCCATTAAATAAAAATAATTTTTTTCTAGGAAAAAGTTGAAAATTTATTCCTTATCTCAACTTAATGAATGGGTTTCCAATTGGAACTAGGAAGGATAAAAATTAGTGCAAATTATTCTTGAGGTCATCAAACTATTTACTTAGTCTTGTTTTGACCACTAAATTATTTTGGGTTCCAAAAAGGACTATCAAGCCCTGTTTACTTATAGAAAATTAGAGCAATTTTTTAAAATTTCTTTTTACAAAAAATAGAAAAAGGAATATTTTGATCACTAAGCAAAATTTCCAAATTAAAAACTAAAAAAAAACAGTTTTTCAAGTTTTCCATATTAAAGAGGAGTTGTGGAAAATAATTTAAAGTTGTTTTCTAGAATTTCCTTCAGTAAAATTGGTTCCAACAATTCTCTACTTAGAAAAAACGCCTAACAATTCGAAACTCTAATTAATGATCCTTGATTCAATTCCTCATATTGTCTTATTTTCTTCTTACTTTTTTTCTTTTTAACTTCACCTAACCCTTGTTTAACATATAACTAACCCCTATTTGACATATAATTAATTCTTTAATTTAACCTATACAAATATCTAACACCTTATTTCTAATATTTATTCGTCTCACATATAATTTTTACACTATTAATATTTAATAGTAATAAAAAAAAGAGAAACAATTAACTTAATAATGACAATGCATGAACTAGACAATCCTTCACTTACTCTTTCTTCAATAGATATACTTTTTAATTTGCAAAATAGTTCTAAACTTTAGGACGCATTTTCTAGTTTTTAAAAGAAAAATTTTGAAAGATATTAACAAACAAACAAGTTTTCTAGTTTTTTGAAAAGGAAATTTTTTTTCTATTTCAATTGGTGAATGCGTTTTTAAAATTTTCTACAAAAAATGAGAACTTCATACAACATTGTTTTCTTTAAGTAAATAGAATCTTAATTTCAAAATAGTCTCACTTAAGTCATCTACTAAAAAATGGGGTTAAGAAATAAATATATATTTAATTTTCAATCACCTTTTATTTCTTTCTCTTTGTTCTTTTATTTTCTTTTTTCTTCCCACACTACCATCAACAGAACTTTCTGTTAACTCATCCATATTTACCTCTTTTACTTCTCCATGCTGGAGTATTATTCCTCCCACATAGAAAAGTCATAAAATTTAAAAGTACTTAATAAGATCTTGAGCTACTCTACCTAGCATTGATTGGTTTTAAGTTAGAACCTCAGGATTCTTAAGATAGCATCAGAGCCCAGATTATGGACCATTTGTATTCGTCCACATGTGACCCTTCTTCATCCATATGTAACTTTCTAATTATCAAATTAGGTCACATGTGAAGAGGGATGTTAGAGTATTATTCCTCCCACATAAAAGTTCATAAATTCATATCACACGTGAAGGAGAGTGTTAGGGTACTATTTCTCTCACATGAAAGTTCATAAAACCTAAGATCACTTAATAAGATCCTAGACTACTCCAACTAGCACCAATTAGTTTTAAGTTGAAACCTCAGAATTCTTAGACTCTACACAGTCATTTATTCAAACTCAAATCCTACCAACAATACTTGTTTCACCATATCCCCTTCCACTTTTATTCTTGTTGTAGTAGCCAAAAAAAAATTGTTTGCTAATGTCAGGCTTATCAATCTTGTTTGCTAATATAATTGAAGGTGAGATAGGTGAGTTCTTGGAAAATTTGATTTGATAGGTGATGACAGGGATAGAATGAGTTGTTAATGGGTATGGTTTGGCTTGCCTCCTATATTGTATTTTTTATTTTAATAAAATTCAGAGCACTATGCCGCCTTCCTTTCATCAAAACAAAAAAAAAGAAAAAAAAAATGGATTGACCCATTGATTTTTTATGCCACAGACATCACTGCACGGTCATCCCAAGAAGTTCTAGGCCATAGAAGTTGGGTTAATAACTTATTTAGGCTCTATTTGACCTAACTGTGTGATTTCAGCTATTGCGCTGTAGAGCTTTTAGTAGTAGAGCTTTGGATAAAAGTGTTGTTGAATAAAAACAGTTAATTGTTTGGCTTTATGTTTTAGAAGTTGATCTTTCAGTTGTTTTGAAGTTAATATTGGACTTTCAAAAATATAAAATAGCATTTTTGAGAAAAAATAAAGAAAAACAATTTTTGACATAACATAAAAACAGCTTTTCAAAAGCCTTTTCCAAAAAACTCCAATTTGGAGCTTTTGGTATTTTAGCTTTTTTCAGCTTCAAATTTTGTGTAAAAACTCTTTTAAAAATAGGCCAAACAGGTCAATTTTAACTTCTAAACTCACAGAAAGTACTTTTGAATCTCTAAAAGCTGGGCCAAAAAGACTCTTAGACTTTTATCTTTTGTCTTTTTGATAATTAAATCCCTATTTTTAAAGCTCAACATATCAATCTCTTATCTTTATAATTTCTAGCACTATTAATTTGAAGATAAAAAATCATAAAGAACTTCAACGATTTTAATGATTTGGACACGTAACACTCATGTGGAATAATGATTTTGGGGATATGTAGTTGGATTGGGTAGGTTTAAAATCGAAATAATTTTACGTATTGTCTATTTTACGTCTCCAAATTGTTAATTTTTTATGATTTTTTACTTGAGGACTAACAATATTCTCACGATTTTCAAAAATATGGACTTGATTCATCGTGTTTTAAAATAAAAGAATTAATTGTCAAAATGATCAAAGATGAAGAACTAAATAAGTTATTAACCCATAAAACTTTCAAGTCAGTTTAACTCTTTAGAATGAAAAACTAAACTAGCCCCTAAGCTCTTAGACGATGAGGTGCTTACATAATATGATATCAAGACTCATACTGGTTTATGAGTTCAAGTCTCCCAACCACTTATTTATAAAATTATGTCCTATTTAACGCTCTATATAAAACGATCCAATTTATGCGTGGCGAATGTCTAGAAATCAAATAAATAAATACAACAAATCTCTTTCCAACAAGACATTCTGCTTTCTGAAGAAGGAAAATAGTTGTTAATAAGGCCGTGCTTCAAGCCCCATCATCATATGCCATGGATCTTTTAGTTCCCTAAAAAGTTTGAACTTTGGGTGGGGACAAAGAGAAGGAAAAAGAAAAGAAAAGAAAACCGTATATAGGTCCATAAGCCACTAAGTTACAAAGTGGAATGTTCTAACTGCAAAAGGACAAAAGGGAACTACCACATTTTTGTTCTCTTGCAATATTTGAAAATTGTTACTGAATAGCTGTAAACTATTGCAAATGACTTTATCCAATGATTTTTTTTGCCATGGTGTAAAGTTAGTGTTGCAAATGCTATATTGCAAGTTTTTTCAAATCAAATGTAACGGTGAAAAAACCATTGCAACATATATTTTTTGCAACAATTTTTATTAAAAACTAAATGAGGTGAGTCTTCTAATTTACAACAATTCTAAAGGACTATTGCAACAATTTTTCATATTTTTTGCAACTTGATTTATTAATTTTTGCAATGGTTTTGAAAAGTATAAGCAATGATCTTTTAATAGTTGCAAGTCAGTTTTTTTTTAAAACTAAATGAGGCAAGTCTTCTAATTTACAACAATTTTAAAGTGCTATTACAACAGTTTTCATATTTTTCGCAACTTGTTTTATTAATTTTGCAATGGTTTTGAAAAGTATAAGCAATGGTCTTTTAATAGGTGCAAGTTAATCATTGTCAAAACTAAATGATGTGAGTCTTCTAATTTACAACAATTTTAAAGGGCTATTGCAACAATTTTTCATATTCGCAACTTGTTTTATTAATTTTTGCAATGGTTTTGAAAAGCATAAGCAATGGTTTTTTAATAGTTGCAAGTTAATCATTGTCAAAAATAGAGAAAAAAAATTTTCTTCTTTTCTATTGTAGAGCAGGACTAGAACTGTAACCTCTTAATAATTAACTCTATTATCATGTTGAAGTAACCATCTCATCTAAAGCATTTATTGCAAACAAGGGTTTTATTTTATTTAGTTATTGCCTTTAATAATTAACAATTATACTACAAATTTTAAAAACAATAAATAATAATCTTTTCAAATCATGGCCTGTGATGGTTTCTCTTTTCAATCAGATGCATTAAATTTTTTTAAGTACAAACTATCTAAATAAAGCGTAATATAATTGATGTGACAATTGTTAGAAGCAACAAGTACAAAAATTCACGTATTGCAGTAGTTTATTTAGTATTTTAATAAAACTATTTTGTAAGACTGTTGCAAAATTGATATAATAAGCAACACTTGGCAAAAAGTGTTCCATATAATAAAAATTATTATTTGGCAACGCTTTCTAGTATTACAAATAAACTATAATTTTATGACTTGTTGCAAGAAAACAAATATAATAAGCAATACTTAAGAAAAAGCGTTACATATCATTGGTATTGCACAACAACGATTTTTTTACTGTTACAAATATGTTTTAATTTTACAAATCGTTCCAAAAAATTGATTAGATTATGCAACAATCAATCGAAATGTTATATGTTATAAATATTGCAATGTTTTGATGAAATATTAGCAAAATTGTTGCAGATAGACGGTGATTTAGGCGATGGTAATGAAAACCGTTGCACTAAATTACTTTTGACAATAGTTTTTTCTCTTGTTTAATTTGAGTGTTGCAAGAAATCAAAAATGTTATAGTGGAGCTAGGTTTTGAGGAATTCTTACTCGTGCAAGCAGCCCTCATTGGACAAGTTGAGCCTCATCTTGAGTCAATTGTGCTTGGCCCACGCAAAGAATATCTAGTGCAAAAGACCTTTCTATTGCTTGCCAGTTTGTAATGAATGGTGGGGTTGGCCTACATAATTTTTGAAAATGATAATGATTTACATATGGTGTTCAAAGCTGCATGCCATACCTAGTTCGAGATTAAGGGGTAATTCAAGTGTTGTGATTATCCCTCTAGGGGTGAGATCCTGGATTTGAATCCTGCAAAGGTGAAGGTTTTATTGATTGAAAAAAAAAAAAAAAAAGCTGCCATACGTAGGTCGATCACATGGACAAAATACTTAGCTGATAAATATCCTTTACATTTAATTTACTATCTGCGTTAGCTAACTTGTTAGATCAACGAAGTGCTTTAATTAACCGAGAGAGAGGGGAGGGGGTAAGGGTGTTCATTCATTGGAAATCCCCAATATTTTCTCCAAACTTTTGGAGTTTGGGGAAATTGGATATGGAGAATAGTCAATTGGAGAAAAAATATTGGATATGAAGAATTTCTTGAGAAAAAAAAGTTGGAGATTAGATAAAATTCTAAATTTTGGAGATTATCCAATTTATCCAAAATTAAGTAGACCAACTTTTTGAAAGGCCAAATATACACACTTCACCCATTACAAACACTACACACATTTCACATAGTACACATTATACACATTACTCACACTACACACATTTAACACGCTACACACATTACACACACTAAACACACTGCGGCCCCCGGGTCCCTGGCGCTCCGACCCCGTCCCCGGCCCAGACCCCTGTACACCGGGCCCAGGCCGAGTCCCGAGTCTTGAGTCCGGTCTCGGGGTGCAGGGGGCCAGGAGCCAAAAGCTGGGTCCCGGGCGTCGGGGGCCTAGACCCGAGAGCCTAGGCAGCGTCCTTGGTCCTGAGGGCCCACACACCGCACTCAATGTCTCGGAGCGCTGGAGGCTCGAGCATGAGGCGGGGCACCAGGGGCCAGGAGCAGGGTCTTGGGGTACCAAGTCCGGGACCCGGCAGCCCAGGCCTGGTCCCGAGGAACCGGAGCTCGAATTTTTTGTGTGACAACTGAACTATGAAAAAAAATTTCCAGAAAAAATATAAACAATTTATTTTTTGCAAGTTTGTGTATTTTTAGTATGTGTTTACCTTTAATGTACTTTTTTAAATTGGAGATCTCCATTGTCCAAGGAGTTTTGTCCAATTTCCCCATTATCCAAATTGTATTCCCCATTGGGGAATTGTGCAAAAATTGGTGAAATTTTTTTTCTCCCAAATTATTTTGGAGAAACAGTAATATTCTATTTTGGACCAAATAATCTCCAATGAACACACCTAGGAGGGGGGAGTTCCTCCATGCAAAACAAACTTGGAGAATAACAAGAAACCCTAAATCCTTAGCTGCTCGAATATTCAAAGGCATGTCATATATCGTAAATAAGGACATTTTCAATTGCCTTTGTAGGAGGGGATCTTCGTGATGTTGAAAAAGGTTGAGGAAATGGAAGGAACTCTACATTCTTGAATGCGTTATTCGATTACAAGGTTATTATGGAAGAGATAAGTTTAGTTATCCTCTCTTTCTGTGGTGAAGTTGATAGCTCCTTGTAGCTATACATTGTCTATGCATGGGGAAGTGAGTGTCAAAACTGTGTATTTGGAGAGTTATGGAGGAAGTAACAAAGAAAGCATTGCTAAATTAAGCATCTGTCCAATATACTTCATCATTCACTACTTATAGCTATTTCATATGTACAGGGACGGACCCAGGATAAAATGTTGAAGGAGGCCAAACATAAATAATATAAAATTTAAAAAGTGCAAAGATTATATATTCATTGCTAAAATAGTCTCAAATTACTTGTAACATTTCACAATAAAGCACGTCATTCTTTCAAGTCATAAAAATCATCTAGAAGTGAATCTACTGTAAATGTTTCAGCAATTTATATATTTATATATATATATATATATATATATATAGTAACAATCAATCAAAGAGAAGTTCCTCTTCAATCTTGTTGTGGAGCTTACTTTTAATTATGTTCGTCGCAAAAAATGATTGTTTCATAATAGTTATGGAAACTAAAAGAGTAACAATAAGAGTCATTACTTTGTACACAAGAGAATAAATCTCGGCCTTTTTTGTTTTCACCAACTATTGACAAAAATCAGAAATTATTGACAATTCTTTAAAATCAGAGAGTTTTCGCATATGATCAAAATGTTCAAACTGGACTCTTAATTGCATCATATCATATTTAGCAAAATCCGTATAATAGAATTTGTGTACCAATTGACAAATATCATCAAATTAATTTGAAAAAAAAAAACATAAGATTAATTGTAATTTGTAAAGATATCAATTAAAAATAAATAAATTACCATTTATTAAATTAAATTTCCAATCTAAATAAAAGGTTACCATTTATGTGTTCTTACCATTTTAGTGTCCCTTTTCTTTTGTTGGGTGGTTTTTTTTTTTTTTTTTTGCAATGCACGTTAGTTTTTCATAATAAAAATTTGTTTCCTAAAGGAAAAAAAATTTGGGTGGCGTTTTGGCGGGGGGGGGGGGGGGTGCCGGGCCATGTCCCCTCCCACACTACACATAGTTTCGTCACTGCATATGTATATATATGCCTATTATCCTGATCAGGATCCAATAACATCATCATCAAGATTGTTGTTAGACTTGTTTTCTAATCCATTATTATTTACCATGTAATTACCTAACCCAAAAGTTTAAACTATTAAACAGAGATTTTTGTCTATTTACTTTGCATCTTCTACGCATGTCTTAATGTATAAACTATATATATAGGTTTTTATTAAGTCATATACGTGAACTTAAGATTATGAGAACTGAGTACGTGGTGGTGAGACTTGAAGTTATGATTTGAGTTTTCACATTATATTAAATGACTATCTCATTTAAAAGTTCAATTAACAGTTAATAGACAGATATGCCATATTTATTTATCATCTCTAACAAGTAAAATGTTTGACTTAATTTGAGCAGCCCATCTACTGGACAATCTGATCCACTATTACTGATGACATTAAGGCCATTTCTGCAGCCATGCCTCAAGCTATGTTCCTCCTAGTTAGAAGAAATAGCAATAAAATTGCTTATTTTGGATGGCTAAAACTAAGAAAAAGGAAACATATAATTAAACCTTCAGTGGAAAGATAACCTCAAAGGGTTACAGAGATTCATGAAATTCCCTGGACATTGAAGAGCAACACCAATAAACTGGAAAACTATATTATACAATGATGAAAAGCATACAATCTGTAATAGACCATCCATATTTTGTTTTATTTATATGTAGGGCAAAATAAGTGTGATCGATCAGCATTTTGCATCCTATCCAAGCCTGCAGCTATGCTGGGCAGACAAATTTTCTAGTCTTACAAACTAAGGTTGAATAATAATTCGCCTGAGTTATTAATCCTCAAGGTTTCACATGATTAACTAAGGCTGAATAATACTTCGCCGAAGTATTATTCGCCAAGATTTCGTCCGGATCAAGAGGGAAGAAGAAAGAATAGAGTTCGTATCTAACGTAGCAACTGCTGTATATAGACCTGCAACCTTGCTTGTTGTAGCAGTAGGAGGGGAAAGCATTGTTAATGGCTGTAGCCAAGCATTCTGCACAACCCTGCTGCGAAAGGTCTCTCGTGCATTGCGCCAAGGCGTAAAGCGTAACGAAAGTTGACAATTCACTCTTCCCTTTGCCAAGCCCTTTGTTTCCAGGCTGCACAGCCTCTTTCCTCACCTTATCCGTCAGAGATTTAAGCTGCTTGTTAAAATTCTCAGGGTCTGTTGCATTCGCAGTATTGTAATAGATGATACCATTAGATGTATCAACTTGTCCGAAGAATTTATCGGTGTCATACCTCAGGAAACAGTACTCGAATTCGTTCCAGAGCCGCGCGTCTGCTTCGTTTGGACAGCGCTTGCGGATCTCCTTGGCTGCAGCTTTGATGCAAGTAGAGCAGTCGTCTTTGCTGACGTCTGCTCGACACAACGCCAGGCCGTAGACCTGGTTTTCGGCTTTGCCGTAGGAGGCAGTGCTGAAGCCATCTTCGACCGTGGCTGACACCAACTTAGCCAGCAAATCGTCTATGTTTTCTGATGTCTTGGGATCATTTATTTTAGCATCTTCGTTGCAATACACATACGTTGGATCAGCAAATGCTGCATTATTGCAGATGGAGAACAAGAGTAAGATAATAATAAGATTGTACTTTGATGCCATGGTTTGATATATATAACTTGCATATATCATCTAAAGCTAGCTAGCTCTCTTTATATACAGCTCATTTTGGACAAATTCTAATCAGTTACCCATGAAGGTGGATAATGATGTGGAAACAATGCAGACATATTTGACTTTCTGATTACCCAATGAATAATTTGCGGAGTGGATTGACAGGGTTTGTTCTTCTGGAAATTATAGAATTAAGAAGGTAGTTGACCTAGTCAAGAATGATTCCAAACCATTGTCTAATTTTTCAATTAATTTTGATTTTTGACCAATGGCATTTGTGTTGCTAGTTTATTTTCTTTTTCTTGCTGCAAAGCCGGGGCCAATTCATTATCAACTATAAGATCTAAACCTAACAAACCTTTACGTGAACAATGTGGCCTCACCGAGAGCTAGATCATATGCTGGATAACATGATTTCGGTGGTGGCATAGTGGGTCCCCTTGTCAAAAATCCTACATATGTGAAAGATTATATGGAATCTATTAAGTGATCATGCTATTTAAAACTTTAAGCTTTTACACAAAAAATTATTATATTTATTTGTTATCTTAACAAGTCCTTCACATAGAGGCAAGATTTATTTTGAATCTCATATCTAAATAGCTTTAACTTTTTTAAATTAGTAGTAATAAGACTTAAACTCATGACCTTTTATAACATACAAGTTGATATCATATTAGTACTACTACACTGATATCATATTAATTTATTGCCTCATTTGGAATTGAAAAGTTGCCCAAATCATCGAAATTACTTCTCCCACAAGTGATAACCTAAAATGGAATTTCATTGTGGTGGTGTTGGATTAGGGTTGAGGATTTAAAAAAATTATCATATTATTTAAAAGTTTAAACTTACAGAGAATATTATGTAGTTACTATATTATTTAGAAGTTTGAATTTATAGACTGCAATTTATTGTAAAAAAGAAATATAAGCGAATGAACAAAACTGCAAGAAGTTCCATTGGGCGGCCTAGCAAATAATTTAAGAAATTACTATTTACAATTTTAAATTTATAGGTTCAAATTACTTAATCCGTGAATTATACTAGACCCACAATACCACCAATGTGCGACGTTAGCAAATAAGTTTTTTTCAATTAACAAATTTATTAGCCCCTTGCAAACTTCTTGACCTGAAATATAATGTGCGTTGTCCCAATATTAGACCTGGTGCTTGTCTTAGCATCTGGGATTAAATTGGTGATTGACAACAGGCTAAAATTCAGCAAAGCCCCAATATCATACGCAAATTATATATATCCAAAATATAAAGTATAGAAAAAAAAAAAAACAAAAAATGCTTTTATGTTTTCTCAAATTGCCCTTTTGCCTATTGTTTCAGCTAACGGCGTTAGTAGCACAAAAATATTTAATTATTGAAGCAGGTCATCAGTTCAAGTTAACTTAGCAATTATTAAAAATATGAAAATTCAACATTTTATACTTCAATTCGATTTAGTTCAGTCATAACTGAATTTTGTTGTGCCCCTACGCCTATAACGGACCAAATTCCATCTTAATTAAGCACTTGTCTAAGTGGATGAACTTTAGTCAACTATGAAAATCATTTGGAAGCAATCCTGTATATATAATATATAGATAGACAATCTAGAAATGAAACGAGTGCTTGCTTCACAAATTTGTCAGCGCTACCACCCAAACCAGAACCCCAAAATTTCACCCGAGTGCGGCTGAGGCCCAAGCAACTGGGTGGTCTCCATTTACTTTTAACGAGAACTCGAACTCAAGATTTATAAATTTTAAATGAGTGAAACTATCGCTAAATACTTAATAAGTAATAACAGACCTAGTCAATAATAAGTGAATTTACCTTCATAATTGCTGAGATTATGCCGGAAAGATTAGCCCTTAATAATTGAACTTTCTTAGGTGTAGAATTTTCCCCTTATCCCTTATTCGTTGACTGATGTGGATATATCAGAAATCAAAAATCTCAACTCATTATATAACAGACATATCATTTGGCACCACTTAGGCTTGGCAAATATGATAAATGTATCTTTTTCTCCACTCAAAGTCATCATTATCGGCTCTATCTTTGTCCCTTTCGTTTACCCTTAGCATTGACTTTCTTTTTGGAATACATAGATACATAAGTTATTTTAGTTTGAAAAAATAATTTATATATAAACATTAAACTACGCATGAATTTTTAGTTGAATAAAAATCCTGAATTCGTCCTGCAAGAGGATGCAGCAGCGAGTATATTATCAGTTAATAGCTCTCTATGACTTTGTTGAATACGAAGCCAAAAAATAAGAAAATTATTATGTGAAGGGGTTTGAAATGGTTCTGAACTTCACACAAGTTTTGGGAGATTGAAATTTTCTTCCATAATACTTTTCATCAGTTAATACTGTTAGAGTATTTCCTCCCACATGAAAAAATCCCAAAGTCTAAGACTACTTAATAGAATCTTGGACTACTCCTTCCATTGACCACTTAGTTTTTAGAATGAAACACCAGGATTTTCACATGGTATTAGAGCCTAGGTTATGGGCCAATTATATTTGTCACGTGTGGCCCTTCTTTATTCACGTGTGACGTTCTATTCTTCATCCACGTGTGACGTTCTAATTTCTTCACATGGTATCACAGCCCAGGTTATGGGCCAATTATATTTGTCCACGTGTGACGTTCTAATTTGTCCATGTGTGACCTTCTTCAATTATCAAATAGGTCACACGTGAGATGGAGTGTTAGAGTATTTCCTCCCATATGAAAAAATCACAAAGTCTAACACTACTTAATAAGATCCTGGGCTACTCTTTTTATTAACCAATTAGTTTTTAGGATAGAACCCCAAGATTCTTCACAAATACAACTATTAGGCTCTAGAATGCCAGACCGATTAAAGAAATTAAAAGAGGTTCTTGAATATGCTTTTTTTTTCAACATTTTGAACTAATGGTAAACCTAAATTTATAAAGAAAAAATTGTTGTCATCGATCCTTTTAGCAAGAATTTTACCGTTGCTTTAAGGACAAAATTATTTAGAAGTAAGTTCAGATTATATCTTTTAAACATATATATATAGTTTATAAGGTATTTTAAGACTAAAAATATCAATTTAACCTATATTTAAATAAAGAAGACTCAAATCTAAGGATTAATTGTTGATTTTAGTCGCCCCACACAGAACAAAAAATTTCAGATATTTCCACAAGCGAAATGCGTATAGGTGTAAAATGTGCAATGAGACGTCAATGTCTAGCTCGATCGCATTGCTAGGAAGCCATTGATGCTTTTAATAAGACTAACTCCAACAACGTCCTAATTTAGTACTAGCAATAGTTAGATCTCTTTTGGAATTATTTTTACGTAGTGTGACCAGGTTTACATTATTACTCAATCGATTGGATGATGTTAAATTTAGCCTTCAGTTATGAAATTAAAACTATGAATAATCTTCTTTTATTATAAGTATAATTAAACTTAGAAGGATTTACATTGAGCAAATGAGCCTCTGTTCTCACAAAATCGTCATTCACTAGATGCATCCAAAATTAATTTGGCTTCGCCAAGAAATCATCGCATTAAAGTCAGCTAATTTTAATTTGACCTTGTAATTGCTGACTTTGAATTTTGGTTCTTAGAGAGGGCATTGGTTTAAGCAAGGTCATCTCATTGGCTAAGGATTCAATTGGTAAGGCAAATATTCTTCCCTTATAGGAAAATTATAAGAGTTTTAATTTTAAGGTAAATTACATGTTCTAACAAAAATTCATATCTCAAGAATTCAAGAACAGACTAAAACAGATGTCATTATATCCAGTAAATTTAGAATGGAACCAAAACTAACTAGATTCTCGAACCACCCCAATCAACCCATAAAGAAAATCTAAATACTTCAAAAATATAAGAACCAGAAAATCAAGATCTTCCGGATTTCTTTTTTTTTTTTTTTCCTCTTCAAAGAAGGCCAAAAGCAGATTATATATTATTAATTATATACAACTAACGAAAATTAATTTTAAGATCATTTACCACTAAAACTGAGAAACATACCAGTATTTTCGTTGTCATATAAGACACTACCTCATTCCTTCGTCCCAATACCGTGACACATGTCGTAGAGGGACAAAAGCTTTGAACCCCTGGATGTTACCTCCTGTAACAAATATTTGAATCTCAAGGTATTTTTTTCCCATCTGTGTGGTTTTTCCCTGCTTTTTTGTCAAAAAAAATTAAAATATTATCGTAAAGGAGAAATATAAATAGTGGGCTTATACACTAGAACCCACAAAATGGAAAGGTACATACAAATGACCCAAAACCAATATGTCAACAAGCTAAAGTCCAAAACAAAAAAAGCAATATACAAGGACAGATGGGCCAAACAGCCAAGTCAATGTCCAAAGCCTATCTTTGGGGTTAAGTGTTAGAATAATTTTTTACACCATCTTGGTTTGGGCTATTCTTAGGATTTGGATGTAAACGATAAAGGAATGCTAAACCTCACTCTATTTTAAATACTTTATTTTGACCTTTTACTTATCATGCCAACTCGACTTTTTTCTTTGTAATCTCTTTCCTTCTTTTTTTTTTTTTTGGTAAAATACACTAGATCACCTGTAATTTATCACAAATGCACAATACCTCCCTATGGTGTCAAAAGTTTCACAACAAATCCCTATGATGAGTAAAAGTTCCATGCTCACACCTTGACATCTAAATTCTGTTGATGGTGTTAAAATTTATAACAAAAAAGACATTAATAACCTTATCTCACTAGATCAAAAAAAAAAATTTAATCAAACATGTATATAACAATTAACAAAAAATTCTCAAACACCTAATATTATTTTAGAAAAGTAAAATAATTTGTAAGCATTTGAATTTTTACATTTTATTCGCCGCTGCTAAAAATTTCAGAGGGTCAGAAGGTTAAAACAAAAACATTTCACAGGGACAGTAACCTCTTGGCCTTGATTCAACACCGCAGAACTCAAGAACATTTCACAGAGTTTGAAGCTAAAAAATTGAATTAAATAAAAATTGTTGCTTGCGAGCTTATGCCTTAATGAAGCAGCTAAAATTATTACCCAACTGCATTGTTATAATGTTGCATGACTGTTAACAACTATTTAAACACAATTTTATAATTTAGACTTTGTTGCCCCGCTTCTAAAAATTTAAATGCTTAGAACTTATTTTACTCTTTTAAAATAACCTAGGGTGTTTGAGAATTTTTATTTTTATTAATTGTTATGTACATGTTTGATTAAAAAAAAAAAGAAAGAAAAAATTGAATGAGTGGAGTAAATCTATTAATGTCTTTTTTGCTGTGAATTTTAATACCATTAAAGGGAGTTTAGATGGCAGGGGGTAAGTATGGAACTTTTACTCACAACAGGGGCTTGTTGTGAAACTTTTGACACCACAGAAATGGTAGGCGGTAAGTATGGAACTCACTCATAACAGGGACTTGTTGTAAAACTTTTGACTCTGGTGTTATGTACTTATGACAGATTACAAGAGATATGGTGCATCTTACCTTTTTTTTTTTTTTTCTTTCTCACTCTTCTTTATTTCTTTATTTTTCTCTTTTCTCTATTTCCTTTTTCTCTCCTTAATTAAGGTTTTCTTCTTTTTTTCTTTCTCATTTTACTTATTCCTACTAGGCGTCTCCTATCTTTTTTTCCTAAAGTTTTTCCATTTTTTTCAGTGAGTTGATAGCCGCAAAAGTGAATTTCGTGACTATATTTCATATTATGAGAAGTGAATTTTGTGGCTTTTTTAGATTAAAATTTTGGACGATACAAACAGAATCCTCTTGTTGCTGATGAAGTCACGCTAAGAGATGACCACTCTACAGTATGTTCCTTTGTCAAGCGGCTGAAAATTTCCAAGAAATTGTCCTAGTTAACTTTTTGTCTTCATTTTTGGAAAAATTCTTTCGAGAAAGCCTTTCTGTTTAACTATCGTTTGATGTGTAAATAGAATAAACTGTGTTTGGTGATGATTTTGCTTGAGGTAGATATGACTTTAGAAAAAATAAATCTCTTAATAAATTCGATCAAACTTAAGATATAAATAAGCTTCCTGCTCACATTTTAAATGATCTTCTATTTTATTCGAAAATATACAACGCAGGAACAAGAGCAATAGAAAACATATCAGACCTCCATTTCATTCTCCCTAGCCATCAACTCATCAAAATTAAAAGAAAAGATTAGAGACTTCTAGTATGGATAAGTAAAAGGAGAAACTAAGGAAAGGAGGAAGCCTTAGTTAAGGAGAGAAAAAAAAAAGAAATAAAAAAATAGAAGAAAAAGAAATAAAAAGAAGAGAGGAAAACGAAGAAATAAAGAAAAGAGAAGAAAAGGAAATAAAACGAAGAGAAAAAAGGAAATGTGGAAGAGTGAAAACAATAAAAAAGGGAAAGAGAATAAAAAAAATCTAGTTAGCATGCCAAGTAAAGAGTGAAAATAGGGTACTTAAAATAAGGTGACGTAAATAAAATTATAATTATAATCAGAAAAAAAAAGTATTTAGCCAAGAATTATCATATTGTTAACATAAAATCTCCTGATGAAAAATCTTGTAATCTACACTTCTTGGGGCGAGCAATCGTGGGGAGGTAAATACGGAGGAGAGTTCCAACACCCCCGCCCCCCCCCCCCCCACCGGGGAAACATGTTTTTAACTTAAGGGTTTATTTGGATTGGTTTTTGTTTAAAATGTCTTTTTTATTGATTTTTGAGAAATATAGTTGTTTGAAAAACTCAAAATTTTGGCTTCCGGAGAAGTTGCATTTGAGTTTTTTCAAAATTTCAACTTTTTTTAGAAATCAAGTGAAATAGTTATTGTAAAAAAAAGTTTAATTTTATTTTCAGAGAAAAAGGTACATTTTTTCCTTTAAAAAAAAAACAATCTAAACACCCCCTAAGTTAAAATCTATTGCCTGTCTCCCTCTCCCTCTCCCTTTCTCCAACAATTAAATCGATCGTTTGTGACCTTAGAAATTTTAAAATATTTTATTAATTATATTTATAAATTTTACTAATTTTAATATTATAATAAACTTAATTGATACTTCATTAATGTTGATTTTAACTTTCTAATTTCATTGTAAAAATAAAAAATTAAATTAAAAATAATGCTAATAATTAAAATTTATATTGTATTGAATTTATTCAAAAAAATATAAAATAAAATGTATTAGAAATAAACAAAAAAGTGCTAAAAGTGAAATCATATAGGAAGTGAAGGAGTAAGGAATTTTTGGAGTAAAACTGAGATAGAAAGTCTCTAACAAGAGATACATTGAGGCTATTGAAGTAAATTTGGAGTGGACAGGTTTTAAGTGTAGAGATGTAAAGTATAACTTCCTACATGTAGATAAAAAGATTAAGAGGCTATAAGGCTTATGCTCTATTTGTTATAGTCTTATTTTAAGATACTTATCCTATTGAAATGAAGGTACATCTTATAAGATTTAAGAAATATTTTCATGCATCCTATGAAAATTCAAAACAAAACTATACTTTTTATCTTACAAGAAATAAGCAATCATTCCTATCTTATTTTTTACAACTATAGATGCATAGTGTATATGATAAGACATCTTAAATCTTATAAGATATCTCCAATTTTCAATACGATAAGCATCTTAAAATAAGATCATTCCAAACAGGCTATTAGTCTAAGAGATCAGTTGGTATGTTGAACTGACTTAGAAACGAATGTTTATTCTAGCTTCTAATTCTCATTATTTAATTTGGCAAATAAATTAATCTTAGACGGTCTATTCCATAAAAATGAATTTTCTATGAAAAAGTTGAAATTTTCATTTCTTACTTCAACCCAATGAACGTGTTTTCCAATTGAAAGTAAGAAGGGCAAAAATTAGGATAAATTATTTTCGAGGTCATGAAACTATTTATTTAATCCTATTTTGACCACTAAATTATTTTCGATTCTAAGAGGACCATTTATTTTTTCAAAATAGTCTCATTTAAATCTTTCCATTACAAAATGGGGTAAAGACATAAATACTTAATTATTTTTCAATCTCTTTTTATTTCTTTCTCTTTATTCTTTTATTTTTCTTTTTTTTTTCCCTTCCCCACTGACATTATGAAACATTCTGTTAACTCATCCATAGTTACAACTTTTACTTCTCTACACGGCTTTTTTATTTAAACTCAAATCCTACCGATAATATTTGCTTCACCATACACACTGTTAGTCTCTAACCTATTCTATGTCAAATTTTTAACAAAATAAGCACGTGAAGTGCACATGTCTTGACTTTTACATAATTAAGCAACAAAAGTATGTCTTTTTTAAAACTTAACTCAATAAAACTCTCCTCCCCCTACTCAATCAACAAAACCCAAATCACATGTCCTAAAAGAAGTTATTCTTGAAAAGAGATTTCTGAGATAAATTTCCTCCACTTAAATTTTCTTTTTGACTGGATAGGAGGGAAAGATGAATTTTAATGAGTTAAGTTTAGGATAAAAATTATTTACCTTGCTGATTATATTCATGTAAAAGTCAATTCCAAGGCCAGATGAATTCACTATCCGTAGATTGTTTGGCATGGATATGTACGGCCAGTCTTACAATTGTGCTGGACCATATCCTCCTATGAATCAATATGAGGTAATTCTTTATAGTTAATATATGCATTATACATTTTATATATATATATATATATAATAATTATTATTATTTGTCTTTCTCAACTTGAACATTCGAAGGAGGTAATTCTTTGTAATTAATATATGCATATATATATATATAAAATAATTAAATAGTATATAATTGTTATTTTTATTTATTCTTAGCTAAAGCCACTCAAAAGAAAGCTGAATATCTACTGGCCAAATTTAAGAATAATAAGATGTTTTGGAGATATGACTGGCAGAAACATGATTTTTTTTTCCGAAAAGAATTTCATTGAATTCAGAAAAAAGGTACATTAATTAACCCACTCCAGTAGGAGTAAGGCAATGCAGAATTTTCCGAAAAGAATTTCATTGAATTCCGAAAAAAGGTACATTAATTAACCCACTCCAGTAGGAGTAAGGCAATGCAGAATTAAGTGCAGGGAGGGAGGGAGGGAGGGGGGATATTACAAAGTCTTAGGGTTTATTAATTTATTGTATTAACACGCCCCCTCACATACAACGTGATTTGTTTAGAACTTGCATGTGAATAATTTAATTAAATGGGTGGCGATAAGGATTGAACCTGTGTCCATTTTAGAGCTTGCACGTGGATAATTTAATTAAATGGATGGCGGTAAGGATCGACCCTGTGCCGTTTGGCTTCCAGGCTTTGATACCATCTTAGAGTTACCACCTTATCTAAAAACTTTTAATTGAATGGGTGGCAGCAAGGATCGAACCTATTCTGTTTGACTTCTAAGCTCTGATACCATCTTAGAGTTACCACCTCATTTAAAAACTTAAAGGCTCTGATACCATCTTAGAGTTACCACCTCATCTAAAAACTTAAACTTGTAGATAGAATATTAGTTTATTTATTTATTGTGTTAACACACCCCTTCACAGGCATTATAATTTGTTTAAAGCTTGCACGTAGACAATTTAATATTTTTAAATAGGCGGCAGTCAGAATCAAACCTGTATCGTTTGGCTTCTAAGCTCTAATACCATCTTAGAGTTACCACCTCATCTAAAAGCTTAACCTTATAGAAAAGATATTGGTTTATGGCTTCCATACTCTGTTACCATCTTAGAGTTACTACTTCATTTAAAAACTTAAACTTATAGAGAAGATTGGTTTATTAATTTATTATATTAATACGCTGCATGTTGTATTAACACAAAGCCAATTACATGCAAGCCTATTTGCTAGACAATTTTTTGCAGTCCAGTTAGCTAGCTTGTTGGCAATCCTTTTAATTAGAGTTACCACCTCATCTAAAATCTTAACTTGTAGAGAACATATTAGTTTATTAATTTATTATATTAACACGCTGCACATTGTATTAACACAAAACCAATTACATGCAAGCCTATTTGCTAGACAATTTTTTGCAGTCCAGTAAGCTGGCTTGTTGGCAGTCCTTTTAATTAGAGTTACCACTTCATCTAAAATTTTAACTTGTAGAGAGATTATTGGTTTCTTTATTTATTATATTAATAGGAGCCCTCACATGCATGATAATTTGTTTAGAATTTGTACGTGGACAATTTAATACTTTTTCTAAACGGGTGACGGTAAGAATCAAACCTGTGTCGTTTGTCTTTTAGGCTCTGATACCAAGTTAGAATTACTACCTTATATATTGGTTTATTTATTTATTATGTTAATACTTTTAATAGCATGGAACTGGACATCTGATTTACTAGCCGCATCATGAACTAGAACACCATTTTCATCTCGACTGGCAGAAACATGATGGGTGCTTTCACATTATTCCAGCGGTGTTTTTCTCAGATGCAATTGCCGTTAAAGAATTAACTTTCAAAAATTTTGCTAGTAACGCCTATATGCCACAAAGACATGATACTCTCTTTTACTTTTTCAGCTATCATGGTGTTCTCTTTCTCTCCCTTAATTCGGATTGATTTGTTATATAATTTGTTTAAAATGGACTTTTTTGGTAGGTGTGACACCAAAGGAAAATTATCAACCAATTCCATTTTATGCTGCAATTCAACTTGATGTTCAAGTAAAATGCAGCCACAACCGAGCTAAAGTGAATCAAGTACTTGAGCTTTACTTCTGTTTTGACATTTGCCCAAAGCCAACAGAGATAGATTGTGGTGATCCAATTAAGTATCCTTGAGTAATAGCAAAAGATATATATGTAACCATGAAAGAACATATGTATAGTTAGGAAACTATGGAAATTAAAGTCCTCCTATTTACCGATTAATTACCAATTGATAGTACCATCTCTTATTCTGAATGCGTGTCATATCTATATATATTGACTTTTTTTTGTGTTTGTACTTATAGCCAATTCGAACAAGTCCTTAGAATGTATAAATCAACCAATACTTGGGAGTGTAATATAATTCTGGTTGATGAATGGGTAATTTTCATATTGATAACAAAGTGTTAATTCTCTTTCAATTGATGCATGTCATGCTTTTATTGTGACTATTTTACTATATTATTGCAAGCAAATAATCTTCGAATCACTACTCAATTAGAATTGTTTTCAATTACATATCTCCCGATTATGTTTACTAGATAAATAGATATTAACTCTATGCACTATACTTCTTGAGACATGGCATCCTGTTAGTCACTCCTTCAATTTCTATATATTTTATCTTTTAACAGATAACATCAATTTTTATTTTATTTTTAACAGATGGGTGTATTGCTATAACTATATGGAAAACTAAAGTTAAGCACTAATAATCCAGAAATGCCTAGACTAAAAGAAATATTATCTATAATAAATTGATAAGTTCTTTTGTAGATAAAATGGGTGAATTGCTCAAGTCCCCCTTGTGGTTTGACTAATATTCACAACTTTCTTCTGTGTTTTACAAATTAGCTACTTGACCTCCTATGGTTTAAACGATAGTGCACACGACCCCCAAAAGCTAACTGCCGTTAGTTTTTTAACGGATTTTAGTAAAATATCATTTTTGCCCTTGTCTAATCCAATTAAAAAATCTATTTTACCTTCATTTTATTTTAAAAATAAAAATAAAAAAATAAACTTTAAAAAAAGTCTTAAAAAGACTATTTTGCCCCTAACTTATTAAATAAAATATCTATTTTATCTTTATTTTATTTAAAAATAAAAAATTAAATTAGAAAAAATACAAAAAAAAAAAGAAAATATGAGGGATCGGAGGGTGGGGGCTGCCGAGGGTAAGGGTTGCTGGGGGCGGGGGTGACGGGGGCAGGGGTGACGGGGGGTATGGGAGCGGGGGTCGGGGCAACGGGAGGGATGGGGGTGGGGCAACCATGGGTGGCGCCAACCGGGGATAGGGGCTGGTGAGGGGTGGGGGCAGCCGGGGATGGGGGCTAATGGGAGGTGGGGGCAGCGAGGCTGGTGGAGCTCGTGGGGGTTGGGGGTGACGCAGGTGGGGGTTGGCTGGGGCTGGGAGTGGGGTGGCAGGGGCTGTAGGCTAGGGGGTGCCTAGGGCTGGTGGGCTGGGGTGTTTTTTTTTAATTTAATTACTTTTTTATTTTTAAAACAAATTAAAGATAAAAAAGTTTATTTAATGTATTTATTATGAAGAAACGAAGCAAACTTCCACAAGCCGGGCGTGCATGCCAAAATACGTTATTTTGGACGAAAAAATTAACGAATGGGGTCTATGTGCACCCTCATTAAAACTACAGGAGGTGACTTAGTTAATTTCGTAACTGCAAGGTATTATTGTGCACATTTGTCTAACCACAGGGAGAAATTGAGTAATTCACCTCATATAAAACATAAAATTGAAATTTATCACACCCGTGGCATTGTGGGGGTTTTCGTTTTAGTTCAATCTATTTTTGGAAAAAAAAAAAAGGCAGGCAAACAATATAATGAGTCAAACAATAATGCACCTTAAATAATAAGTTTAAAAAATAAAATAACCAAAATATTAAAGAACTAATTTTAAATAATAGTAAATAATAAAATGAATCAAAATAAATGCAAAATAAGCTAATAAAATTCAAAATAGAATACATACTCGTTGTAATATTTCTCTGTAAATAATTATTGGATACTATAAAACTATGATTTACAATATTTGTCTATGCATAATGAAGAGAAATTTGTTTTCTTTATCAATTTTAAATGTCAAAATATATAAATATGTAATATACTTTAAAATTATAATTGGGTTTTGGTTTTTGATTTCTTTGTAACGCCTAAAACCAAAACCTATTAAATTATCTGGTAATTATTTCTTACAGAACCCAAAGCCTAATAGATAGTCTATTCATTTTCCTTATCAATTTTTTATTGGAAAAAATAACCGTTGGTTTCGCATTTGAATGTTAATCATTGTCATCTCTAATTCCCAACATGTTGTCACTTGTTAAGACAACTAATCACATCAAAAAATCATGCATTAGGATACAAACATTTCTATTCTAGTGTATGCATAAGAATTAGAATCCTTTATATTAAATGTTCTTTTATACTAATACGAGAAAAATTTTAATTATTTGTACAAAATTAAGTATGAATTTTACTCTTTTTTTTTCCTTTCCCCATTTTGTCCCCTATAACTATTTGTGTCCCCCTTTCCATGTATAGCCCGTAAATTACGGCGTTAGTCAATGCTAACTTCACTCCACTGCAAAGTTGACAACAAAGTCAAACTTCACTAGTCTTTTCCGCTCAATTTTGATTGAAATTCAACGACAGTTGAGTATGCTTTGTCGGTTCATAAGTATAATTTTGCTTTATTAAAATTTACGTATCAATAAAATAAAATAGTCTTTCCACACGTTTATAAGCCCCACCGGTTAATTCCATTTCCAATCTATACATACAAATTAATAAAATGATTTTGAGATGGCACCCCTCAATTTATTTCATTTTTAATATCTTTTGTTATATGGGTCATAATGAATAATTAAAGATACATGATACACATATAAATGCAAAAGTCATATTACCTACACGCATTATAATTTTTAAAACGTGACCTCCAGTTCCTTTTTCCAATTTTCTATTTTTTTTTAACAATCAACACCATTTTCTAATTTTTATGAGTAAAAGTACTATTATATTTAAATAATAATAAATCATTAATATTTAAAAAAGTACTTTTAATAATCACTAAATATCTTGCTTTTCCTCCTAAGCTATACATGCTATGCATATATTTATAGATACACATTACATATATACATATGTACAAACGTTATTATTAAATTATTATATTTATTTTTTATTGACTGTATTTATAATATTCATTTATAAATATAAGTGAATTTATATAAATAATAAATAAATATTAGCATTATAAATTATTATTGAATTATTAAATAAATTAATAATTTGATAGTACCAAATTTATATCGACTTACCCCATAATAATACATTACGTTACTCTTCACCGCTCAAGAGCTATATACTTACCCACCCAACAGTCATAAGCCAGAAACCAAAAAAAAATGAAGGAAGAAGAAGGAGAAGAGTACCTGTTCAAGATCGTAGTGATAGGCGACTCAGCAGTGGGGAAATCCAACTTGCTGTCACGCTTTGCCAGAGATGAGTTCGATCACAATTCGAAGGCCACAGTTGGGGTGGAGTTTCAGACTCAAGTGGTTGTTATCGATGGCAAAGAGGTGAAGGCGCAGGTGTGGGACACTGCAGGCCAAGAGCGCTTCAGGGCTGTCACTTCTGCTTACTACAGAGGCGCTGTTGGGGCTCTTCTTGTGTATGACATCAGTAGAAAGTCTACTTTTGAGAATATCAAGAGGTGGCTAGATGAGCTTAAAAGTAAGTGAGCAATAAGCACCCTTTTGATTCTTGATTCTCTTTTAATCTGTTTTTCGGAACTATTCTGTGTTTGGAGTAACTTGTAAGAGATTATGATCATATGTGTTGTCAAGATTATATGTTAAATCGATGGTTTAGATATATAATGCTGTAATAATCTAATATGGAAAAAATTGTTACATCTTTATGATTGATGGGGTTATAATAATTCATAGAGATTATTAAATTAGTATGAAGAGGATTACTTTACAGTGGTATATAGCGAAAATTAGGAATAGTTCAAGTGTTGAGATTACTCCACTAGTGATATTCCCTTGGGTGGCTGAAAAAAAAAAAAGAAAGGGAAAAAAAAAAAAGACAAACTAACTTCTGGCTTTCTTTTCTTATTTATCTTTACTCTTTTGCCTACCCTGTAAAAATGTCTACTCTAATTGAGATGTATCTGCTCTTTGAAGATCTAGTGATTTGTTAACTCAGTGAGTTTAATTAGATTTACTTGATAAGGTAACATAATTTGTGGGTTCTTTGATGTTATAGATCGTTTCACAATAAAGATCAATGTCATATGCCACAAGATAGATTCTTTATGGTTATGGGGAGAACTTATAGAAGAGTAGCTGGCTACTTTACAGTCTGTAATTTTAATGAATTCAAACTGCCAGTGAATCCCATTTGAAGATGAACCCTATGGTTAGTCGCAGTAGTTGGGAATTAATTCAGAATTAGTAAAAAGCAGAGAGTAGGTATCCTAAGGCAGCTCTAATGTGTGTGTATATATATATATTCAGTGGTGGTTTGCATAACTCCACTATCTGTATAGATATGTTGTTGTGTCTGATTCATTTATTTTAGCTAGTCCTAACACCATATTATGACTTCGATGTTCTGCACTTACCAATTTGAAAATCTTTGATTTTGAGTGTCGCGTATAGGTCTATCCGTGGTACAAGCGATTCTTAAAATGTCTGCCTGCATATTGTTTTCCAGGCTGAGAAATTCGGATCTGATGTTACTACTATTGAGATTCATTTGTTTGCTTATCCTTGATGGGCATATATTTCTTTGTTCCTAAGAAGTTAAAGAATCTGGTTGCCAAGTTCAAGACGAATGCCAAGGACTTTCTTTTCGTCTGTACCGAAAGCTAAGAGATGCAAAGGAAGTACCATAACCATCGATTCATAGTAATTGTGCATTATTAGTACAAATGTTGGTTTTTTTCCGAATGTCTAGTAGCCATAAAAGAAATTGATGAACAATTGACAGATGTAAAGAACCCTTGAAACTTCAACTTAATTCACAATCTAATAATTTTGGATTTAGCAGTGAACTAACATTTTTGAAATCAGCAATGAGCAGAAGGAATTTAGAATGAGAACCTGTAGGTCGAGGGAACAGTGCTCTCCCCAAAAAATGTCTTATTCTGACAATCCAAAATCTGCAGTAGAGAGAGGAGCCCTTCTACACAGCCATTTATCTTTATCTTAGCTTTTTGGTGACCAAGCAGAAACAGACTAACAAAACCAAATATAGCTACTTGTGCACAGGTTGCAATGGGCTTTTAACAGAGTTTAGTTAGACTAAAAGTTTCTCATAAATCAAGTGTCCTCCTCAAGCTACAATCTTCCATCTTGGAGGAAGGAGGCACTTGTCATAGCACTGGCCCTTTTGACCTTTTCTGCTAGATCAGCCCTTTACTTGTATTATTATGGAATTTATATCATTACATGCATGATTATATTTTGTAGAAATAGGACCTATCTCCAAGTTTCTTCTAAGTGCTGTGGAGGCATTAATAATCCCTATAATCCAAATGGTATTATCCATCTGCAAAGTAGAAGGTTGTCCCACGATGTTATGTATGTCGGTCTTTAGAATGTAAGGTTTAACGTTTTCTGTAATGATCTTGCAGCTCACTGTGATACAACAATAGCACAATTGCTGGTAGGAAACAAGTCTGATTTGGAGAACATAAGACAAGTGAGTGTGGAGGAGGGCAGAAACTTGGCAGAGGAAGAGGACTTATTCTTCATAGAGACATCAGCCCTGAGCTCCACCAATGTCAGAGAAGCTTTTGAGATTGTTATCCGTGAGATCTACGAGAACCTCAGCAGGAAAGTTCTCAACTCTGATTCACACAAGGCTGAAGTGTCTGCCAACCGGATTAGTTTAGCGAATGGCATAGACCTATCAAAGCAAAAGAGCATATACTCGTGCTGCTCCCGCTAATCTTCTTTTGCTGCATTTTTGTGGAAAGCTTTATTGGTTATACCTCTACAAATTGAGTCGTAGAATCATAGATATCTATACTTTGAACTGAAACAGGTAGGGGATTACCTGTTGAAGAGTTCACGGAAACGCATCCCGGGAAGCTATTTGAAGGGAAGGCAACTTCTTGAGACCCTGAAGATTGAGTTTTGAGCATGGTTCTCCTGAAATATAAATTGGATTGTATCGTTTTACTATTCAATCCTCAACAAGTAACAAACTGGCTTATTTCTTTTCCTGGAGAATGAGATTCTATGATACATGTCATAATTTATGTTCTCATTTGATCATTTTGGATATGAAAACAGGCAAGAATTGGGAAGATCCGTGAACATCAAAAGACCGAGGTGAGCGTCTGCTCATTCCGACATTCCTATACTACAACGAGAAATACTAAATGTCACTCTATTCTTATTCCTCATTTATTACCTCCATATGTATAGGAAATGATAAGAAATAGAGTGATATCTAGCAATTTTACGTCTGTTCCAATTTGACTCGGAATCGAAAGAACAATGCAAAGGCCGAAAAAAGAAATCAGGCTTGAACATCAAGGCACAAACGCACTGGCCCAAACTAAACAAATAAATCGGGTCAAGCCTAGAGAAAAGAGACAAATTAAAGAGATTTCCTTTTTCTTTTCAACTGTCAAACGACAATTTCTTTATTCTTTTGACTCTCACATGGAAATTGTTTTGAAGAGAAAATAATAATAGTTTCTAAATATTTTAAATTAATCAATAACATAATAAATTTCATATCAGGATTCATGTGCACCTTTATTCAATAGTTTTAGGGAAAAAAATCAAGGGCTAAATTTGTTTAACAAAACCCTAATTATTTTCAAATTTTTACAAGAAATGGTATTCATTTTATTTTTCGTAATTGAAACTTTTTACGAGGTAATTGATATCATCAATATTAAAAATTACATTGAGATTTTTCACCCCTTTTTCATTTTCTAATCACCTATATAAACTACATTGTCTACTTACTTAAATTATCTTTGTTTGGTTGGTTAGCATTCATTTTAAAACATAAGTGGTTTTTTTTTTTCTTTTAAAGAGAATCAAGTGATTTCTTACTTATTTATATAATGACTAGAACTCGAAACCTATATATCGAAAGTAAGATGTGCTAAAACATAAGTGGTTAAGAAGGATTGAATCTCGTGATTCGTACTTACCTCAATAAAAAAAAGAGAAAGAATATATGGAAAATGTTTGCACACCCCTTAATTAGGCATAGCACTGAAAAGTGAGACTTCGCGTACCGCGCCCCTGAGAATGAATAATTACTCAAAAAGAATTCTATAATCGTTCTTTTAATCAATTAGAGGTGATACTTAAAAATGTGTGACATGAGGGGAGAAAGATTATACCAACTTTTAGGAAAAAAAGTTGTAATCACAACTCATCTACAGGCATAAACTATAGGGAGAAGCTTTATGATAATAATCAATGCACATTCAATAATCAAAAAGAAAAAAAAAACCTTTTTTTTAACATGTGGTTCTCATAGATTGTGCTTTTAGTCCATACTTATTTGTAAATACTTGAAACTCAATTATTGTAATGCTATTGCTGCAATGTAGTTACATGCATAACATCAATTATGTATTTGACCATTATTTAATAGGCTTATTTATATTCACCATTAATTATAATTTATAATTATGTTTTCAGATCATGCTCTAAATTAAATTCAATATCGTTTACGAAAAAATAGAAGTTCCTTGAATAATAATTCCTAATCTTCACAAGGATTTGGGGACGAGGGCAGGGTGAGGCGGGGGACGGAGGTGAAAGTTGCCGTAGCAAAACTAGTGGTAGCGTTAGTGTGACCTTTTAAGTAACAAAATAAAGTATAAGGGGGTGTGGGAAGTATTTATAAATTGGACATACCTGGTTGTTTCTTAGGATGTCTAATGGTAAGAGTTAGAGATGAATGTTAAGTGCTATCAATTTAACTGGTGCACAATATAAAAAATGTGCTGTGAACCAAAGGTTTTCAATTGGTGGTCGGACTTCGTCGGGTGTATCAATAGTCGGACTCTACTAGTTGAATTTTCTTGTAAAAAAAAAAAAACCTTACATACTTGCTTATAAGTAGAAAAAATAAAGTATACACGTTTCATATATTTTAAGCAGGTAAAATTAGCTTATAAGCAACCAAAAACAAAAGTACAACCCTTTTAATCTTTTTTTGAATACTTATAAACAATGAGAATTGACCAAATAAAAAAAACATTTTTACCCCTTAACAGCACTAGAAAATTATAGAACTATTAACGAAAAGTTCTTTTGTTCATAAGCGGTAAAAAAAAGTTAAGAAGATTGTGTTTATAAGTACATATTTTGCAAATACATATTTTCTTATTTGGTATTTGCTTTTTTTTTTTTTGGTCAAAATTTGGCATTCGCTTATAACCATAAAAAAACTAGAAGAGCAAAACCAAGCGGACTCTAAGAATAGGTTTTTTGGGTCCCAAAACCTGTTTCATTTTCATTTTTTTATTTTTTGTTCTTTTTTTGACTATAGTCAAAGCTAGAAAACGAACCGCTGCGATTATACGTCTCTTCAAATCCTAGTTAATCCTTTCCTCCTCCATTTTCTTTTTTGTAAAGATGAGGTGGGGTAGATACAAAACGATTAAGATGTGGTCCCCACGGGTAATTAGTCGGTAAGCCCCATTAATTTTCCGCCGTAAATCAGGCATTAACTTCCAAAGAAAGAGTGAAATTGAAGCAGCACGAAAGTAAGCATTTTACGCGTGCCTGCTTTATCTCCACGTGATCTCCGCCCATGCCTCGCCACTTTCATCTTTCACATTATCCACTTGTCGATCCATCATTGGCTTCCCAGTTTTCATCGCACGACTCTCCGACCGCGTTTTTGAAACTCTCGTGGCCGGAAACCCCCGATCAACATTCCAACGTCATGACAAGAAATCAAGTATAGCATCGATAAGTTGTTAGCAGACGTAATAACAGTTACGTTGCATAAGACTAAGATCATAATTTTGAATCTCAAAAAACCTATTTATTGATGGACTTTTCTTTAATATCTTTTGGATTGATAGGTTTTAGTCTCACGTCCAATATGATTTGAATTTACCTTCACTCAAAGAGTTAAGAAAATACTGTACTTATAAAGTTATAGAAGGTAGTAATTATTTAATCACATAATTAATTTTCACTTGAATCTAGTATGTTATATCCCTCTAAAAAGATTATAACATGAAAGAAGATTTGGTTTTCTAACTTATGTTTAAATTAAAAATAAAATATTTTTTTTAAAAGGGTGTAATATTACATTTGTTAATGTCAATTAAATTATTATTATTTTATAATTATGTATATAAAGTTATCATTTTAACCATTCTCACATTATTATATGCATAACTCAACGCCTTAAGGAATCACTGAAGATGGTAATTTTCATATAAAAAAGAAATATTAATCTACAATTAACGTGCATAATGTTGCATTCTTTGGGTAGAATTCATTTTCTACTTTTATAAACTATATGCAAATTATAAGATGGATATGACTTGGGGTTCAGGAATAGTTCGGAATTTTTTTCTTCCCTGTTAATGAATTATGTTCGAATCTTATAAAGAAAGAGAGTCGGATTAGACGTTGAGATTCTTTTTTCTAGTTTTTTTTTTAATTATTTTTTTTAAAAAAAAAAGATGGATATGACGATTGAAGATGCTTGGAAGCCTCCGAGAAGGTGCACTTGCGACATGGTTAGACATACTTTGAGAAAATTGATCCACGTCTCCTTCCTAACCCCGTTAGTGAAGTTGATGGCACTGTAAGTCTTCGATCAACTGTTGCCCCACGACTCGTGACGAGTGGAGGACTGAGGTCAAGTAAAAGTCCACCAACAATATTAATTAATTAACTTTTTATTAGTAAATTTTTTTTTAATTTAGACCAGATTACATTAGACTTATTATTCCAAACTAACAAATTTATAATGTCAATGGGGCTTTAAGGTAAACTAAAGACTGAATAATATTTACAATGAAATAATGTAAAATTAACTTACTCTCAACACTTAATTTGCAAATTAAAAAAAAAATTATATTGCTATTATTTGTACATCAACCTCTGGTAGAGGGTGTTTGGTTTGGTTTTTAAATTGGTTAAATATGCTTAAAATTTAATTTAAATCACTAGACGCGTTCGTTTTAACGAAAAATTATTATTTTAAATAATTTTAAGTTAAAAAAGAAAAAGGTCATCACCCTCACCTTCTCTTTTTATAACTTAGTATTTCATTAAAAAAAAAGTTTGACCAAAACAATTATAAAATTAGTTATTGCGTAAAATACATCGGATCACGAGTATAGTTTACATAAGGTCAATCAAATGAATCTTCCTATTTAAAAATTTACCATTTATAAAATCACTTATGGTGTAAAACACATTAAATCATAGTTTATAAAAGGTCAATTAAATGAATTTATACATACCACAATTTGACCTTTTTAGTCGTTATCCCATTAAACATACCATTTTTAAAGTCAATTAAATGACTCTATATATATGAACATATATCATTTTTAATCCTATTAATATTAAAAAAACCAACTCTTGAGACAAATGATCGAAAATGACAAATGTCAAAAGTAAAAATATCTATGGTAAATTTTCATATCAATAGGAATATTGATAAGATTTTAACGAATGTACTATCGTGTTCATATAGAAGACCAAGCACAATCCAACACTTAAAAGTAGTAATTATTAAAATAATAAATCTAAAGTTCCAATCAATAAAAAAAAGATAAATCTTTATATAAATGAAAATATTAACGACTACAACGTTATACCACTAAAATTCCAAAATTCCAAAAAAAAAGAGAGACTACCTATGCTTTAGCGAGTCAAAAGAATTCGGTTTATTTAAAGAGTGCAATGTTCACGCACCACGTTAAATCAGTTGGGAAAAGCTAATGTCCACACTTGCAATTAGCAATTATATGTTGAATATTAGCCCAATCGTCACAAAACTCTCTCCTTTGTAAACACACACTCTTTCACAACTTTACTGAAAAGGAAAAAAAAAAAAATCTAAACGGTAATGGCTTCTTCTTCTTCTTCTTCTTCTCCCTCATCTGTGAGCCTATCAGCTCTATCAGTGGTAGCAACACTGTGTTTGCTAATCTCACCGTCACAGTCACAGACCTGTTCCTCACAGACGTTCCCCAACAACAAGCTCTACACACACTGCAACGACTTGCCTGCTCTCAATTCCTACCTCCACTACACCTACGACCCGGCCCAATCCACGCTCTCCATAGCCTTCATAGCCCCACCGGCCAAGCCCAATGGGTGGATCGCTTGGGCCATCAACCCAACGGGCCAAGGGATGCTCGGAGCCCAGACCCTCATCGCCTTCAAGTCTGCCGACGGAAAACTGGTCGTCAAGACTTACAACGTCACCGCTTACGCGCCCATTAAGGAGTCCAAGGTTTGGTACGAGGTTAAGGACTCCTCGGCGGAGGATTCTGGTGGTGAGATGAGGCTTTTTGCCACGTTGGTCTTGCCGGAGAAAGAAAAGACGACATTGAACCATGTCTGGCAGGTGGGGCCCTCCGTCACCGGCGGCGTGCCGGATAAGCATGAGTTTCAGCCGGCGAATTTGAACTCTAAAGGGACGGTTGATTTGTTGAAGGGTGAGAGTAGTGGTGGTGGTGGTTCTGTTGATTCCAGAACCAAGAAGAAAAATGTAAGTTAGTTTTTTTTTTATTTTTATTTTTTTTTTACTTTTTTCCCTTGAAAATATTTATTAAAGTTGTTGCATGAAAAACATTTACTTAAAAAAATGAGATTTTTTTTTAAAAAAACGTAATTTTTGTCACGGTTCGTTACTAATGGTGATATTGAATTTTGAGATAACAATCCTTTTCTATTGTATCTGCTTTGTGAAAAAAAAAATAAGAATTTTATTTTTTTAAAACGTAATTTTTGTCACGGTTCGTTACTAATGGTGATATTGAATTTTGAGATAATAATCCTTTTCTATTGTATCTGCTTTGCGTCCAGCATACATATTGGCTATTTAATGGGTAAAATTTTCATATTTTTGTTGTTTTTTAATTTTCTTTTTATCTTTTTACTTGTTTTTCACAATTGTTTAAGTATTAAAAACAACCTCTTCTGAAAAATGTAAGCCTGTTTATTATTAACATATTTTCTGGGGGAGGTAATTTAAATTTTGAATTGGCCACATTGTGTGTTTTAGTGGATTCAAGGATAAATGTTAAGATGATAAAAGGGCCAAAAGTTGAGATTTTTTTGCTGGTTTTTAACTAGTGCTAAAGTTAATTCTGTGTAGTTGGCAGCGATGGAATTGAATATGAATTGAAAATGACTTTAGTGTTTGGTAGAATTTATTGAAAAATTGGTATGGGATCTGAGTTTGGTTTCCGCTGCTTCATGCATTGATTCCTTTCTAAATATAATATTTTCTTTCGTTCGTTGCGAATAATTTTCGGAGGGTAAAATGATCTCTCATCACTGATTGCTTAGAGGAATCTTTACAGAAGGAAATAAAAAATTCTGAACCTGGATCGACTTTCTGCTAAAAGCCAGTTATTAATTAAAATCAATGAATAGTATCATTATTATTGAACGTTTCATGAGATTTTAATTGAAATTATGCTTTTTGGGTAAGACTATAAGTCTTACAAAGAAAATATTAAATATATATTTTCCGTCACCAATCGGGTCTACTGTGGGTTAAACTTGAGAGGGATGTGCTTAAATGGTTGCTGAATGGATTACTAATTTGGTGATTTTTGTTCAGATTCATGGAATACTGAATGGTGTGAGTTGGGGAATTTTGTTTCCCTTGGGGATCATCATTGCTAGGTACTTGAGGACGTTCCCATCGGCTGATCCAGCATGGTTTTACCTTCACGTTTCCTGCCAGTTATCAGCATACATCATCGGTGTTGCTGGCTGGGGAACTGGTCTTAAACTCGGTAGCCAGTCGAAGGGTGTTGTGTATAACTATCACCGTGGTATTGGGATTGCTCTTTTCTGTCTGGCTACAGTACAGGTAATTTTCTGCAGAGCATCAGTAACAGTTGGACCCTTAATTGTTTTCTGCACGTTGACGTGTCAATTTGTTCTTCTGTTGTATTCCATCTCACTATAGTTGTGTATATGAAGGTTGTAGTTTCTGCCTTCCGGACTTTCAGCTCCGAGATTGAATATTGTGAAACTGAATCGTAGGTGTAAATGCATATGTTCAATCATGAAATCCATTTTAAATGTTTTCTGGGCAGTACTTAAAAGTTTCACAATATTGGCATCTGTGGAGTTTTGTTTCTTTAAAAGAAAATTTCGTAATCTTGCACATTTGCCTCAACTGAACCTCTTGCTGAATATTATAAACTATCATTTTCGCATCAAGTTTCTGCTTATCTAAGATTACCTGTATAAGCTGCTGTATGAATCTGATGCTAATTCTGATTCTGTCATTTGTGTGGGGAATCTATTTTTGGCTTCTCTTTAGATGTTTGCGTTGTTCCTGAGACCCAAAAAGGACCACAAGTATAGATTCTATTGGAACATCTACCACCACGGAATTGGCTATTCAATCGTTGTTCTCGGCATCATCAATGTGTTCAAAGGTCTAGACATACTAAGTCCTGAGAAGAAGTGGAAATCTACGTACATTGTTATTATCGCGGTGTTGGGAGCTATCGCTGTATTGTTGGAAGTGATTACTTGGATAATTGTCTTGAGGAGGAAGTCTAGGAACAAGTCCACCAAACCGTACGACGGATACAACAATGGACAAGGCAGGCATCAACCCCTTGCCGCGTGATTAGTAGATGTTTTCTGGTTTTGTATCATCATCTGCTTCTCTTTGCTTGTTTCTCTTATCGTACGAGGTTTATGTATTTGAGAGATGCATTGCTTTGCTCCTTGCTTCTGTCTATTGTAATACAGCTTTGCATATCACTTCAGTGTATATGAATGAATAGATAGAGATTGATTTTTCTTTCCCTCTTATATATATTGATTGCTTACCTTGCACCCTAGTCCTCGTAATAGGACCAGCCAACCACGCGAGAAATGGCGTAAACTCGTGCCTGTATAAATGTTTCACAGTAATCTCAACCCAGTGACAGCAAGGTTGTTTTTCAGAATAACTGCTTTGCCCCGTTACCACCTGGGATATATGGTTAGTGTGACCGAGGTGGCAGCGGGTTCGATCTTTCTTTGAATCCGCTTTTAGAATTCACATGTAATAAGAGTTTTATTTATAGCGAGAATTTCGTACACTGAAACTGTGATCCAGGTTCTTACGGATAAATATCTAACTTCTATGTGGAGAAACATGGTATTGCGCAAACGCGAAAAGCAATGTTATAATAAGGTCACCAAAGTGCAATGCATATGGAGGTTGCTTGTGACACATTTCTGGATCCAATATTGGGAGTATGCTTAACGCCAAAAATTTATTGGGTCAAATAGCTTTTCGTATTAGGATGGGAACGTTAGTGGAGGTCGTCAAATGTAAAGCTAAGCTTGCACCCTACCACTCATCGCAAAAAGCCAAATTAACCTCAGCCACAACACGTTTCCATGTAGTTCTCAAAAAATTTAAAAAAAAATTAAAAATAAAAATATTTTTTTAAGAAAATTTATAAAAATATTTTTAGAAAGACATTTAATCGAGCCCTTGTTCTATTGCACATGAATACCAACTGCAAATTTATAATTTTTTTTATGCAAGAAAAGCTTAATTAACAAAATTCGATAACTGATCAATAAATTTTAAATAAAAGAATTGGTCCCATATACCATAACTCAATTATCACCTAAGTCAAAATACTCATTCCAAAGTAAGAGATAAAAACCAAATTCATGAACTGCATCTAACATTATTCTTAGGTTGAAACATCCTAAAGGATCGAATTTATGATGTTTGATTATAGTAAACTCTATTAAACTATAACACGCAACCCTTGAGACGCTTGTTGCATACTTAATGAACTTAAGAATCGTCGTGTGGCACACATGTGCAAGTGACAAAATGTCAACACACACACTTGGGTGATACTTGCCCCGAGTGCGCATAAAGTTACAAAATGTTGACGTTAATCTACATTGTTCTATGCATCACAACCAAATTCTTGCTTTGCTACTTTTTGAAAAGATATAAAGCCATATATTATATTGAGATTTCTTGTCTATTACAATTAATATTTAAATATGTATTCTGATTATTTGTTATATATCATTTTTAGTTTAAATTAATATGATAAATAAACACACTAATATCCTCTCTATAAATTTTAACTTCCACATGATACTAGAGCCTAAACATTAAAAGGTCTCAAGTTCAAACACTCACCGCCACCATTCAAAGAAGATATTAAAACTATTAATATAAGGTTCTAAACAAATTATACCTACACATGAATAAATAAATACAATAATATCATCTCAATAAGCTTAATAAATACACCAATACCCTCAACAAGTTTAAACTTTTGGATGAAGTAATAACTATGCCAATTTTTACCCCTGCACATGAATAAATAAACAGGTAAAACATATCCTCTAACAAGCTTAATTAAGATTTTAGATGATGTGGTAACTCTAACTGTTTGTGCATCATCGTTAAATATTGAAAGAGTGTTTGAAAATACATTTCTATTCTTTTTGTACTTCATTTTTAATTCATGAATGATCACTAAAAGTAATAAAAGAATCTTATTTGTCCTCCAAAAATAATATACATGCATAGAATCCATTTGTATTTATAATGATATAAACATCTATATATCATTTATCAAATTTTGTTTACATTTACGATCCCCAAAAAAAATTTTGTTTACATTTACGATCCCCAAAAAAAATTATTCTAACTAATTAAAAAAACTAATGTTTTAAATTATGATACATTCTCAAGATTCATGTGTCAAACTTTACTATTTTATAAGGAGAAAGACTTTCAGATCCCAAGTATATACTTAATCTCAAACAAATCCTCTAATTTTTTAAAAAATCTTTGCAATACATTATTTTTTTAACAGACTAAAAATACCTTTACATAGTATGTTGCATTTTAGTTCAAGTCCATTAACAAAAGCAAAAAGAACGTGTCGCCCTAACTTTACCACTCATTGCGAATTTGCGTCCCTTTCTATGCCCCCACCACCTTTGCCTCCTTTGAAATTTTCTTTTCTAACAACTAATAATATGCCATATGTTTGAAGTAGTGGCGATTCCCATGTGATGTTTCTCTCCTTAAAGTTTTGAAAAAATTTGCCTCGGTTTTGTAAGCTAATCTACTTACTCTTTTCTTTGGGTCAAAACCTAATCTTTTGTACTTGGCAGAGAGTGAGACAGGTGACCATCTTCCGGACGAGATGGTTGGTAACTCAACATAATTATGTTTGCATGGCCTAGGATGTTTTGCGGTAAATAATTCACATATTTAACAATGATTCTTGTCAATGCCGCCTATGAATCATCATGTTCACCCTTGTATTCTTATTCTCTTTCCTTTTTTTCTTTTTTCTTCCTAAATCTCTTCTTTTTCACATACACATGGTCAATATATGTTCACAGTCAAACATACAATTGGGCCGGGTCCTGACCCATTGGCATAGTTCGAACTATGGCCTATGGAGGCCAAACTAGTGCACTTAGACTCTCGTACTTTTACCATATGTAGACCTCGCATAGGCCGAACCCTGATCAATGCAAGTTAAGTCGATCAACTCAGGCCAATCCACTTTTCATGTGGGGTCAGAACAGGGGATACTAACTCATCGACCGATTTGTATATAGGCCTAGCATAACCCCAGATCATAGCATGTGTGGGTTGGGCCAATAGGATCCACTCTTTATATGGTTTCAAAACTTGTTTCCTAAGGTGTAGTAAGTATCTGCAAATTATACCATAGTCTTTCACCGTAGTGTTCTTGCAGAGCATCATACTCCTTCACAATAAAAAAAAAAAAAGAAAACCAAAACAAAACAACCACAGTCACGTCTGTCTCTCTTTCCCTCCCCTCTTTCTCTCTCTCGTTCTTCTCTCCTGTCTTTTCATCTCTTCTTTTCTTCTTTGCTTTACCGATGACACTACCAGTCATCTTACATCAAATAAATACCATCATAAAATTCGCCTTTCTTTACAAATCGTAATGATATGCATCATGTTCAAGGAATCCTTCCAAGTGTTGATTCACCATTAAAGCCTGTCATTTTCTTCCTCATGCCAGCAAAAATTTTGTCATCATCTCGCTACACTGCAATTACCAAACTCTTTCTCTTCTCGTCGCAATTCTAATCATACCTCTCACACGGTATTTGAACGCTCCAAGATCAATTTGCCATTAAAGTTCACCTTGACTTTCAAGTATGCATACATTTAGATACGTTTGTGTTTTGTGTTTGTGTGTATGAGAGCAGTGATCAAATAGTTGTGGGGTAATGAACAAATATTTGATGTATATATGAAATTCAGTGAACATTAGTTGTGGTTAATAAACAAATAGTTAGTGAACAAATAGTTGTGGGGTAGTGAACAAATTGTTATGGGATAATGAACAAATAGTTAGTAAATAAATAATTGTGAGGTACTGAACAAATAGTTATAGGATAGTAAACAAATAGTTAGCGAACAAAGTGAGGTGCTGAACAAATATTTGTGGGATAGTGAACAAATAGTTGCGGGGTAATGAATAAATAGTTGTGAAATACTGAACAAATAGTTGTGAGATACTAAAGAAATAGTTGTGCGGTACTGAACAAATAGCTATAGGGTAATTACCAAATAGTTGTAGAGTAATGAACAAATAATCAGTGAATAAATAGTTGTGAGGCACTAAACAAATAGTTAGGGGTAATGAACAAATATTGGATGTATATATGAAAGCCACTGAATAAATAATTGTGTGATGGTGAACAAATACATATGGGTGAGCATATTAATTTTTTTAATTTACTGTTACGTGAACAGTAGTGTTTATTGTTCACGCAACAAGAAGTGCATAATGCTCTATGTAACTGAAGAACCATGATATAAGGTCTCTAGGTGTCTCCCTCTTTAATTAGGTTAAAAACCCTTAGATAACTTTAGTTGGATTCCTAAAATAGAGTAAAATTGGACACAATCATAGCTACGCATGTCTTTATTGGCCAATCCCATCTAGATGGCAGATTCACCCATCTAGATGGCGAGCTTTCTGTTTGGAATACTAATTTCAGCTCTGACCACCTCCTAGACGGGAAATTTTCCCATTTAGATGGTGACATCTTTGCCAAGCACGAGATTTCCTTATATTCTCCTCCTCTTCTAGCTATTTTAAGTGTGCATCTTCTTTTCTCCAACAACCTTCCTCATGAGTTCACCCTAAATAACCAAAACAGTACCGAACTAAGCAAATTAAACATGCTTTAAAACTAAACATAAACTCAAACTAATGAAATTACTAACTATAGACTCAAAAACTAACAAAAATATGACTCCAAACCCGATATTTAAGAAGACAAATAATTCTCCTATAGAGAGTTATCACTAGACCAGGCACAACCTGCCAATAAAAATTCTAGACGAGTTGTGGATTGGATTTTAGCCTAGCCCAACCAATTGTCATCTTGACACACAAACAAAAACAAATGTTATATTTTTATCTTTTTGAGATAGGAGTGTTTTTTAAAAGTTACTCAAAACTTCAAAAAATATTGAGTTTAAACCAAGCATAATAATTTATCTATAGATTTTCAATAAAATATTCTTATAAATGTTATTACATTATTAAACTAGTTTTTGCACATTTCTTGAGATTATATTCTTGAGAATGCGATGCTTTAAGTATCTTAAATTCATTCATTTAAGAAGTTGCATAAAAGAGTTAGATATTGTGGTGAAAAAGTTAGTGGGAAGAAAGAGTCATTGAGGTAAGTCAACGTGAAGTGTTGCGTTGTGTATGAAATTGACATTGACGTGAGGAATTTATAAGTAAAGGGGGGAAAATTGAATTGGAAGAAGAAGGATATTTATCATTTTTTAATTATAAATAATAATATATCCTAGCACTTTTTTGGAGGAAAAGACAGAACCAAAGGATATGATTTTATGCTTTAGGGGCATCGTGTACCGATTAATTATTAAAGTAAACGTGATTCTCTTACGAAGTTGCGAAGTGACCGATGAGATAAAGCACGATTTTATGGTTTCACACATTGACCCACATGTCTTTACCTTTAAAAACTTTTTTGTTAATTGTAAGCAGAGGAAATTGTTCAAATTAACCTAATATTGGAGGTTCAATTAGTTAATTATCATGGGAAAGGTGCAGCGTTGCGTATTGTACTTAAATATTAAAAATTTAAATTTTCAAAGGACATAATTTTTGAAGAGTTCTAAATTCTGATTTCGTCAAACACATCTAAACTTTATACATACAATACACACACATATATATATATATATGTATGCATGTATGCATATATATATGTATATATATGTATATATGTACACCATAACTAGTATGTGAACTTGTTTTTGTTTGTCCTTAAAAAAATATCTTTTGTATCTTTTTAAGAAATTCTTTTAGAAGCTTAAATTATATTTCTGATGTCTAATTTTTGCAAAAAGTTTAGGTTAATTTCTTTCAAAGTTAACATAAAAGAGTATTTATTTATTTTCTTTAAGGAAAGGCCCCCGAAACGGCCCTACAATTAGACATGAAAGAATTGACATCTTAATGCACGTCATGATGATGAGTGGGTGACCAAATAAATAGTGGGACTTGAAAAATTCATTTATGACTTCATCATGCCATCATTTCACATGTATATTCATTCGTTTCGAAAAGCTAGGTTTTTCTTTTGGTTCGAAAAAGATAGGGTTAGGGTCATTGTCATATATTTGGACCTCCTTTGAAATTCAAAATTCTTCAAATCTCAGAAAAGAACTACTATATATTCTCCTGACGCTTTACTAATATTGCAAATTTTATATATGTTCCCATTAGCAGCCTTTGTATAAAAAGAATTTTCTTTGACGATAACAAAAATATAATTGATAAAATCTAACCATCAACTGACAAGTATTTTATGTATCGTTTATTTTTTATACTGACTACCAAATAAATCAAGGACATTCATCTAACTAAAGGAGACTAGAATTGAATTCTAGTTATGAATTGTGTTTGATTTCAACTCTTATCCAAATAAATCAAGGACATTCATCTAACTAAAGGAGATTAGAATTGAATTTTAGTTATAAATTATGTTTGATTTTAACTCTTATTATTAAGACATTATTACGTATGCGTAAAAAAAATTTGACCAAAGGAAAAGACATTAAAGTTATGTTCTATTGGGTTTAGATTCACGGATCCTTGGACGACGGAACCGCACTAATAACGCGTCAAAACTAGAAATATAATCCATCACCTAAATAGTCGCCTAACTTGTCGGCCTGCTCCATGTTCACGTCGTGTAATCGATTTTAAGCGTATTTTATTTCCCACTATAGCAGCACGAGACACGTCAACCTTTGGGCTCGACCAATCCTAACACTCTGCATTTTGTTGACCAAAAAGAAGTAGCATTTTTTTTTAATTCTATCGAATTAATGGTATTTTTTTCTTCTTAATACATAATTAGAGTAATGGTATACACATCTCTTGATATATTTTTTGTAAGAGTTGCGTACCTCCTTGTACTAATAAAAAAAACGATAATTTAAATATGGATTAACTATAGAAAAAGTTCCCAATGTTTGTAACATTTTTTTATAAAATAAATGCTAGCTCATTATTTTAAAATATTCAAATTAGTTTTTAATGTCAATGAGCAAAAACGCAAATCATTATATTATTTATACATTAAGAGGGTAGAGTGTAATTAGCCCTTATTCTTTCAACCCTTAATATCCAATCCTCCCGGATATGGATGAATTTATAGCAAGATGCCATGATTGTAAGTACTTAATACAGAATCTTGAAATAAAGTAACGAAAGTCCCCTTTTAATTTCAAATTTTGTACAGGTGACTTACAAGTTCATTTTTCACTTTGAGTTAAAGTGTCAAATGAAATTTTATATATTTTATTAAAAGTTTCGTGCATATTTTAAAATTATAAAAAAATAATAGACACGTATAATAAATCATAGAGGAATAAAGTGCAATTTACTCCTATTAATGTTAAGGAAACTGAGCAATATTACTTTTACCACAGTAAAAGATCAACGAATGCGTTATAGACAATACGTAGTTCTCAGGACAGAAGTAAGAAATTTAATAGTACCTTGAATTTGATCCTCTCCAAAAACATTTAACATTATGAAATAAATTTAAAAAAAGAAAACTGATTTTTTAAATTTTTGAGAATCGCTGAGATTCTATCATAAAAACTAATTGATTAATATGAAGAGTGATCCAGAACCTTATATTCTTGAATTTTCAAATTATTGCATGTGAGACTTTTACATACTTTAACACCCTCTCACATGTGACTCGAAATAGAACTTGCACCATTTTGACGGACTTAGGGGTTATGCACACCACTTTGGATGAAATGCCACGACCTTTGGACGGAGTTGGCATTCCACATGACCCTTGGACAGAACTCGGAACATGCAGCTTCTGCTACTTGCAGGAATGAGTCACGACGTAAACAAATATGCACAATCGATGGATGAGCTTGATGAGTCACATATGTGCATTGCAAAGGGCCACCACGTGAACGAAAAGATTGGACTAAATGCCCAATTCTAATGCCATGTGAAAAATCTTTGAGGTTTCACTATAAAAACCAATTGGTTAATATAATGACTAACCCAGAATTTAATGGTATTGAATGTTGAGATTTTTCCATATGTGACTTTTATATATTTTAACACAAATTATTTTAAATGATTGTATAATGAATTCATTACTACTAAATCTGTATAAAGTATAACGTTATCAGGAATTTAATTTATAGCAGCTGCCACCGTTCATAGACAGCTTCATATTATTATGTGTGCTATTTATAACAATATAAGAAAAATTTGTTACCGCGCTAATTCATTATGCCATTAGTTGGAAAGGAAAGAGATATTATTACCTGCATCTCGATGTCATATTATTATGACTATTTGCATACCCTTTGAAGCTGCAGGTTAACGCTGCATATATTCATGAAGTATCTCCCTGTAGGGGATCATACAATTAAAAAGGAAATAGGCGTTTGTCTAAAATGAAATTGAGTTCACCAACTTCACATCTTTCTTTGAATCTAAATATTATCATATATCAAATAATATTACGAGAAAATTTTTTTTGGTGATTAACTGCGTCCTCCCTTTAGATTCAGCCATATATGGTTACAGAAATGATGATTGTCCCAAAAGTATAGCTTCCCAGGTCTTTAAGCCTAGAAAATCACTGGTAGCGATATGATGATCGATAGCAACCAACATTAGTCTACTTTTTGTTGTGAATACACAAGGTAATTAATTGCAAAGACTTCTCAAGCCGCCAATACGAACAGTAATAGTCTTTTACCCCGCCCAACAGGGGTTGGGACAGGGTTTTTTTTACCAACAACTCTTTTCTGGGACAAGGCAATTAAGGTTTTTTGTCCTATCCTAATGCAGGGACAGTTAGAGGTAAAGGGTTTATGGACCCGTTCGGCCTTTCCTGATATATGTATACATATATATAATATTTTTTATTTTATTTTATTTATCCAAGTATACGATTTTATAATTTTATTATAAGTATTATATTAATGAGAATTTGTGAAATTTAGTCGTTAAAATTTTTTATGCCACTTTAAAAACTAAAGTTCAAATTTTCTTAACAAAACTTAGTAATGTTTTTATATTAGGACTTATTTAGGTGTTATTAATTGTAGGGTCTCAACAAATAGGGGTATTAAACCATTTTTACCCCCATTCGCCTTGTTCACTTGTGCCTGGGAGGGGGGGGGGGTGGGCGGATTCTTTTCATCTAATAGAAGCGGGGAATGGTGTTAAGGATTTACCTCAGTACTAAGTATAAGATAAGGATAGAAATAGGATTTTTTTTATTAGGTGAGGAGTAGGGATTAGCAAAATCAGTCCCTAACACACTTCATTATCAACACTAGCGACCAAGTTATGAATATATATATATATATATATATATATATGTATGTATGTATGTATGTATGTATGTATGTATGTATGTCAACTAAGCATGTGAAGATAAAATATTTTCTCTAGTTAAGAAGAGTCAATCTTGAAATGAAGAGATCATTGGATCAAGATCTGGGTTGAGCTGATAACAATATAATAAAGGAGTAAAACAATACTTTGTTTAGAATCAAAAGCATCAATTATTTGTTCCTGGAAATAAAGTGTTCACTATTTGGTGTATGATGACTTTAAAATACTTGCGGCCAGAAATGAAATGAACGGACCATGCATGCATGCTGCATGTGATCTGCCGAAATTAACAGTAAGATCAAGTAATTAATGCACATGAAATACTCTTCCAAATCAAGTAATGCAGATACACTCAAGTAAGTGCTTACTTTAATTTAAGATGAATCATGCTTTCACCTTGTTTTGAGATTAACAGCACATGGCAGGCTTGATTGAAAAGGGTATGAAGAAGTATGAAACTTACGAGAAAGTAATATATACTTCATTAAGATCATGCTAAATTCATTTCCAAAACCACAAACTTTATAAGATATTGATAATTAATAATAAAAAATATTGATAATTAATAATAGAAACATCGCTAGAAGAAATTGAAGATTTTGTCATACGAAATTTTGTCACTAAACACTGATATTTTGTCACTAATATTTTTTGTGATAGTTGTCTTCTGTAGTCACCTATATTCATGTCACAAGTTCTTGTGACAAACTTTTATTTCATCACTATAACGATATTAAGAGTGACGATTTTTTATTTATTCTATTAATATCACCATAATTCAATTAATTTTTTTTAGTAAAAATCTATTTTATTTAATTGTGAGACTAATATGGTCACTAAGTTTGTTTTCTCAATTGTAACATTAATTTTTGATTGAATAAGAATAAAAGAGCAATATTAAACATGGTCAAAAATGTTGTAGAATAAAATTGATAAAATTCAAAAAAGTAAAATTACATTAATGTACAAAATGTTACATTTACAATACAAATCATTACACAAATAAATATAAAACTTAACAAAAAGTTAAAATACAAACTATTGTCCTTTAAAATACAAAATTATTGTCCTTCACCTTGGTAAAACTTAACAAAAAGTTAAACTACAAATTATTGTCCCTTAAAATACAAAATTATTGTCCTTCACCTTGGTATTATTTTGAGCAGAACTATCAAATCCGCAGCACTTTCCTGGAATTTGTCTTTTCATTCTTTTGCCAACAAAGTATAAAACCATTGCCTGCAACCAGAAGCAAGTACCATCAATTAGAACACAACACAAGAGACTTTTTGACATTTTTTTGGTAAGAATAAAAATTAAAAGAAAATAGGTATTAAAGAACATATATCATCTAAATTAGCAATAATTAGCTAGTCAATTTCTCAGATCCGAATATGTTCATCATATTTGAGATTTATTTTATTCTCGTCGCTCAACATATTCTCTATTACCCAAAGTCTAAAGAAATAAAAACATATATTCTCTGCACTATCACGGAATGCGAGATTAGATCGATGCAATGAAATTGTTTACAAATCAAAAATGTAACTAAGAAGTTATATAAGAAACACAAATACAAAGTGGTGCAAAACGTACCTATATATATAGACATTTTCTTTTCCTTCTCTTTTCGATCCCAAAGCCGTGAGTTACTAAGGAAAAAAGAATAAATGTTGACGAGTTTGTTCAAGCGTAGTAGAGTGTTAATACTCACATCCTCATAAAATGGGCCTCTATAAGGGTAGACTGGATATGGGGCTCAAAAGTCTAGAAAAATTACTATAGAAAAATGGGAAAAGACAAAATAGTATTATTTGGGTAGACTTATCACTGTTTTTCTTTCCTTCAAAAAAAAAAAAAAAGATAAGCAAGTACTCCTATTGACAACAAATATATTTACTTGGCGTGTCTGTAGCAACTTTGTTTTTTTTTAAAAAAAAGAATTAATAGCGGTTCCCACATAGTTTAAAAAAAAACTCAAAAATTGGAGAAAAATATCCTAAATTTGGACTAATACGAACTTGGTTAAAAATTCTCAAAAATCAAAATATCCTTGTTTTTGACTTAATATTTTAGATGTTTAGAAATAAGAGTATCCAACTAGGACATGATTACTTACCGTATATAACTAGAATCACTAAGTTAAATGTAATTTAGTGATAAGTTAGTAACATAACTCACAAAGTCAAGAAAACCAGTTAAGTGTGATTTAGTTAGACAAGCAATTAAATTGGTACTATTAAATAGTGTATAAATAGAACTTCAAAAGATTAGGATAAGTATTATAAAATTAAGTCAGTAGTAGAGTTAGAAACATATAAGTTAAGAATGATTAGATTATCTATTAATTAATTAAATTAGTAATTAAGTAATATAGTTAAAATTATTAAGTTAATTGCAGTTAGTTTAGTGATTAAGAAGTTAGATAAGAGAAATGAACTTTGTAACAAATCTAAAAGTTACATACGATTTTTAACAATTTTTAACAGCATTTTGCCAATATATGATTAAAAGCGATTTACTTATATTGAAAAATATTAATTTGTTGAAATTGCTTATTTGGATCTAAACATTTTTAGATGTAGAAATAAAATTGATAAAAATTAAAAAAAACTAATTCATTTTTTTATTTTTAAAATTAATTTCTCAATGATAAAATATTTGAGGTTAATTATTAAAAAATAAAAAGAACACTAAAAAATTAAAGAAGCTCAAGAGACGAATGCAGCATCACACCTAACTCTTAAATGAAAAAAAATGAACAAACACTCACTATAAATATCAAATTGATTTACGTGGCACCCTAACTCTTAAGGAGGAAAAGAAGAAACAAATACTATATTTGCTATTTCACAAGTATTTATAAAATGAAGAAAGCACATATTCCAAGTGACAACTTAGAATTTTATTGTATGTGACAAATGATTTATGTTTTGAGTTTTTTGTTACTAATTGGTAATTTTTAAAATAATAAGCAAAGTATAAAAACAAACGAATACTCGTGTTGGATTTAATTAAAAAAAAAAACTCGCATCCTACCTTGTCATCTTAATTTATTTGTAGATTATTTTTTATTTTTTCTTTTTCTTTACTTTATATTCCTAAAAAATTTTCTCCAAGAAAATATTTCTTTTCTTATTTCTCATTTAATCTTCTTTAAAGTATCTTTGCTTATGAAATTAGGTGACATTTATAAAATTACCACTATATCCATTTTTATTTTTCACATCAAATTTATTTGGTAATTTGTTAAACTTAATAAATTTTTTGTCAAATTTTTACTTATTATGACTAACTATGTCATATTTGTTGCAAAATTATCTTTATTTACTAAATGTAAGTGAAATTTATAAATTTATCACTATTAATTATTCTTAAACAAATAATATATGTAAAATATCACTACTATTACCATTAACATTGATGATATTAACAACTCCACAAAAAAGTAAATAAAATAAAATTCCATATTTTTTTTGCCACTAAAAAATTTTCACTTATGAAATTTAAGTGATATTTGTATAATTGTCATTATTAATTAGTTTTAGTGACAAATATTTTGTTGCTAAAAAATACTTTTACCATTAACAGTGACGATATCTATGCTGTCACAAAACATCAAATAAGCAAAATTCATAATTATTTTATAGTAATATGGTAGCAAAATTATCAGTAATCTAATATTTGTAATTTAAAAAAAATGAGTTGTCAAAAATACAAGTGCAATAGTGACAAGTTGTTTTAAATGTCACAAATGAGTATACTATTAGTGATGATATTATATCGATCACTGAAAAAATGTCACTATAAATATCTCTAGTAACAAAATTATAGTGACATGACTAAATTGTCACTATTAACATCTTTTAGTGACAAAAAATCGTGATGTCACAAATAACATAATATTAGTGACAAAACTTTTAAAATATCACTAATATTACTTTTATTGTGACGATATCTATATCATCATGAAAAAAGGTCACCAAAATACTCGATTTCTTGTAGTGTATTTTTGTTTTGAAAAAAAGGTAGAGATTTTAAACTCTAGATCTTAATCTCAAGAAACCGTTTTCTTATCACATTATCTAATATTTGAAAGCAACCACAAACCGCTTTAGACACAATGATAATTTATTGTATATGTATAAGTTGGCATTCATGGGCCAGGTTTTTATGATAACTCATAATTAAAAGTTTTCTGTTTTTGTCGGCATAATTAAAAGTCAAAGTGATCGATATTTGACTCCCAAGTGAACCTTTATACTGTTAGAAAACATATTAACTTGAGCACCAAAAAGCACGAAACTTATGGGTAATGCCAACTGGAATACTCTTCTTATAAATAAAGAAATTTGATAAAGTGTAGCATTAATTAATAGTTTATTATGAAGGTTCTTGATCGTGGAGACGCGAAGAACAAAGGCATCATCTTTAAGCTAGTAGTGCAAACTTCCAAGAAGAAAGGAAATTTATCAAGTTGTTAACTCACATGTCTAACATGAAAACTATTCTTTTTTAAATTCCATTCTAATCACATGATTATCCCGTTAAAGCAACCTAATAATACTGGTTGGTGAAGCATTTCCCAAAGCAAGAGGATGAACCACAAAACGTAGAGATTCAATCACATGCAACGAAAATGTCATACTTCTATCAAATTTTTATTTTTCTCCATCTTTTTAATGGGGACCACTGATTTAAGGGTCGAAATTAATTAATAGTACTATACACGTTCATCAAGTCTACTATACATGTTAATCATTTAAACAAAAAAATCTAGTTAATTTAAAATATATATTTTCCATTTTCACTTAGCAAGAGTTGCATTTACACCTTATTTTAAATCAAAAGAGAAAATATGCATCATTTCTAAAAGTTAAGGAGGAATTTACATCAATTTATTTAAAAGTATAATGTAAGTGCATTTTTTACACTCTCCATTAATTATAATGAAAAAATTAACGAGATAATTCTAATGAAATTAACAAGAGGCCACTGTGTAACATTCTACAAGGGCATCGACTTGTTTTGAAATACAAGAAATTTTATGTAATTTTGACAAAATATAGAAATAAAATACATTTTGTTACACTAAAAGTACAAAATACATAAAACCTATAAAAAAGCGAATCTGTAGCATGTAGAAAAAAACATGTAACATGGCTCCAAAAGTGCGTATAGCGGAAAAGGAAAAGGGAAAGAATCTCATAAATCTCAATTTATATACCCAAAAAGGTAAATCGAGTTTCAGAAATTACATTTCTCTCCTCCTAATCCTTCGTAATAAACATTATTACCGGTGTAAAAATCAACTCACAATAGTAACAAATACTCACTAACATCTAAAATCCCAAAACAAAAATCCCAAAAAATAACAAAAATCCATAAACACCTAAATAAATATTCCAGGTTCTGGACACGAGGCGTGACATTGAACTTCCTCCGGTCTCATTCCCACTAGAGGTCGCATTCGTGCTTCCACCACCGCCCGTGGTGGCGCCGGCGGCTGTGGCATTACGCTCGGCCGTCACCAACTCCAACGTGCCTTTAGCGCTCAAATTCTCCGGCGCAAACTCATGCTTTACCGGCATGCCATCCTTGACCGCACCACCAACCTGCCACACCTGGTTCAGCACCGTCGCGTTCTCCGGCAATGCCAGAGTGGCAAAGATCTTCATCGTACCGTTAGCATCTTCTGCTCTGGAATCCACAACCTTGAACGACAGCTTCGAGGTTTCTTCAATGGACTTGTAAGATTGGAGATTGAAAGTCTTGACAACTAATGAGCCGTTGGAATCTTTCAAAGCTATCAGACATTGGGCCCCCACCATGCCTGTCGATGTTGGGTTGATGCCCCATGCGATCCACCCATCGGGCTTCGCGGGCTGGGCTATGAAGGCTACTGAGAAGGAGGAGTTTTTTGGGTCGTAGGCCCAATGAAGATAGGCTTTCAGGGAGGGCAGGTCACTGCAGTTTGTGTAGTGGCCGGTGGTCTGGGTGAAGGTCTGTGATGTGCAGGTGAGTGAAAGTGCGGGTGAGATTAGCAGTAGCAAAAAGATTGGTGAGAAATGAAGAAAGGACGCCATGGTGAGATGGAGAAAGTGGCAAAGTATGTGTTGCCATACATACATGCATGATCTTTATAGAGCTTCCGTATAGGAAGCAAAGGGTAAAGCCAATTGTATCGTGACACGTGGATGCGAGATATTTTTGCTTGATAAGTGGGTCAATTTTGCTTTTGATTTATTAAATTTTAGTTTCTAGTTGTTCTTTTTTTTTTCCCCCTAGGTTTACTAAACGGCCACTTCTCCTTGTGATCTAGCCGTCGGAATTTTACTTAAATAGCGATTGTATAGGTTGTTACATAAACAGAGAATATAAGAATATACATATTATTCTAACGACGCATATTATCCTTCATGCTTAATATTTATGTACAGTGACACTTTATACATATTGCATAATTCAACGATATTTAAGCGCTTATTAGTTTTCTATCTTTTACGGGTTCAGAATAATGAAATACCATTTATTGACCAAATGCCCTTCTCAACCAAAGGCAACCATCCTCATCTTACGCATATCCCACCTGCAAAGACACCAAAAGCACACACATCTTCATTATCACAAATCACACTCATAAAAACTTTTAGTCCCACAAAATTCACATGTATCACACATAATAAACACATATATACATATTAACATATATAAATTCACATGTAAATTATCACACAAATACATATGTATGTGTGTGTATGTATATAATATGTGTGTGCGCATAAATTTTGTGAGGGTAAACTTGTCTTTACAAATAATTATGAGGGTAATTTAGTAACTAAATAATTTTTGTTAACAGAATTTTGAATCTGTTAGAGTTGACTAAACTTAAGGGTTAATATGTCACTAAAATAAAACACTAGGGTTAATAAGTGTCACGTATACAAATATTAAGGTTGTAAAGTGGATTTAACCTTATATATAGAGGTAATTAGAGTATAACCCATGCGATGCGCAGGAAGAATACGTACCATTCGTATTTTTATCTATTGTCGAAGGGCATGATAATACGTAGCATAGTTAAAAATTAAATAGGTACAGACTCTCTTTTATAATGCATATAGATATCTATGGTTTTATTTTATTTTATTTTCTCCATTTAAATGTTATATTCAATTATTGTCAATTTTTTACCAAAAAAATAATTAATATTGAGATATTTATCAAAAATTAAATTTTAAAACATATATTTATATTTTATTATTACATAAACTGTAAAAGTTTATATATCTAAGTATTATATAAATCAGAGTCCATATTTATCTTTTAATTTAACATGTCTCAATTCTATTATATTTTTTCTGCAAAAGTTAGTTAAACTCCAAAAGTTAGTTAATTATAATATATCATGTTTATCTTTAGAGATTAGTCCAATATTAGTAAATCTGACAAACTTGCCTAAAAGGCAGATGATAAGAAGAATATTCTTTAGAATAGAAAAAAGACGAGAAAGAAAAAAGGGCACGGCATATTGAGCCAAAAAGGTTGAATTTTGGGTAACCAATGATAGCTTTTTTGTCAGAATGCAATATCAAAAGAAAGTTGGAGATTCTTACTAATTAAGAACTTTCCTCTCTCGCTTTAAATATTCTTTCCTTTCTTCTTAGCATTGAACGTACTAAAAGGGAAATGTTTCATATAATTTGGTGATGGTTATATGGTATATATTTCTGTATTTTAAATGTTAAAGTTTTTTATAAAATAAGAATGTCTTACGTCTAAGAATGGCATAGCGATGCTCATGTCCATACCAAAATAACAAGAGGAAATTATATATTACTTCCTTATAATTTAATGAAAGTATTTAGATTTTTTCTATAATTTTAAAAATAGCTAGTTACTCCCTATATTATTCACAAATGTACACATAGGCCCCTTACTGTTAGGTTTATGTACGATTTAACGAAAAATTATATAACACGCTCACTTGCTGAGAATCTAAAGGGTAAATGACCCATTTGTTCCTTCATTTTTTTTTTATCTTTTTGACAATTAAGTCTTTTATCTTTAAAATATGACAATTTAATTCTTTATCTTTACAATTAGTAACTCCTTTAGTCCCAAGTTTAAAAAAGAAAAAAGAATAACATATTTCAGTTTCTTATTTTTGTAATTTGTGACTACATTAGTCTCTTATTTTCACAATTTGTTACATTGTCGACCCCTTATATTCACAAATTGTGACAACATTAGTCCCAACTTCATTAATTTCTTTATTTTTTTGAGTTTCGGACTAAAGGCATTACAAGTTGCAAAGATAAAAGATTGAATTGTCGCATTTTAAATATAAGAGACTTTATTGTCAAGAAGGTCAAAGATAAAGGAACAAATGGATCATTTACCTGAATCTAAAACTATTATCCATGTGAAAAAATTATTGTAGATTATATTGACCTTGTCTCTTTCTTTATTCTTTTATAAACACACAACAAACACAAACACATATATACATACATTTATATATATAAGCCTCGATGCACTAACTCCATCTCAGATATCTTTTTGTTTTTAGATTCAAGCAATCAAAAAGTGCTCTAAACTTCTCAGAATAATAGTCTAGAACTATAGTGGTCAGATTGGGTACCCAATTACTGTTAGTTTGGAGTGTTTTAACGTAAGGCTAAAGCAATATTAACTCAAATTTTGAGTTAGGTCCTGCATGTCAAAAGGGTCAATAGTTGGTACCATTACGTTTTTTGTTTTGAGTGGGTTAATATGGTATATTTACATGTCAAAAATGGGTTAAAGGTGAATGAGAAATTAGCAACCAAAGTTGAGCGGGTTATTAGTTTTGTTGTTTAATTTAGTTATGTGTGGGTTTGTATCCCATATGGGAAAACCAATAAACTTTTGTTCACTTTATATATAGATTCCTTTATGAGATGCACCAACAAGGCATATGGAGGAATAACTATACATGGTGAGCATGGTGCTTAAAACCACTACACATGCGCATGTGCAACTGTCCGGGTCTAGGTCTGGAGACGCGGCGCGAGTGTGGGGTGTGACCCAAGTTTTTGCTCCGGATTTTTTTTTTTTGGGAAAAATTCTCATACACCTAAAGACTTTGAAACAAACGTAACTAATACATTAAAGCTCGGGATTTAAACTCCAACACTCAAACACCTGAAGATTTTGAAAAGAACGTAACTGATACATTAAAACTCGGGATTTAAACTCCAACATGTTTTGCTTATTACTTGGTTAGGTGAGCTTTATTTCTTAGGCATTTTTTTACTGTTGGAGGGACAGTTTTATTACCCCGTTAAATGGATTTTATCTGGTTGCTCTTATTTGAAACTCTATACGTAGCCGAGTCCAGAAGGTGATGTGTGCCAAAAATTCTCATATTAACATACTATGTTTTTTCCATAGCATTCTGTCAATTTTATTCCATCATACAGAGAAAGTCCAACACTTCTCGTTTGCTGGCTCTTGCATTGGTGTGCTACCACAGTCAAGAGGTATAGTCGTTGAATGCTAGGAAGAATACGTCATAATGTTTGAGGGGCGTAAATCCTTTAAGGAGATCGAGTTTCTCAAGTCTCAACTAAATCTATTTATTTTGTTTATTCGTTATTTCAATTCCAACATATAAGTATTTCGCGGTTTATATCTCTGTTGTATTTTATTTACTTAGTTCTAACAATTACTCCGCGAAGGGAAGAAAAGAACAAAAGAACAACTAAGGAAAGAAAGGGCTGGAGCTGGTTGGAGCATTTGCTCGAACACCTCAAGTGCAACAATTTTCTTATCTATTTTCACTGGCCATATTTTATCATCGTTAAACAGAAAAAGAGTACATACAAAAGTTCATTTAGGAATTTGGAGTAATTGGATTTGGGATTTCATGCGGCTTAGGCATATGGGGTTAATTGATTGGGTTATTGGATTTGGGATATCAAATTCGGGGCAGGATATTCTTTTATAAGGGCATGGAACTATTTACTCAAATCATAATAAAATGAGTCACGATTTGGTGAGATGGGGCTTGGGACATAAAATTACGTAAAGAACATTATTTCACAAACATTATCTGATCTTTAATCGATTTGAAGTATTTATTAGTTTGTGTCACTATACACACAAATTTATAATTTTTGAATGAATTTTATATAATCATAGTTAAGTAATTTTTTTCATAATAAATGAAAGAAAACAAAAGGAAAAAGATGAAGAAAGCATTCCTATAGGCGTGCTCCACGAAGAAGAAAAATAATTGGTTAGGCAAATTCAGGACAAGGTACCCCAATCTCCCAATCACGATGTCAAGCGGTCCCCTGCATGTGACAAGACACCAAAGAGGGAAAGAGATAGTGGCCTCGACAATTGTTGTGGAAAAGGTCAACTCGTTAAGCTAATTACGCTAGGATCCAAAGTCCATCATGTTACTACTAGTTCTTAGTCTCTCTTGGGATTTTGGTAGTTAGAATTGTAGAATTTTTTAGTGTTAACTTTTGGACAAATGTGTTATTGAATAAAAGTCATCAATTATGTCTTGTGATATATTAAGAGTTGAGTTTTTAACTATGTTGAAATTAATATTAGACTTTAAAAAATATAGAGTAATACTTTTAGAAAAAAGAAACAAAAACAAATTCTGACATGAGGTAAAAATAATTTCTCAAAATCTTATTCCAAAAAACTCCAATTTAAAACTTACTAGTTTTTGAATTATTTTTAGTTTTGGCTTCTATATAAAAACCCTTTTTATAATGAGCCAAATAAGTTAATTTTAATTTTTAAATTTACATAAAACACTTTTAAAAAGTCTAAAAATTGAACCAAACAGGCCTTTAATCCATGCAAGTGTACGAGGTGCTCTGATTTTTTTGTAGTCATAGATTTCCCGACAAGTTTCGTAATATTAGATTATAGATTATGTTTAAATCATATAAACTAAACAAAAGATAATAGAAATCAGTAACATTTGACAGCTCTTGGCCCTGTTCGGCAATATCAAATTTTTTAAGCAGCTTATTCAATTAAACACTACTTTTTCAAATTTATTGTTATTCGATAGAAAATAGTGTTTCAAGGAGGTTTTAACGTTTCAACTAGCTTAATTTGAATGTCAAATTTTAAAGTTGCACAATAGGTTTTAGTGTTTAATCTTTTTCTTGGCAATTCTACCTCTCTTTATTTTTTTGACAATCCTAATCTCTCGTCAACCTCTATCTACATTTTTACCTCTCTTTTCACTAATATAAATAAAAAAAAAACACAAAAATTTATTTCAAACTGTATCCATATCAAATTACATATACAAAAAATTACAACTTTTGTTAGTCTATTTATTATTTTATTTTGACAAAATGAATTTTGAATCTATTAAAAATATTCTTTTTTAATATCATATAAATTTTTATCAAAAAGTTAGTTCATTATACCTTAATAATTACGTATTATTATAAAAAATATATATCTAATCATAAAATAAATTATCTTATTCTAATAATAATTATTTAAGTATCATAACAATAATAGCAACATATCAATGTCCTTTCGGTCTTTTTGCATTCATCCGCTAATAGGGGAAGGAATATCCATTCTGCATTCGAATCTGAATCCGGAGCTGAACCTAATCGGATAGGAAAATTATAAAACTTTCGGATTGACTGTGCTTTCAGGGGTTACCCGGATGTAGTTAACGTTTGGAGTATCCAGGGGACCCAGGTGGGGTATCCCCTGGAGCATTCTGTTTAGAGTTACTCTTTGGCGTGGCTGGAAGCAGAGAAATGATTGTGTGTGTACAACCGTGTGTCGTTTGATGAAGCTTTGACCTTGGTGAATGTCATGGTTAAGTATGCTAAAAAAAAATAGAGGAAGCTTGGATTTGGAATCAAAAAGGGGTGGTCCATTCGAAATAGAGAAGGGACATTAGTTGGGTCAAGCCCAGTCGGGGATTAAGTCTTAACATTTATGGCTGTGCTAAAGGCAATCCAAACATGGCTGGAGCAGGAGTGGTTTTACAGATGTGAATGGCGAGGTCCCAAATCACATTCACTATCAATTTGGAAATCACGATAGATAATATAGATGAACTAGCTGAATTGGTTTCCCTGTGGGAAGGACAAAAGATTGCAACTAGGAAAGGGATTGCTAGTTTGGAAATCAAAATGGACTCAGTGGTCTTTTGCTCTTGGATTAAAAGGTCATCTTAGCCTCTTAATCAATTTAGGTCCCTTCTTGATAATTATCGCCAGCTTCTCGGATTTCAACTCAGTTTTAGAGTGAATTGCATATTTAGAGAAGTAGTGGCGAAGCCATTTGATAGAGATGGAGGGCAATTGCCCCCCCATATATATTTAAAAAAAAAATTAGTAGTATTAAAAGACGAGTTAAAAGATAAAAAAAAAAAAAAAAAGACTTGTCCCCCTTTTTTTCTATTATGTTAGGCTAGTTTTCTCTTTTTAAGAATTAAAAATAATTTCTTACTTGAATCTTATTTGCCACAAAAAATAGAGGTTTTATTTGTCCTAAAGAAAAAATTAGAACATATCTTTTCTTTCGCTCCAATTCGGATTCATACTTCAGCAAGTATGTGCTCTTCTTTCTTTATTTTTTTGCTTTCCTTTTTCCTTTTGCTATTGTTCTATTGCTTGGGATTTTCGGTGTTGGAAGAGTTTGGAAACATAAAAGTAAAATTAAAAATATTTTTAACACTATATTTTAGTTTGAGAATTGAGATGTACTTTGATGATTTACAGTGAAATTTTTCAAATTTATGTAGAGTGTGGTTAACGATCAAAAGTTATAAAAATTATAATTTTGCCCCCTTTAATTTAAATTCGTAGCTTCAGCACTATAGAGAAGCCAACTAATTTTGTGCAGACTAGTTAGTTAACTATGGACTAATCTACCTTTAGGCACTTATAAGCTTTCAATACTTCCACGAGATATGTTACTTTAGGTGAGAAGGATAGGATGGAAGAAATTCTCCCATGCATTGTCATTAGTTCATCTTTTGGCTCAACCTTCTTTGGAAAGAGAAAAAAATGTGCTTGGAAATAAGAAACATTCTTCGGTTTAAAATTTGAAACATAATTCACATTTCACAATCTAATAAAAATAGTAAGTGTCTGTAGCAATGCGATCCTTTTAACACATTCAGTTACATTAATTCAACTTTGTTACCAATTTAGTCTACACCAGTTATAAATTTATTATTTCTTTTAAAAAGATTTAATTATTTGTGACAAATTTATTTTATCTATTTACTTATTATTAATTCAGGTTTAGCTTTAAAACTAAAGATATTATTTTAAAAGAATAAGGCAAGAGTTGGACCCAATAATTTTTACTAATTATTATATGCATTTATCACTTTTTTGAAAAACTTAAGTGGTTAAAAATACTTCTATCTTATTTATTTCTATGTATCTATCTATCTATACTATATTATATAGAAGAACCCTTTGCAATATAATAATGACAAGTGTCGCATAGATAGCATTCGATAATTATGACATGCAATCTGAATTAATTGCAGATATTTATGGTAACTCTCCAATTTTGTTGTTATCAAATCATTACCTATTTTAATTATTTTTTATTACCATAATCAGAAATTATTGCAATTTACTTAATATATTATTATCATATAATGTTATTTATGATAATTTGAATTTTGGTTAATATCGACAAATTGCCTATATTCTATATTATGTTTTTTTTTTTAGTGAAACTTTCACCCACATATGCCATTACACATTCAATTTTATTTTGTCTCTTTGGTTAACTGTCTTATTTGAAACTTGAGTATCATATCTATCTTTTCTCCCAAAACGATTTTTTTATTACAAATTTGGTAGTAGGTATTCTTTGATTCCTAGATAACTTGATATCTAGATACTTACCTCATCTTAATATTTCATTTACTTTTTATTTTTCAGAATTTATTTGTGTTTTTAATGTGTGTTCTTATCTGTAAAACTATTACTATTCTTATCCACTAATAACAATAATTTTTTTATAAAATATCTACAGTAATTAAATAAGATACTTAAATTCAGAAAGTAAAAAAAGGATAACGGAGGTTTTCGTTTGGAAAAAGAAAAGACGATCTACATTTATTTAAGTTTAACTCATTTGTAGAAGTAAAGCTATTATTGAATTAGGACAGTTAGTATTAAAAGAGAAATATAAATTCTATTTTCTATACAAATTCATATTTAGTTTTTTAAAAATATAATTTGATAGTAATATTTGGATTAATATAAATTTTTTTTTATTTTTTAGAAAAACCAATTGTATATTTCGTAACCCATGTGCAGCACAGGTATTACACTAGTATATATATATAAAAGAATGTTTTAAATTTTTTTATTAATTTTAAAATGAAGAATTTATTAAAAGTTCACCATGCTACATTTGTTTTTCGGTTCCATTAATGTCTTTCACAAACAGCCCAAAAAAAAAAAACTTTTCATGTGTCAGTATTATTAGATAATACCTTGTCCAGAGAATAATATAGAAAAATCTTTGACATTTCCAAGAGGATCCAAGATAATATAGAAACATTGATGGCCCAGAAGTCGAAAGGCAACAACCTATAAAAGAAAAGATGATTCCACATGTTTATGTATGGATGACCATTTTCTCATATTATTAATTTTTTAATATTAATATAAGAGAAGAATTTTATACATTAGAAATTCTACCATTTAGTAAAAAATTGTGATAGGTTTGAAATTATAAATTTGACGTTCAAAAAGATTTTGTAACTCAAGCACATAATGTACATATTTAACTTGATTGGTGGAAATGGTATGGATCTTACGATGATTTCTCATATTTAAGATTAAACATGTTTTTACAAAATGGAGCCAATTCTTCTTTCCGATTTAAGAATGATGATAAGGTGAACAATCTTGAAAAAAATTGCGGAAAGTAGAGGTTATTTATTGAAATTAAAAAGTTTATCTTGTCTAGAGAAACGTGTGGAGGTGTTTTTTGAATCCGAATCGAGAAGGTGGGAAAAATAGTAATGAGTAAGAGGGACAGAGCCATTGATATGATATGAGGGGCCAATATTTAAATAAAAGAAGTAGTAACGTTAAACATTTTAAACATATTGAGTGTAAGGTTTAGATTATTATTATTATTATTATTATTATTATTATTAATTACACAAGAATACTTATAAAAGATATTATTTACCAAAAATAACATAAAATTAAGTGCAAAAGTTTATTAATTCAAAATTTGGGCTCATCTCCCCTTCATGAAATAAAATTCGTGAATTATCTATCAACACGACTACCTTGAGGAGTAAATCTCATTTTTCCTCATTAATTCTTGATTAAAACCCGAACTCTGTCATTACCTTTTCATTTTGCCACATTTTCCCATGATGTTAACCTTTACCAAACATAGCCATAAAAAGAAAAGAAAACAACAAACATTTATCTTACCTAAATAAATAATTGAGCAAACCTTCTCTAATAAACCAAACAATTATATTATATCAGAAACTTATTTCTTATCAATTGTAAAATATTTATCAGATTTTAATTGAATATAAGTTTATTCCAAACAGGTTCTTTGTCTTTTGTCCTTCATAAGGATCAGTAATTTGGCCTCGTGCCAATAGATTAATGAGATAATTTTTCCAATTTGGGCTTAGCCCATAACTTGCGAGAGTTGGTCTCTTTTGAAAAAGAAAAACTTTTGGGTCACGTATCATATAAGGTGTGTGTATATTATGTACCTATCTATACTATATTATATAGAAGAACCCTTTGCAATATAATAATAACAAGTGTCGCATAAATAGCATTCTTAACATCTTTTTACCATGTGGCGCTCTTACATTACGTTTAATTGTGAAAATCGTATTTTATTTTAATGAAATTTACATTAATTTACCAATTTATTTTAATCTATATCTATCTATACTATATTATATAGAAGAACCCTTTGCAATATAACAATGACAAGTGTCGCATTGATAGCATTCTTAACATCTTTTTGCCACGTGACGCTCTTACATTACGTTTCATTGTGAAAATCGTGTTTTATTTTAATGAGATTTACATTGATTTCTAACTTATTTTAATACATATTACATTCCAAAATTATGATATGCAATCTGGATTGGTTGCAAATATCTATGGTAACTCTCCAATTTGGTTGTTATCAAAGCGTGACATATTTTAATTGATATATTTTTTCTTATTTTAATCTTCTTCCCATATTTCTATACTACTTTCTCTTAGTAATTTTAATGTAAATCAATTTACCAAATGCTTTAATTATTCATATTTTGTTTTGTAAATGAACTCAAATATACATAATTTAATTATTTGAATCTATATTTTGTAATTATTTAGAAATAATAATTATACTTATTTCAACATAATGCCACTTATCTTAATTTTTTGAAAAAATGCTATGCGTATAAAATAATATTTTGCTTCCCCGTGTATCGCACGAGTGATTGGCTAGTCTATATATATAGTCAATCACCCGTGCGATGCACGGGGAAGCAAAATGTTATTTTATATGCATAGCATTTTTTCAAAAAATTAAGATAAGTGGCATTATGTTGAAATAAGTATCATCATTATTTCTAAATAATTATAAAAATATAGATTCAAATAATTAAATTATGTATATTTAAGTTAAATTACAAAACAAAATATGAATAATTAAAGCATTTGGTAAAATGATTTACATTAAAATTACTAAGAGAAAGTAGTATAGAAATATGGGAAGAAGATTAAAATAAGAAAAAATATATCAATTAAAATAGGTCACGATTTGATAACAACCAAATTGGAAAGTTACCATAGATATCTGCAACAAATCCAGATTGAATGTCATAATTTTGAAATGTAATATGTATTAAAATAAATTAGAAAATCAATGTAAATCTCATTAAAATAAAACGCGATTTTCACAATTAAACGTAATGTAAGAACACCACATGGCAAAAAGATGTTAAGAATGCTATCAATACGACACTTGTCATTGTTTTATTGCAAAGGGTTCTTCTATATAATATAGTATATATATATATATATATATATATATATATATATACATACATACATACATACATACTAGTGTAATACCCGTGCTATGCACGGGTTGCGAAATATATGAGTGGTTTTACATATATATATATATATTTCATAAAAAAATTATTGTTATTAGTGGATAAGAACAGTAATAGTTTTACAGATAAGAACACACATTAAAAACATAAATAAATTCTGAAAGATAAAAAGTAAATGAAATATTAAGATGAGGCAAGTACCTAGATATCAAGTTATCTAGGAATCAAAGAATACCTACTACCAAATTTGTAATAAAAAGATCGTTTTGGGAGAAATGATAGATATGATACTCAAGTTTCAAATAAGACAGTTAACCAAAGAGACAAAATAAAATTGAATGTGTAATGGCGTATGTGGGTAAAAGTTTCACTAAAAAAACATAATATAGAATATAGGATCTAAGTATAAAAAACATATGAATAAAAAAGATAATTTGTCGATATTAACCAAAACTCAAATTACCATAAATAACATTATACGATAATAATATATTAAGTAAATTGCAATAATTTCTGATTATGGTAATAGAAAATAATTAAAATAGGTAATGATTTGATAGCAGCCAAATTGGAGAGTTACCATAGATATTTGCAATTAATTCAGATTGCATGTCATAATTATCGAATGCTATCTGTGCGACACTTGTCATTATTATATTGTAAAGGGTTCTTCTATATAATATAGTATAGATATATAACTAAATTATGAATATTTAAAATTTTGATTTTTTTTAGTCCAATTCAGTATAATTTTAGATTTATTCTTGCCCAAGACTTATAGAAAACTACCAAAAAATATGTTTTTTCTATTTGGTTTAATAATATGTTTTTCGTGTACAAAACCTTGTAAACAAGGATTTAGACTATGTCTATGCATTAGATTAAGAGATACAACTACTATAAATGAGTAGTAAAATTTTCCAATTTCGAGTCATGAATGTAGATAAGGAGCCAAATAATGTGTGTAGGTAACATATTCTTCCAACACCAACACCAACACCAACACCAACACCAACACCATTTTCATTTCCAAACAAAATTTGTTCAACACCGTCGAACCTTGGTATTGAAAATCTCTCCAGGTGTCACATGCCATCCCCTAAAAATTCATGGTTGTCTTTTTTTTTTATTTTGATAAGCTGGTATGCCACTTATTATTTTCTTTCTTTCAAATACTCGGTGAGTGTTTTTCCGTTCCTTTTTGTTTAATGCACCGGTTGCTTCTTCTATTTTTTTACAATTTTATTTTTCTTAATAGTGTAGGCCAACTTTCTTTTCACTGTCGAGAAATTCATTAAGAAAAATTAAAAATAGGCTAATTTCTTGACTTTTTTATTTTTATTATGTATTGCATATATTATATAATGATAATAATAATGTGTCTGGATTATATAATCCATGTTTTTTCATGTCCACTGCTCGCCCAGAACTCTCAGGTGGGAGGTCAAAGGGTACACCTTGGGCCTGCCATATTGGGCTTGTATTGTGGTACTCCGAATAAGGGCTTGATTGGAATTTTCATTGAAGCATATCTTTTTGCAATAAATATTTAAAATAAATTTTAAAAAATTAATATTCCAAAAAAAAAAAAAACTCTATTGAATCTTTTAAAAAATGAAAAAATATATTAATGTTTTATAAAAGCAATAGTTTTGAATGATATAGAAAAAAAAAATGCATTTAAAATAACCAACATAAATGAGCCATAAGTAAAATTCTAAAAGTTTGTCAATAAGTTTACCTTATTAAAGTATTTTTCCTTTCACATTTATAATATTTTCATTTATAATGTTTGAATCATTTATAATAAAGAAATATAAATTGGTAAAATATCAAATATAAAAAAGAAAAAAAATCAAATATCAAAATTTCAACTTATTCAAAATAAAAATCAAGTAAAAAAATTAAAACAAAACAAATCGGGTCTTGCCCGCACCAAATCCAATTAGACATGTAAGGCCCATTTCTTTAAGGTGCTCCAGCAAAGATACAAACACAGCTCCTGCCGTATAAAGAAGCTCAAAACCCTAATTCACTTTTCATCCCCCACTTTCCCCTCCGCTGCACAACAAGAGCTCCGCAGCGCACCAACCAGGTATCGTAATCTCCCTCTCTTTCTCTGTGTGTGTCTGGGTGTGCGTACATACATATATATACATATATATGTACATACATATATATACATATATATGTATATATATATATATATATATTTACAGCTTCATAATTTATAATTGTGTTTTTAGATTATAGCTGGCTATGTTTGTAAATTGTTGAGATTTGTTCTTACTTAAGAATATTGGAAAAGTAATATAGCTTTTGTAGCTTCTGAACTTAAAATTTACTGCTCTATTTTGAAGAGAAATGAAATGGAAATGCGTGTTATTGTGAAATGATGAACAAATTAATTAGTTTAGATAATATGTGTGTCAGCTTGCTGATTAAGATATGTAAAGAAACATAGTTGTGATTTTATACTAAACAGTTAATGAGATTCCGGGTCAATATTTACTTGCAGAAAAGGATAATGATGTTTATACTGTTGATGTGCCATACCATTTAATTGAGCTTAGAATCACATTCGGAGAGCCTGCTATTATGTTGCGTTTCATGGTATGAGATCGCTGATTTTACGTGTTTGTATGTGATAGAAACCATGGCTGTTCCTTTGCTGGACAAGAAGATCGTTAAGAAGCGTGTTAAGAAGTTCAAGAGGCCACAAAGTGACCGCTACATCTGCGTCAAGGTGCTTTTCTGGCTTTGTTTCTGGTCCTCTGCACTTTTGCGGTTTAGATTTTTTATGTAAACATGAAGAGCTTGTGCTTTTGACTTGTGTTCATAATGTTATCTTGAGAAAATTTATGTACATAGCATGGCATAATTGGTTTATTTAAAGTTGTCGTAAATAGTTGCTGTATTCTTTCTTCAATTTGTGATGGTTGAGTGTTATGTAAGACTTGTATTGTTGATTGTGACAATTAATTTACAATGAGTGAGAAACACAATTACTTGTCTTTAAGGGCATATACCTGTCTTTTATGTGTCTGCACTTTTGGCAAACTACCTTAAGCATTTGGTTCAGAGATATAGTAAGAGGGGTACTGTCCATTGTGAGATCTCCTGATTAAGAATTATGAACTCATATGTAGTTTTGGTATTGCAATCAAATACATTGCCCGTGCACTCTTAGTGTACGACTTTAACCTCCTGCCTATGTGCAACAATCTAATTGCTGGGGACACCTTCTTCACTGATATCTTGTGATAAATTTGTATAGTTTACGGGATGAATTGATAAGTCGGGCATTCCCAGCCCACCAAGCGAAACCGGTGGTTTCTTGGTCATGGCCAGCTAAAGCTAAAGTTCCATTAAAGAGAGTTCGAAATCAAATTACATCCCATAATTGTTTGTGGTACTTTGGCTTGGGCTATCTGTGTCCTGTTTTGATGCATCAACAATCTCTTACTATGTAATCGTTCCAGTTTTACAGACATTCGTTTTGATTTTTGTTTTAATTTTTGCTCTATGCATCCCTTATTCCTTCTCTTTTTTACTGGTGATGATATCTTGTGGCCCTCTTCACACACTTATTGTCGGATTTTTTATTGTGGTGGCAGCCTAACTGGCGTAGACCCAAGGGTATTGATTCCCGTGTGAGAAGGAAGTTCAAAGGATGCACTCTTATGCCGAACATTGGTTATGGCTCAGACAAAAAGACACGTCATTATCTTCCTAACGGATTTAAGAAATTTGTCGTGCATAATGTCAAAGAGCTTGAAGTGTTGATGATGCACAACAGGTTCTTTTATGAATTTATATTTCTGTGACTACATATATACACACGTTATGTTAGATGGTTACTTGTTTGAACAATACCTAGTATTGCCCTTCTTCCTGCTCTCTTAAGTTGCTACTCACAATGACATTGATATGAAATTGCAGGACCTACTGTGCCGAGATAGCACACGATGTATCAACTAAGAAGAGAAAGGAAATTGTTGAGCGTGCTGCACAGTTGGATATCGTCGTGACCAACAAGTTGGCTAGGTTGCGTAGCCAGGAGGACGAGTGAGCGTTTGTGCAATAGCTGCATTTGTTTTTAATGCAATGTTTCTTACAATCGGTGGTATCAGAATTTTGAGTGGAACATTCATGTGAAATTTTGTTTGGATTTTTTAGTAGCTTTGTTTCAAACCTTCTTTCTCATTCCATTTGCTTAAGATTTGTAGCGAAAATTGGAGTTCCAAGTTCAGTTATCTTCTTATATGATATCTCTATTAATAGGATGCTACTGTTACCGATTAAGCAATGAGTTAGAATCCTTGGATCTGTTTAGATTCGACTCTTTATGATATTTCAAAAGCAGTGTTTTAAATTGGAAAACTTAGCGGCCTTGGGGTGCGCCTAGTCGTGAAACGTAGCCAACGTTGCCAAAATGGCTCCTGTGGTGGGGTCAAGGGTTCGCCTGGTGCTTAGATGGGACCTTTTTTAGATTTTGTTGTTGATACTTGAATCTTAAAAAACAAGTGTCTTTGCCTCTTTGGCACACCTTAGAAACCGTTTCTGCTATCCCCTCTTTTTCCTTTAAAGAAAAAAGTACTTTAAAATTTCATTACGCAAAAAAGTGGTCAAAGAATCATATAAAATAAAAGAAATATCAGATTTTTACCACAGTTTTAACTAATAACACAGTCCTAAGGAGGGAACAAACAATTGAGAAACATGTTTAGTTTAATGATTAAAAACAGTGAATTTGACGGTCCTTTTCCCATTAGGTAGCTCCTCTGAGCAACACAAACAAGAGCGTAATAAAGGTTTGAGCACCCAACAGGGTTTTTGGGTGAAACACGTGCACGTGCTTGGGAAAGTTAACCATTGTGCTAATTGCCTGGCTAATTATGGGCTCAGTCGACCCCTCGGCCAACCCCTCGGCTAAGTATGGTTGAAAACATCCGTCATTAATTACTCGCCCCAATAGAGAAGTGTAAAAGGGACGAAACATCGACTTTTGCCTTTTAAGAAGGAAAAGGAACCCAAAAGAAAAAAAAGGAAAAAAGAACCATCTCTAAAGGTTGACTGTCTTCTTTAGTTTCCAAGTATAATATCTTCCTCTCTGTCAAGGACAACAAGAAACTGTTAAATCTCTATTTGTGTAGATTTGATCAAGTCTAAGAGGACCAAAACTCTTTAAGTGCTCGAACGGCAACTGGCCAGCTTCACAAATTATTAAACAAAACCATATTGATCCATCAAGACTATTAAGATTGCCTGACGAGATTATCTATATATATGTAACGCTTATGAAGTACATGTCTCATCACTTAGAAGAACTTTCCACTTGTTAATTGTTCCCAGCTTTTGCAACTTCATATTTTCCATAAGCACTTCAACAGTTATGGCAAAACAGATTGTCCTGTTCACTCTGATGATCATTCTTACTTTGGGGTTCACAGCCTCTGCCCTTGAGCCTAAACCCCTATAAGATTTTTGTGTTGCAGATACTAGTAGCTCGGGTATTGTACATTCATCAACAATTTTTTCATGAGTACGACGGTGATTGGCTTTGCTTATTGTTGGAAAATATAGTCCGAAATAAACAATAACTGTAAGACAAGTACAAAAATGACGCAATAAAAAGCTTAAAGAAAGATGATTTTAATAGCAGCAATAAAATAATAGCTTGAGGCGTGTTATGAACATTGTCCTTAAGGATATTTTGTCTAACCGGTAAGTATATCTCTCAAGATTCAACAAGCTCTTCTAGCTTTGAACTAGGAGCAAGAACAACAAGAAAATAAAACATTTCAACCAAGCAAATGTTTAGCAAATATGAGATACGAAATAAAAAAGAGAGAGTTTTTAGTACTCTAAAGCAGCAGAGAAAGAGAGGAGAAAGTTTTCAAAAAAGTGAATTTGGTTTATAGGTTTTTGCTCAACAAATTAACTCGAAAAAGGTGTAGCTGAATTTGAGAAATATCAGCTCAGCTCTTCAACAGTAAAAAAAGGAGGAAGACCAAGTAGACATTTTTACCTGTTTAAATAAATTAATTTTCCTAGTGCAGAAATAGACCAAGTCCAAATAAACAGTAAAAATATATTTATTTCCGAATAAGAAAATAATAAAATCTAAAAGTGTGGCTTGGACAGGGCCTCACATATGTCTCGCGCGCAGGGTGGGGCAAATCCACAAATTTGAACTTTCGGCCAAACTCTCATGCGCGGAAGCCTAACCCCTTGTTCTTTCTTTCACAAGCCCACTAAAGTGTGAACTAATATAAGATAAGAAAAGGTTTATTATTTTTCCAATGTGTGAAATAAACTATCCTTTTAAGATACAAACAAAAATAATCAACAATCCCCCACATATCTCAAAAGGATTAGAGGAAAGAAGAGAACAACTTTGTTAGGTTTATACCATTGAGTATAATGCATCATATCTGGTGTCTTTTGGACTATGAATTAAACCTCGATAGAATAAGATATAACTTATAAAATAATTGGTGAAGCCTTTAATTTCTATGAATTAAGAATTCTTATTATAAGTTAAGATTCTTATCTACCACATTATACCCCCACAATTTGCTATTCATCTTGATTTTGCACTAACAGGCCATTCGTGTGCCTGGTTATTCATGAGTATTCTAGAAATTTTGCCATAAATATCATAGAAGCAGCCCCTATCCACACTCATATAGGTCAATCCGTGAAGTGTATTCTCCGATTAATACACCACCTATAAAGGATATGAAATTGACTAAGAGCATAGCTTAACCTCACTTTATTTGTAGTTTTGCTCTATTCATACCATGGGAGAGACAAAAATTTAATAGTGCTTAACATATCAACAAATGGCTTGTCATTACCCATATGAACCTAATTCGTGGGATCGCCAATCACATAGGTTGGGATACCATCATTGTTGATATCTCAAATTGGCAGTTGTCCCATTCCCCTCGATATTTCACTAATTAGTTTTCTTCCCAAAAGTTTAGTCAGAAGATTACCCAAATTCATCTCTGACTTAACATAATCTATGGAAATAATTCTATTTCTAGGCAGCTATTTTATCACATTATGACTCAAACGTATGTGTCTATTTTCCCCATTAAAGATTTTGTTTTTCGCAATAGCTATTGCAGCCTGGCAATCACAATGCATAGACATAGAAGGTATTGGTTTTATTCCCAATGGAATACTTGCCAAAAAATTTCGCAACCACTCGGCTTCATTACCAGCCAACTCTAATGCCACAAACTCAGATTCCATAGTTGACCTTGCAATTATGGTTTGTTTGGCTGATTTTCAAGATATTGCACCCCAATCAGGGGAGAACACATATCCACTAGTGGATTTTGTCTCATCTGAATCAGAGATCCAGTTAGCATCATTGTATCCTTCTAACACACTGGGAAATCCACTATATTTAACACCATAGTTCATGGTACCTCTCAAAATTTTCAATATTCTTATTAATGCATTCTAATGATCATAACTTGGATTGTGAGTATACCTACTCAATCTATACACAGCATAAGTTGTATCAGGTCTAGTAAAGTTCGTTAAATGCATTAGACTCACAATTATTTGAGCATATGTATTTTGAGAGACGGCATCTCCTTTGTTCTTTTTCAATTGGCTATTAGCATCATAAGGAGTGCTCACAGGTACCACTTCAAAATTATTAAACCTTTAAGAACTTTCTCCACAAAATGACCTTGATTTAACATTATACGACTATCATCTTGCACGATTTTTATGCCTAAGATGACACTGGCCTCTCCCAAGTCTTTCATATCAAAATTAGAAGATAAAAAAACTTTTAGTTCTTTGTATTATATCAAGGTTAGAACCAAATATAAGCATGTCATCCACATAAAAACATATAATCACACAATCACCATTATCAAGTTTTGTATAAACACATTTATCTAGCTCAACAGATGAAAAGCCATCACATAACAAAACTTGATCAAATTTCTCATGCCACTGTTTAGGTGCCTGCTTTAGAGCATGTAATGACTTTAGTAGTTTACAAACTTTATTTTCTTGTCCAACAACCACACAACTCTCAGGTTGCTTCATGTAAATTTCTTCTTCTAAGTCACCATTTAAAAACGCAATTTTAACATCCATTTGATGGATAAAAAGATTGTGGATAGAAGCCAAAGCGATTAAAATTCAAATAGAGGAAATTCTAGTTATAGGAGCATATGTATCAAAGTAATCAATATTTTGTTTTTGAGTAAAGCCTTTTGCAACAAGTCTAGCTTTATATCTATCAATAGAACTATCAGGAGGATCATCCTCTACAAGAAAAGTGTAAAAGTCATTACCAAAAGAATTTTCTTTTCTTGGTCTCTTGCTTATTCTCAAATTGTCATTTTCAAGATCATTTTGAATAACAGGTGCACGAGAAATATTATCAGTTAGTGGTATTCATTGATTTGGATCTTGATGTCTTTGTCTTCGATCATTTGCCATTTGTAATAATTACTAATGACAAACTTTTGTCTTCCAACGTCTTCGGTCGTGTACTTGGTTATTAAAGATTGCCATATTTCCTTTGCTTTCTCATAGGAATAGTAGGCATCAAATAACTCGCTAGAAAAGTACTAATTACCGTATGTCTACATACCTTATTTCCATGAACCCAAGCTCCAATTGTTTGGATGGTGATTCATCAGGCTTTGGATCAGTAAGGGCAAAGGCTACACCATGCATGTCAAGGACAGTGCACACGCGTTCTTGCCACCTTTTGAAATTAGCTCTAGCAAATACTTCTATTTTAGTTATATCGGGAAATGGCTTAGCAAAAGTGGTTGCTGCCAGGTTAGAGAAGGTAATAGTAGGTTGCACTTGTTTATTTTGTGTTTGTGTTAGAACAGTAGAGATTAACGGTGTTCCAATTGGGCTAGTAGATTCCATTAGTACAGTACGTAAAATGTCCTTAAGATTGTTGGAAAATATAGTCCGACAAACAATAATTGTAAGACAAGTGCGAAAATGACGCAATAAAAAGCTTAAAGAAAAATGATTTTAATAGCAGCAATAAAATAATAGTTTGAGGCGTGTTATGAACACTGTTCTTAAGGATATTTCGCCTAACTGGTAAGCGTATCCCCAAGGATTCAACAAGCTCTTCTAGCTTTGAACTAGGAGCAGGAACAACAAGAAAATAAAACATTTGAACCTAGCAAATGTTCAACAAATATGTGATACTAAATAGAAAAGAGAGAGTTTTTAATACTCTAAAGCAGCAGAGAAAGAGAGGAGAAAGTTTTTCAGAAAAGTGCATTTGGCATGAAGAATTGAGAGGCTATTTATAGGCTTTTGCTCAACAAATTAACTTGAAAAAGGTGCAGCTGAATTTGAGAAATATTAGTTCAGCTCTTCAACAGTCAAAAAAGGAGGAAGATCAGGTAGACATTTTTACCTGTTCAAATAAATTAATTTTCCTGGTGCAGAAATAGACCAAGTCCAAATAAGCAGTAAAAATATATTTATTTCTGAATAAGAAAATATGTGGCTTGGGCCGGGCCTCACGTATATCTCGCGCGCAAGGGGACAAATCCACCAATTTGAACTTTCGGCCCAAATCTCATGCGCACGAGTCCAACCCTTTGTTCTTTCTTTCACAAGCCCACTAAAGTGTGAACTAATATAAGGTGAGAAAATATTTATCATTTTTCCAATGTGGGAAATAGATTATACTTTTAGGATACAAACAAAAAACAACCAACACTTATTTGGTGCTTAAAAATACCTAAATAGTAAAAAAACATGTGAGATGGAACTTTTTTCTAGATGTTTTTAAGAATCCAAGGTTAAATAATCTAAGAAGCATCGACACCATACCAAGGCCGCGTATCGCGTACCCGACATGTGTCAGACATCGATAGGCAACGGACACTCTTGGACACGTGTCCAACAAATTTTTTTTTTCAAAAAATATTTTCGGACACGTCCGGATACATCCCTAACACGTTGTGACACGTTTCAAAAGCTTTGAACCCAAAAAGAAAAAAAAAAATTAGACTGCAACTCCCATTGTTGCTTGGTAGGGTCTGCACTTGAAAGTCGAAAGGTAGTTCACTGCATTCTTTTGATGGCAACACTCAATCTTTGGCATTTGTTCTCTGTTGTCGTTGTTATGTATGTGTGTGTGTGTTTTTTTGTGTGTGGATGCGTGTGACGGGAAAAGAGAAAGAAGAAGGGGTAGGTAGGTGGGTTGGTGTTCTTGCCTTGAGTGACGTGAAAAATGAAAGAAAAAGAGTTAAGTGGGTTTTGATTTGGTGTTTTAATTTTTTTCCAATCTAACACTTAAAATTATATTTAGTTTGTAAAATGATCTCAATCAAAATTTAAAATAGTATTTTAGCCACATAATAAATGTAATAGCCTAATCACATACTAATTATTTGTTATATATTTTTATTTTATTATTATTATTTTCATATTACATAACTAGTTATGTCTTAAATATTACACAACATATTAATTTAGTTTTTTAGTCTTGTTTATTCTTTTTTTATTATGACCAAAATTAATATTTATGCACTATATATAAAAATTTATATATATATATTTAAATTAATATATATAATGTATATATATATATACACACAACCCTCCTCACACTCACCCCAGAGCCACAGAGATCCTCACAGTGCTCGAAGGATCCTGTTGGTTGGCTTTGTGACTTCGAACCCGGAAAATCGGTTGATATCGAAGGTGATTCATAAGGGCGACGTGTTTCTGTTCCCCCTAGGACTTGTTCACTTCCAACGCAATGTGGGGTATGGGAATTCAGTGGCCATTACTGCATTGAGCAGCCAAAATCCAGGTGTTACAACCATTGCAAATGCTGTTTTTGGCTCCAATCCGCTCATTGGTAATGGATGTTCTCGCCAAGGCATTCCAGATTGACGAAGACATAGTTGATCAGATCCAATCCAAGTTCCTATGGCATTGCCAAAAATTCGTTGAGATGCTGTTAGGATTGTCACAAGTTGAGTGAGCTGCCGAGAAATTTATTGCTTCCGATTGAAAAAGACACGAAGTGGGAAACTTACCCTTAGATCGCGATTGCATAAAGTCTTTTATATATTCAGCTTTAACCTCCATAGAGAAAAGAAAAATTGTTGAGATGTGTGTGTTGTGCGTGTGAGAGAGAGAGAGATAAGCTTGATTAGTTTCATTCTAGTTGCATTGATTTTGTAACAGGGGTTTCATTTGAACAAGATTTTCTTTCTCAAGTTAGACGTGAGTGTAATTAATGAAATTTTTTTCTTCACATATAATGGTTTGGTTCAAGAGCCAAGTGGCTATATATATGAAGTATTACTTTTTTTTTTCTCCCATTTTAAGGGAGATTAAAGATCGATTACATATAATTAGTGAAAATTAATTCCTAAACCACTTTCACTAAAAATAAGAGATATACTACTTGATTCCTAGCTCTTTGATTATATGAAGTATTATTCGACTGCACAAGAACAGTACAATCTTGTTACTCCCAACCGAGGTTTAGATGAGCTTGACTTGATTTACTATAATTGCTATTATTATAATTTGAGGTCCTTAACGTCTAGGTTTTCTGCAACTTGCTTTTGTACTTCCCCTTTTCCTTGTGTAAACGCTATAATGTTAGAATTGATATTTTGGCAAATGCATGAACTATGTCAATCAACAGCAAGGTATCATATGATCAGATCAGTCACAATAAGATTTAGTTGTATTTCTAAGATTAAAGAACCATTTTAACAAAATGTGTATGTCACGCTCGCAAGTGTTTAAAAAAACAAACACTTAGGTATTAAAATGTATGTTCAAAAGTATATTAGAGAAAGTCCATGCTAAGGGCTTCTTTGGCAAAATTAGCTATTACGATAGCTTATAGTTGTTTGAGTAGTTAATACCTGTTGTATTTTAATTGTTAGCTAACTGATTGAACAAAATGTATTCAATAAAATTAGCTATTAGATTATCTGATAAATATAAAATGATATAAGAGGACATTGATATCATGTCATTATTGTTGTTGTTATTATGATAATTATAATTATTATTACTATTATAAGAATAAGATAATATATTTTATAGTTAAACATTTATTTTTTATAATAATATTTTACTATTAAAATATAACAATTTTTTTATAAAACATTTGTATCAATCTTATGAAAAGTAATTTTAATAGATTCACAATTATTTTGTAAAAAAAAAAAGTACTAATAAATCTTATACTTTTTAGTACAAGTTGATTATAAAGAGTTTGAAATTCATTTTTATATTATTTTTTAGTTATATTTATCAAAGAAAAGGTAAAAAGATAGAGAGATTGCAGAAAGAATATAATTACAAAAAAAAAAGAATAAAGGGTAGAATTGTCCAAAAAAGTAAAAGTTAAAAGCTATCTGAAAGACTAAATTTTTAGTTTTGATAAAACAATAGTTGAAACACTAAGGGCTTGTTCAGTGCAATTAGCATATTAGGTAATGGATAACAGTTTGAGTAGTGGATAGTTATTATGTTTAAGTAGTTAGCGGATAGCTGTTTTACTAGCGGATTGTTTTAGATGTGTTCAATAAAACTAACTGTTGAGTTAGCTAGTGAATGCAAAATGACAAAAAAGACATCGGCAATAATAAATTATTATTATTATTATTATTATTATTATTATTATTATTATTATTATTATTATTATTATTGTTAAAAAAAATAAAGATAGTTTATTTTATAATTAAATATATTTTTTAAAATAATATTTTATTAATAAAGCATAATAAAATTAATTTTATTAATATTATAAACAAATATTTTTTATTATAGAAATATTTTAATTGATTGAAATTTTATATTTTTGAAAAAATTACGAAATGGACAAGTAAGACCTAAACTTTTTAATATATTTTGATATGGATAGAATTTCAAATTAATTTTTATGTTATTTTGTATTTAATTACTGAAAGAAAATATGAAAATGTAAACGAAATTGGATAGAGGGTACAATTATCAAAAAGATGTTAGAGAGAGGGTAGTATTGCCAAAAAAAGGTAAAATACTAAACTCTATTTTGAAACTTTAATAATATTAGCTTTTCATAAATACTACATCAAACACTATTTAGAATAAAAACGCTCCCTAAAACACTATTTTATCGAACAACTAAAATGGGAGAAAGTAGTGTTTTGACTTGGTCAAGACACTAAATACTACTTAAAACACTGTTGCCAAATAGGGTCTAAAAGTTACATGAAAAGTTACTTAAAATACTAGTTTACCAGCAATAATTTGGAAAAATGGTATTTTAACTGATCAAAACACTAAAAATTACTTAAAAATTATTGTCGAACATGACCTAAATGTCTATTGTAGATGAAAATGTCTTCATTCGTTTAGCTATTTGTCAAGAAAAAACTCAACTTAAAATCAACATACACTAAAAAACTAAAAAATCGTCATTTTGAGCTTGAACAGGATGATTGAATCCTTGAACCCACACTCTTTGATTTTTTTCACTCTTCATCAACAATATCATTTTCCACACTCTTTGATTCCTGCACTCTTCATCAACTATCATTTTCTTTCTCCAACTTTCCTACCCTTTCATTACTTTCCTACTTTGTCTTTGAACACTCCGTGTACAAAATTTTCCAGATCAATTTCTTTAATCCCTTCCATATCCTCAATCTCACGCCGTAGAAAAATAAACGGCGGCCTTCGGATCTCCAAAACAAAATCCCAATCTACACCCTCGAAAAAATCATGCCGTTTAATCTCGTCCACATAAGTTCTCATTTTGGGGTCCTTCTCTAATAATTTCCTTATTAAATCCCTTAACGGCGTTGGCTCTCCCGTTAACTCCGGGCTTTTCTGTAAAATCCTATAAAACGTGTCCTTCCTATCCTTGCCCTTAAACGGCGTCGTCCCATAAAGCATCTCGTATAACATCACGCCAAAGCTCCACCAATCAACCGCGAAATCGTGGCCGTTCCCTATTATGATCTCAGGGGCCACGTACTCTTCAGTGCCCACAAACGAGTTGCACTTCTGCACCGAGTCTGACTCGGAACTCACTGGGGCATCACCGAGTCTGCATGAATTCTTCACTGAGTCATCGGGTGAAATTCCCGAGCAGCACGTGTAAAAGTGAAACGGCCCATTTTTCTTCTCGCGGTTCGGTTTTCGATCCGGTTCAGGAGTTGATGAATGGTTAATTTTTTGATTTTTTGGTGATTGCTTTGTGGAGAGATCAAAATCCACTAGCATTAGGTGACCATTCTCTTGGATCATCACATTTTCTGGCTTTAAATCTCGATAAACAATCCCTTTTCCATGTAGATAATCCAATGCTAGCACCAATTCAGCTGCATAAAACCTAAATAAATTTCCCCAAAAAGAATGTTAATTATGGCATAAATATACAAAATACGAACATCGCGGCATTAAATTTAGTTTTATTATCAAAATAGAACATGAGGAAAAGTAAAGAAATTTAGTTTTTACAAAATCGAACATGAAAACTGCTTTTGTTATCACAATAGAATAGAATTATAAGATGTTATGATTTATAAGAATGCAACTCATTATTGCGTTTCATAAGATGCTGATCTCTCATGGGCTAAGACAAATATTTTTGCACATGTTAATAAATTATAGTAATTAAATTATTTAAGATATGGTGATAATCCTATAACATTCAACACTTGATCTTTTGTTATGACATAGTATGATGGGTTAATTCCTCTACAGGATTCGAACTATGGCATGTAGAATATTTTGGTCTTTGGACTATCAAAATAAGTTTTTTTATTGCTGAATTATTAATTGTTAGAGACAGTTAGTCATTTTAGCTATTTCCACCCAAAAAATAGTTATTTGTATTAAAAAAACTAACATTACTTGCTTTGTCATTACAAAGGGATAACTACTATGTTCATTTTTGGATGGAAATAATTAAAATTAAAGACTAAGAAAAACAACTAAAAGGCTTCCTTTAATAGTTCAGGCCAAAATATCCTCCGTGCTATAATTTAAGAATCTATGGAGGAATTAACACTAGTATATTATGATATACATACCAGAAGTCCAGAACAGACAACACTCAATTTTGTTAAAACATAAGTAAGCTGTTTTCAAATTTTATCCATCATTTTTTTTGGAAAAGCATTAATTTATCATTCATGTCAAAAATTAGTAGAAGAGATTAATTTATTTACACCAAAAGTCTTTAATCAAAAGTTTATTGACACATACACACAAGCACGTGCATAATTACATATAATATCCAATTTTGTTTTTTCTTTTTCTCTAGAGTAAGATGGAAAGATCATGGAATAAAATTATTCTTTCTATTCTTTTTCTTTTTTCGTAAAAGCGTGACAAAATCTAAACAAATTCGACAAGTTTAAAGACGAAGTACGAGAATTAATTACAAAGTACAAATATATTACAAAAAGAATATATATAATTAAAGTTGATGCATGTTAGACTATAGAAAAATTAAAGGAGAAATATCGTAAAGTTTTTGGCTAAGTGAGAAAGTTACCTGATGATATCATCGGAGAACATTTTTTCAGTTTGTTTTTGCCGGAGAGAGTTGAGATTACCGCCAGGACAATAATCAATGGCGTAACCAACGACGGTCTCCGCCGACAAAACGCCGCGAAGCTTCGGCAGAAGCGGATGCTGTAAACATCTCAAAACCTGTCGCTCGAAGCATATTCGTCTGCAATACTCGCTTCTGGTTTCTTCATTGATCTTCTCTCTTAGAATTGCCTTTAAGGCAAGCAACTCTCGGCCTTCAGTTTGCACCAAAAACACAACGCCCTTTGCCCCCCGCCCGAGTACCGAAACCACCTTTAGGTTTTTCTGGTCTAAGGAAACGTCGTCGAAACCATGGTTGTGGTCGTGTTCGTGACCGTGGTTATCTCCGTTGTACATGACGGAGGTCACCTGCATTAAAATATGGGTAGCAACCCTAGTCCTTATATGTGGTCCGTGAGCTGAAATTTTGCCAACGACAATAGTTTTTATAGTGCTAACGTTGCGATGATGCTTTACATCAATTGTGGAAAAAGATACAATACTTTTTGCTTACCGACGAAGTTTTATTTTATTTTATTTTATTTAGGATACCTAAATTAAATTGGACTTAATATTAGTCTTTATTGGGTCGAGAATATTGAAGGAAAAACTATCTCCATAAGTATATTTTTTCAAATATTAACTTGTATTTTCTTTTTTATCGGTAAAGTTATTATTACCGTAATTAATAATTTGTTGATACTGTGGAAGGAGTCTATAGAGAGTCATTAAAATGAAGTATATGCTTGAGACAAACACGTACAACAAGGAGAGCGATGTGCTATTCTAATACTATAGTTGAACGCAATAGCATATTGTTTTGTAATACGACAAGCCTAGTATAATATATAATATAAGAAGAAAATGAAAATTGATTGCTTTGTAAAGAATATAATATATATGCTTGTTCAAGAAGCAATGCGCCAATTGAATGGTTTTCCAAAAGTGAGGCTTGAGGAATAAGGCACAATTGGAGAACCTACGAGCCAAACACGTCGTTTTAGTGTAGAATATTTAATAAAATTTTAATTTATAGTTTGTCTTATAAGTGTTGTTCAAATAATTTCTTAATTGATTAAGTTAATTCTCACGCAACTCAAATTATTTAATTTATCTTGAGGAGTAAGGATTGTAATGGTATTCTACCGGGCAACATTCTACAAGAGTATCATACGTACTTGGGTAAGGTTTTTTGTCCCTACCTCAATACAGAGGTGGGTAGGGATAGGAGTTTATCGATCCCACGTTGCTTCTCTCCAGGGGGAGGGGGTGCATATATATGTATATATGTACTTATTTATTTATTTATCTAATTATATAGTTTTATAGTTTTATTGTAAGTATTATACTGACTAAATTTTTTCTAATTTAGTTACTAAAATTTCTTATGCCACTTTGAAGACCAAAATTCAAATTTTCTTAGCAATGCTTTACAATGTTTTTGTATTATGATTTATTTATGTGTTATTAATACGTAAGGATTTTAACAAATAGGAGCTTTAATCTAGTTCTACCCCTTAGCTTGCTCAGCACAGGTGCGACGAGATTTTTAATCTAATAAGGACAAAGATGGTGTCAGAAGTTTACCTTAATACTAGGTAAGTATAGAAAAAGTGCAGATTTTACTGTGCTTCTTAGGAACTGTACTCCTACGAAGCATGGTGTACTTTAGATAAGGTGAAAGACACGCGTTTTAAAAAAAAAAGAAATCTGAAGCCTCTCATCTTCTTCTCTCCCTCCCACTCTTTGCCTCTTTCTTCTTTCTTTCTCTCTTTAGCAAAATCAAACCATCCAACTTTAAATCGGACATCACCATCGTAATCATCATCTTTGCGCAGCCATAACAATAGTATTCAATCTTCATGTCGATTTCGTTTCATCGTCGATACGAGTTACTGCTGCTATTCACTTTCTCTCTTTTTTTTAGTTATTTTCTAAGATCTGTAACAACATATCCGTATGTGTATCGTGGTCGTGGTGTGTCATGGTGATGTGTAGTATGTGGTGACGTATATGAGTGAAAGGATGGAGAATTTGGTTGTCTAACAAATGATTTAAAATAATACAGATCAAGTGTTTACTGTTTTGGTTAAATCAAATTTGTCTATTCCTTGTATTAAAGTTTTGAACATATAATATAAGAATTTTGAACATATAGAATAATAGTTTTGAACTAGGACTGGTAATCAGATTGGGCACTTATTCATTTTGAACTAATAGTGCATTGGTATTGAACATATAGAACAATAGTTTTGAATTAGGACCTCTAATTGATCAAATAGCATACTTATTCATTTTGAACCAATAGTGTATTGATTTTGAGCATATAAAACAATAGTTTTGAACTAGGACTATTAATTGATTAGATAACACGCTTATTCATTTTGAGTCAATAGTGTATTGGTTTTGAACATATAAAATAATAGTTTTGAACTAGAATGGTTAATTGACTAGATAACACACTTATTCATTTTGGACCAATATAGTGTATTAGTTTTGAACATATAGAACAATAGTTTTAAATTAGAATGGTTATTTGATTAGATAACACACTAATTTATTTTGAACCAATAGTGTATTTGTTTTGAACAAATAGAATAACAATTTTGAATACATACCAAATCTATACGCGTATCTTTATCCATGGGCATGCATAAAATTTATAATATTATAATTTTTATTTTGTGAACTTGCTTTTAAATTTTTGAAGATATAATATAAGACTTTTGAGCAAATAATATAAAAATTAAGAACATAGAGTATAATCTATGAACATATAAGATAATAGTTTTGAATATGTAATATAAGAGTTTTGAATATATTTGCAGCTTAATATAAAAGTTTTGAACCTATAATATAAAAATTTTGAACACATGCACTGTTTTGTATTATATGCGTACTGTTCACACACAATATAGTGAATAGTATTCATGTAGAGCATTGTGTATATAGTACATAGTGTAGATTCCTAGAATAAAGGCAGGAAAAAGAATCATTTTACCCGATGTGGAATAAGGATTAGCAAACCTTACCCTCACTCTACTCCATTACCAACAACACTATTGAGGAGCGTTTTCAACGACATAAGCTAAACAATAAGTGAAAATTTGAAATTTATTACATACATTCTGTAGTTTGACAAGCAATGCTATCTGTTACCCTTAAGTGCCATTAGAAATTAAAGGTTTCATTGTCATCTCAACCAAATTATGGTTTAATGTTCCTAAAATGCCATTTGATTGAATTTAATTAAAACTCTCGGCAGAAGTGTCTCAATGCCTGCTTTCCATGAAATGATGTTTTAAAAACTGTAGTAATAATAAAAAAAAAAGTTGCATAGTTCCTAATTTTACAAAAAGAAATACAGTTTTTATATTTTACTACTCATAATATTTGGGCTTGCAGATTATATAATCATTCAACACATAAAATCAGATTAGTTTCAACCTTCACAATCCAAACTTGTGATTGGTACGTGTAATCCATCACCAAAGTTTTTCGATACTCAATATGCAAATTGCGATTTAAACCATAAACTGCACAAACGATTAATATCATTGTGTTACAGTACAAATATATAAATTAAGTTAATTTCTGCTCACACTGAACATGTTCTTTATTCCGTCACTAATTATATGTATATGTCATTGGATAAAAAATATATGTTCTTTTCATGGCCTTTCAATGGTAAAAAATTATTGAAATCCAAAGGTTTATTTTCCTCTAAAGTAGACTTGCAACGAAATTTCTTGCACTTAGCTTTCATATTTAGGCGTCTCTAACAGCTGCTATGAAGCTTCTCAGCTCTCGCACACTGACAAGTACATCTCCCTTTCATTGACGAAAGCCACTTTTCTCTACTAGTCCCATTAAGAGCCTGTTTAGAAATTTTTTTTTCCCCTTAATGAAAAAGTTTTTTTAATAAGTAATTGAATTAGTTTTTTTTTTATAAAAAAAACTGAAACTTCTTTTTAAAAAAAATCATTTCAGTTTTTATTCCAAAAGCCAAAAATTTAAACTTCTATAAAAAAAAAACACTTTTTAAAAAGTCATAAAAAGTATTTTTCAAGAAAGCCAATCCAAATAAACCCTAAATCACACATCTTCCTCCATCGTCGAAGCATTTTTGTATCGTCTCCTACCACGTTAATCGCTAAAGGATATGTATTTGGTATATAATAACTTGGTTCCATTTTACTATGATTACAATCTTAGGGCTTGTTTAGATTGACTTTTTGTAGGAAAAAATATTTTCTTCCTTAAAAACAGTACTTTTCTTTTGCAATAACTATAGAGTTTGGTCTTTTTAAAAAAAAAAAATCAAAACTTTGAGAAAAGCTCAATACAATTTTTTTAGAAGTTAGAAATTTTAAATTCTCAAAAAAGTATTTTTTTAAAAGAAATTTGTTAGAAAACACCTTTTTAGAAAAACCAATCCAAACAAGTCCTATATACTTTAATTTAGACCAATTGATTGTATTTAACACATTGACAAACTCATAATTGGACTAAGGCCATCACACGTAATACAGAAGCAAACTTCGGCTCTGTTTGGCTTAACAATTAGATTTCAGTTGTTGAGCTGTAAAATTGGACCAAACAGACATTTTCTATGAGTGGTTATACACTAGTAGAAAATTGCATATAGGGAAGGAAGAATCTGTCACTAATAATTTTGGACAAATTAGTTAGGATGATCAATATATTAAACAAGTAGTTAGGAATTTGAGTTATTACGGTTAATATCAAAGGCTAACTTAGGATTTATATGTACATAGTTCTAAGCCTCAAATTATTTCATGTACTTACATGAGCACAGAGCATAGTATACCAAATTATTAGCATGGTTACCAAACTATTTATTCAATATTCATAAGTTATTTGTTCGATAAAATTCACAAAAATATCTATACATAAAAATAGTTACATATATTTGTTTAGAATAAAAAGACTATTTATTCAGTATTTATAAGTTATTTGTCCAGTAAAATCCACATATCATCACAATATTTATTGACAAGTGTAAAATTGACAAACATTTACACATGAAAACAACTGTAGATATTTGTTCAGAATAAAAAAAAACTATTTATTCAGTATCCATAAGTTGTTTGTCCAGTAAAATTCACAGATCATCACAACATCTGTTGACAATTGTAAAATTAACAAATATTTATACATAAAAATAGCCACAGATATTTGTTTAATAAAATTTATATATCATCTTTGTTCAGTACTAATAAGCTATTTGTTTAGTACATTTACAGCCGCAGATGCACAGTGCTTTGCACATGTGGGTTCATGATATAAGTTCCTGTTTTAAACATGCTTTATGTAGTAATTAATAAAATTTAATGTATTAACGGACTAATATTCATACTCGAATCATTAGAATTATTATTTTTTTAAAAAAGAGAACACGTCACTGTTTCAAAGTCATTATGAAGACAAGGAAAAGATTTTGAAGACTTAGGGCTTGTTTGGATTTTTTTTTTTAAGAAAAAGTACTTTTTTCTTGAATAAGTTACATTAAATTTGCAATATAATTATTTGATTTGGCTTCAAAAATGCTGAAACTCTGAAAAAAAAACTCAAAATACAAATTTTTTTAAAAGTGAAAAATTTCAGCTTCTAAAAAAAATTATTTTAAAAAATTATTAAAAATGCACTTTTTAAAAAAGTTAATCCAAACGAGTTCTTATTGGTTTTGTTTATAAGCTAGTCAAATTTAAATAGTATTTTAGCAAGTAATGACCATAACTAGGATGTCAATGGGGTGGGGTTCACAAACCCCTACTCCGCACCTGATATTTTTCCACCTGTCCCTACCCTGCCCCTATACCTGTTCCGGGGTTTTCTCCCGACTACCATCCCCGCCCCTACCGGTGTTTTTTACACCATGCCCCTACCTATAAGGGCACCTGTCAACAAAAGTCAAAGGGTTCGTAGTATCGGGACAAAACACCTACTTGTTAAACTTCTATCTGTCAAGTGAAATCTCTACTTTTTAATTAGATAAAAATAAATAAAAATAACATAAATCATGCACCAAACCTTAACACATCAAATTCAAACTCTAATACTTAAATTCAACATAAATTTACTACAATAACACATTAAATCTAAACTTACTTCCAATCATAATTATTAAACATAACATATAATATACATACATACATACATACATATATATACCGGGGTGGACCGGGGCCGGGTCACCCAACCACGACTGGATACTTCCCAGAAGAATCAACTGGAAACAGTCCTTTTCCATATATGCGGTTGCCCTAAGATATGACATAAGAATAGTTTTCTTTTTTTCTTTTTCTTTTTAAATCCCTCATTCCCAGAAAAAAAAAATGTAAGTAAACAAGGTTAATTTTTTCGTGAAAAATACAGAAAGAAGGAAATGCCTCCGTCCACGAGCACTAAGGCCTAATCAAATAAAATTTTATTTCTCGTTTTTATATTTTTTTAAAATAAAATTTTGGTTTACAGAAGTTATTTTGGAGTGGAAAATTTTCCATGGCAAGAATATATTTAACAACTATTACCGAACCCAGATTGAAAAATATGTCTGAAAATCACCGAGTGGCTGTCCTTGTTAGCTAGCTTATTGGCCTAGTCAGGCTTATTTTCACATATTTATTTTTAAAATTAATTCCGTAAATTAAAGAAAAGTTGACCCATGCAAATCAATTCCATAACCATCCAATCATATTCGACCAATATATTTTTAAAATTAAAGTCCGTAATTGTCCACTTGATACAATAAAAAAGAAAACAAAGTTGACGCATATAATTTATCACAGATTTCATTGATAATTATTGAACAAATATTGGAAGAATCGAATTGCAATCCTTTTTCACCCTATTGAACAAGTACCGAGAGAGTCAAATATTTGTATCAAATTGTCTAAAAAATTTGCTATGGCATCGGATGATATTATTTTTATGGTACAATTCTAATTTATAAAATATTTAAAAATCAAAAGTTAAATATGGTTTTAGGGTACGTTTGGTATGACGGAATGGCTTGAAAAGAAAAGACCATTCCATCCCGAATATGTTTTATCCCAGAATGCTCTGGGAATAATTACTTTCTTTCTTGTATTTGGCTGTAATTATTAAAACAGCCTAAATGGAATGCTTATTCTCTTCCACGTGCTTGGTAAAGTCATCTTAACATGTTGGAATGAAATAAAAAATTATACCAATAGACAAAAATGCCCTTATTTATTAATTTATCAAACTGAAATATCTTTGCGTTGCTAACAAGAGATTAAATTCTTCTAAAAAGTATAAGAAAATGCAAAATATAAAGGAATTCAATATGCATTCTTCTAAAAACTATAAGAAAATGCAAAAATCTTGCATATTAATTAGATTTGAATTCTCACAGAGAAAGACAAGCACCAGACAACAAAGCTATCGAAGTAGTTTATTTTTACTAGGACACGCTTCCAGACGTAATAAAGGAACAAAAATTCTATGCTTAAAATCCATAAGCACTTGAGCATTACAAGTTAATGCAAGAAAGACATTAGTGAGTTGGTAAGTGGCGTGACAGTGGAGACACTGACAACGCGGATCGAGTCCGTGTGGCGCAGATTCACGAAATATTGCGGGTCATTTGGATTTCCACGCCCGTTGGTCCTCTCCCTGGTCGGGCTGCCACTCACGCACATCCCTCGATTTACCTCCCGCCTGGTTAAGGGGCCTCTGGCCAGGTGGGAAAGGGGTTCTCCTTTGGTTAACCCTTTTAAAGAAAGACATTAAAGGGGAAAAAGAGTGGGCTCGAAAATTGCACCCTTCATCACATGTTCTTCTAATAAATGCACTATCTAAAAGCAAAGCAGCCATCCCAATCAATCCTATATTATGCATCAGCTTTGTTACTCCATTATTTGTTCCACCATAAGCCTCATGTAATCCTTTAACAATTTGATAGAATTCCCCGTCACATGACTCTCATACTTATTTACAATCCTTTTCAACTCATGAATTATAAGCAAGCATTACCCAGTGACACCACCTTATGTGCCTATAACGGAATAAGTAGGAAATATTGAAGCTTAATTCGCAAAAAAAAAAAAAAAAAAAGGAAGCCAAGTTTTGTAAAAGAAAAACATACAGTAGATGCATATGTCATTAACAAGTCTCAAATTATCATCTATAAATAGGGATATTTTGGTTTGAACAAGTTTAAAACATGAAAAACACAAGATTAATCAACGAATTTTGAAAATTGAAAAGAGAGAAAAAAAAAAGAGATATCGATAGATAAGTTACCTAATTACAGCTTCGCAAGAAGAAGAGGGTTAGGTCGAACAAAACGATCGTGATTTGCGAAAAGGATAGATAAGATATAATTTTATTTTAATGTTTGTCGGATGATGTTGGAAAGCCTATTCCTTAGGTTGAGAAGACGAATATATTTTTTAACTTTTTCCTCGAAAAGGCTTTTTTGAGGAATGGGCTTTCAAACTTTATTTTGCCCAACCAAACAAAAGAAAGGAAAAAAGGAGTGGAATGGCTTTTCATTTCCAAGTCATTCCATCATACCAAACGTTCGCTTTAGATATTATCAAACTTTGGAACAAGAGCAAGCCGGTATATAATTCTATCACCAAATGTCACATAAAAGCTCTCAAGCCTGTGATTAAAATTTCTCTCAATTAATGTTTATTTTATTTTATATATTTATTCTGTAACCATCTACATTATATTTTTATTATTTATTGTAATTTCCGTATGCAATGACCAATAAGCAATTTTAGACAAATTAAAACATAGTACTAGAAATAAAATACTAGTTACCAAATCCAAAATTGCTGAGAAACGAGTAACCGAATTATCCGGTTGCGTGGTACGTGGGACCCAACGTGCGTCTATTCTAAACTGAAACTTCACAAGGTAAACACCATTTTTCAACATCGCAGCAGCTATTCAATTTCTCAGTACCACCGTTGAATTTTCCATACGTGTAGCCGTACACTTCCATCACCGATAAAGGCTTCCTCACTGCACAGAAAGATTGTACACATAGCTATAGGATTTGTATTAGTTTCTCGTAAAAGCGTGATTTTTGCTAGGGCTCAAAACTCAAATTAAAAAAAAAAAAAGGAAAAATGTCGCCGACGATGGCTGCCTCAGCTGCGGCAAAACAAGCTGAAAAATTGAAGCAAGATGGCAACGTTTGCTTCCAGAAATTTCGCTTTGGTGCCGCCATTGATGCCTACACAGAGGTATATATTTGAATAAATGTTTTCTTTTTGCTTTTTCTTTTCCCAATAATTTCTTTTTCTTTAATTTTGGAATATATATATATATATATATATATATATATATATTGTTCAAGAAGTGTTTAATGAAAGTAAAATATTCAGGCGATCACGTTGTGCCCTAATATTCCGGTGTATTGGACGAACCGCGCTTTGTGCCATCGGAAGAGGAAGTGAGTATAAGCGAAATTATATTGCAGTGTTTGATTTTGCATTTTTGTTTTGATGTACATCATGTTATATAGTTTTTTTTTTTATAAATTTTGTAGTGAGTGGACAAGAGTGGAAGAGGATTGTAGGAGAGCTATTCAGCTTGATCACAATTCCGTTAAGGTTTGGACTTATAACATTTTTAGCTAAATGATTTTCTTGGACATGTATGTTTTGGAGTTTTTGGTGTTTTTCTTTTTTCCTTTTGTGTTTTGATTTAGTTTTTGATTATGCGTTGTGCGGCTCAAGAAGTTGCGAAGCCTCCCTTTATTCTTGGGTATAGATTATGAAAATGTCTAATCTTATCTATGAACTTACTTTGCGTGGCAAGATTATTGTGTTATCTGTTGAGTGAGATCACTGACTTTTGCTAGACATCTTTGCTGTTGTGTGATGTGGGATATTTTGGTTCTGCACATTACATGGAGTTATCAGAACAGTGTCTGTTGGAGAAGACTAAACTTTGGAAAGATTTTTTATCTCACAAGTTATCCCTCCATTTGAGAAAGCCTCATTTTAAGAATTATGAGATGTTGGTGCTTCAAAGTTCTGTTGTTTATGCTCGCCTTTTCCAGCTGACCGAGTGCGTGCTACTTTTTACTGTTATGAAAAAATTATCCAGCTAATAACAGATTACCATGGTGCTTCTTTTCAGCATTTATTATAAATGTATCTAGTAACGACGATAGGAGGTAGGTTTGGTCCTTACAGGTGGCTTATTTGCTTGTATTTTTAGTTGCATGCGGGTGACATTAGCTAGTGGTACATCATAATACTGAAATAATGGTGCATCATACTACTGAAATAATCAGTAACAATTTTGTTTAGAGAGTGGAATAAGTCAAAGGAAGAGTTCTATAGCCCCTTTCTGATTAATATGTGACTCAAGCGACTTGTAAAAGATGCTCTTTCTCATTTTAACATTTTACGGGATGCTTTTGCAGCTGCGCTAAAGTGCTAAAAATTGTCGTCATGCTTCTCACCTATCTTTTAATCAAAGAGTAACATACTGCAATTATGTTAATTATATCTATATTCTACCATATGTTGTAGCAATTCTCTCTATAACAGTGACCGGAACCCCCCCATCCCCCACAAACAACTCTGTTGCAAGCTTATATGTACATGTGCAGCACTGGATACTTTCTTCCTTTTAACCTTTAAGTTAGTCTCTAATAATTGTAAGCACATTATATGATATCGCTTTGATCCTTATATGAAACAGTTGTTGAGAAGTTCAGTCCTTTTGCTATTAGGTTCTTTTGTATATTTCTTTCTTACTTGAGCTTCTGCAATTCCTATCTCACTTGCAGAGTGCAATGATTTTTGTTTCTAATCCATTGGGCTTCCCAGCTATCTGATATTATATCTATTTATACACTTGTACTCTTTTTTTAATTGGATACTGTTCAGACAAGCATTCTTTATGGATTCGCAGGGCCACTATATGCTAGGTCTTGCATTGCTAGAGCGTCATGAGTATGCTGAAGGAGTCAAAGAATTGGAAAAAGTATGAAGCTTTTTGCCTTTTTGCTTGTTTGAGCTGTATTTTCTAGTTTAATCCTATATCATCTCTTTTTATTGGTGAAACTGCAGGCTCAATGATGTATTTACCTGCAACTATGTAGCATTTATGGTTGTTTTCACTAGACTATTACATCTGTCCCGTCGGCAACATCTGATAAAATTGGAATGGTACTATACTGTTACATCTGCTAAAAAACTTTGGGACTAACTTTTGTCAGTTTCTGCTTATTGTGAGTTCTACTAAAAGCAATTGAGTTTAGTAGACTTATAGAGAAGTAGAGATAATTGAATTAAGCATGAAGTGTTTGGATTATTTCAAGTAAGTTCTTTCTGATGGCAGTTTATGACACATTTGAATGTTGCAACCAATACTGTGATTAGTGGATAGATGGCACTCGTGGGCTTGGGTATTTCAAGTGTCTCATATCTTAGATATGGATATGAAGATAGTATGACCATTAAAGTGTTTTACTCTGCCGAGTTTGATATCGATGGGAGTAAGGATGAAGCTCAAACTCGAGAACTATCTCTTGGTTTATCTGGTCGCCTGCTGGAATGTTATCCTCCACTTTGGTCAAAGAAAATTGAAGATTGTGTATAAAATAAAAGTGATGATTGTGCAATTATAACTTTGGCTTCTTCTTTGTGGTGATGTTTTTATACTAAAAAGGCTTCCAAACTATATGAATGAGAATGTTTTCTTGACCATGATCACATTTATAATATTACTGAAGAATATAGCAAGGGCAAAGCTTATGTTAAAGAAATTATTGGTCCTTGCAAATGAGCATCTGAAAAATGTGGAAGAAGTTTATTTGTATCAAGGCATATCTGCACTCTGGTATGTTTTCCCGATGTGTACTTCATCGAACCTTTTTTCAGGCATTGGATCTTGGAAGAGGGGCACACCCTAAGAGTTACATGGTGGAGGAAATCTGGCAGGAGCTTGCGAAAGCTAAATACTTAGTTTGGGAGTATGAATCTTGCAAGCGTTCTTGGGAGCTTCAAAACCTGAAGTGAGTGATGATTCTATGATGCCTCTGAGTCCTCTTTGTTTGGTCGTCTTTTCATTTCCAGTTGGTCATAACATTCTTTAATTTCTTTGTCGCCTCTGCTTCATGCACCTCAGAGAAGCTTGTGAGTTGGCTCTTAAAGAGAAACATTTACTAGATAATTCTTCAACGGAAGGCTCTTCAGATGAAAAGGCTAAATCCAATTCAGAACAACTAGAAGCTTTACGCAAGGTGTTCGCCAAAGCTGCAGAGGATGATCTACCAATGGAGGTGAGAACTTGCAGACTTCCTTCATTTCAGGCTTTTCCATGGCTTCATAAATTATCATTTTTCTTAATGAGACATTGATGTTTTCAGGTGCCAGATTACTTGTGTTGTAAAATTACATTGGACATTTTCCGCGATCCTGTCATTACCCCTTGTGGGATTACATATGAGAGAGCAGTTATCCTCAACCATCTGCAGAAGGTAATTTTTCTTTCCAGGCCTAATTGCATTTTTGAAGACATCTGTTCGTATTGATCCTCATCTTTGCAACAACTTAGGTGGGGAACTTTGACCCTATTACGCGTGAGCCCCTTTATTCTTCCCAATTGGTGTCTAATTTGGCGATAAAAGAAGCAGTGCAAGCTTTCCTCCGTAAACACGGTTGGGCTTACAAGACAGACTGAAAATCGCTAGTTTGCATAATGCTGAACCGATGATGTCTTTTGCATGTGGCGGACGTAAGTGGAACCATCATTCTTTTTGTTTAAGAGACCTGCTTTAAACATCAATCTTTTGGGGATGCATGAATTTTTGTTGCATCAACGATCAATGCCGGTTCAAATGGTGAAAGAAAAGCTAAAAACCTACCATGGAATGCAAGTGGTTCTCATCACTGTATAGTTTAGTAGTTTACCTTCAAATGGGTGAGATCCAGTTGCCTTCTTGAAATGTACAGTAATTATCTGGGTGGTACCGTGTGATAGTCTGGCCAGAGATAAGTCTTCTGCAATAGAAGCACATGCTGTCTTTATGCATCTTCAAAGAACTTCAGCTGTTTATTTTTGTGTATTTCTAATCATATTATGCGAAGCCATTGGAAACTTAGCAAAATCACTCAAAAATTGCTAGGAATAAGGTGTATTTTTGCGTAGCTGCAAGCTCTATACCCTGAAACGGATGAGATGTTGGATTTGAATCTCCTCATAATGTTCAACTTACGAGAGTGTCCGGACTCCAAATCTGGAAATGTCTAGCAGGCAGGATTGCATGCCTAAAAGGTGAGGAGGGATAAGTGAAGGATGTAGTTTCAGTGGATCTAATATTTTTCGAGGCAAGGATTTTGAATTTTTGCTTCATCTTCTTTATATATAAGATTGGGAGGGTATTAAGGCCTGAATGCAATTGAGGTTCAGTAGAGGAAAAAAAAAAATTGCATTAAGGTGTTTGTTTATGGACAAAATTATGTTTTGAGAGGCTTAAAATGGAGTTTTGGAAAAGCAATTATGCGGTTTTTTTTTTCCAAATTGTATTTTACAAACAACATATTTATATGTACACTTTTTATTATTAGATTAATTATAACATATTCTTTTACGGTTAGATTAAACATATTACTTAAACGAGCTTTAAACTTTGAAAAAAATAAAAATTAAAAAGAAAAATACAAAATAAAAATTTTAAGAATAAAAAATAAAAAATAAAAAATCTTTTAAAAATAAAAAACTTGTAAAATTACAAAAAGCTAAAAAAAATTTATAATATTAAATAAAATAATAAATTGTGAACAACACTTTAAACAACAATTTTAATTCGAACAATAATTTTACAAAATACTAAAACAATTTTGTCAACGGCACTTTTTAAAACAGCAAAAGCAGCAATGCGAAACTGGCCCTTCGTCAAACCAAAGCAAAAGGATGAGACTTTTTTGTTTACCAGGAGGAGCATATTGATGTAGGACTTGTTTGGATGGGGCTTTTCAAAAAACAATTTTTGTATAACTTCTAAGAAGAAAAAACTTTTGAGAAGAATGCTCTTTAAAAAAATTTGAGCTTTTCTATAAAGTTTAAAATTTTTTCTGAAAGCCAATCAAATAATTTATTGTAAAAAAGAAGTTTTTTTTTTTTTTGCATGAAATAAGGAGAAAAAGTATCATATAAAAGTCAAGGTCAAATTGTGGTAACAGGTTGAGATGGCCGAGTTGGTCTAAGGCGCCAGATTAAGGTTCTGGTCCGAAAGGGCGTGGGTTCAAATCCCACTCTCAACAATTGCTTTTTGAACATCTTTAAAAGATAGAACACCACACTTAGGTTCTATTTGGACTACCTATGAGATTTCAACTTTTGAGCTGATAAATGTCCTTTAATTATTAATTTTTCTATTTTTTAAGCTTCATTTCAACATAAGCACTCTTTCAGCTTTAAACAAATTTATATTTTTTTCCACCATACTTAGGTTCTGTTTGGACCACCTATGAGATTTCAACTTTTGAGCTGATAAATGCCCTTTAATTATTAATTTTTCTATTTTTTAAGCTTCATTTCAACATAAACACTCTTTCAGCTTTAAACTAATTTATATTTTTTTCCATTTATATAAAGATTCTGAGTTTGAGGTGAGTCTCCATACATCCTCAATTTTATTATTTTCGAGTATTTTGCTTGGTCAGTTTCATCTCTCTTTTGTTCAACTTCTATCTGATGTTTTTCTAATTTCTATCTAGTGGGAGTTATGTATTGTACTTTTAGAGGTCCTTGTCATATTTTTCATGTGTTTCTCTGCTTGACAATAATAACCATTTTCAATGATTTGTACCTGTGAGATTTCGACTTTTGAGTTGATAAATGTCCTTTAATTATTAATTTTTCTATTTTTTAAGCTTCATTTCAGCATAAACACTCTTTCCGCTTTAAACAAATTTATATTTTTTTCCACCATACTTAGGTTCTGTTTGGACCACCTATGAGATTTCAACTTTTGAGCTGATAAATGCCCTTTAATTATTAATTTTTCTATTTTTTAAGCTTCATTTCAACATAAACACTCTTTCAGCTTTAAACTAATTTATATTTTTTTCCATTTATATAAAGATTCTGAGTTTGAGGTGAGTCTCCATACATCCTCAATTTTATTATTTTCGAGTATTTTGCTTGGTCAGTTTCATCTCTCTTTTGTTCAACTTCTATCTGATGTTTTTCTAATTTCTATGTAGTGGGAGTTATGTATTGTACTTTTAGAGGTCCTTCTAATATTTTTCATGTGTTTCTCTGCTTGACAATAATAACCATTTTCAATGATTTGTACCTGTGAGATTTCGACTTTTGAGCTGATAAATGTCCTCTAATTATTAATTTTTCTATTTTTTAAGCTTCATTTCAACATAAACACTCTTTCAGCTTTAAACAAATTTATATTTTTTTCCACCATACTTAGGTTCTGTTTGGACCACCTATGAGATTTCAACTTTTGAGCTGATAAATGCCCTTTAATTATTAATTTTTCTATTTTTTAAGCTTCATTTCAACATAAACACTCTTTCAGCTTTAAACTAATTTATATTTTTTTCCATTTATATAAAGATTCTGAGTTTGAGGTGAGTCTGCATACATCCTCAATTTTATTATTTTCGAGTATTTTGCTTGGTCAGTTTCATCTCTCTTTTGTTCAACTTCTATCTGATGTTTTTCTAATTTCTATGTAGTGGGAGTTATGTATTGTACTTTTAGAGGTCCTTGTCATATTTTTCATGTGTTTCCCTGCTTGACAATAATAACCATTTTCAATGATTTGTCCCTGTGAGATTTCGACTTTTGAGCTGATAAATGTCCTTTAATTATTAATTTTTCTATTTTTTATGCTTCATTTCAGCATAAACACTCTTTCAGCTTTAAACAAATTTATATTTTTTTCCACCATACTTAGGTTCTGTTTGGACCACCTATGAGATTTCAACTTTTGAGCTGATAAATGCCCTTTAATTATTAATTTTTCTATTTTTTAAGCTTCATTTCAACATAAACACTCTTTCAGCTTTAAACTAATTTATATTTTTTTCCATTTATATAAAGATTCTGAGTTTGAGGTGAGTCTGCATACATCCTCAATTTTATTATTTTCGAGTATTTTGCTTGGTCAGTTTCATCTCTCTTTTGTTCAACTTCTATCTGATGTTTTTCTAATTTCTATGTAGTGGGAGTTATGTATTGTACTTTTAGAGGTCCTTGTCATATTTTTCATGTGTTTCTCTGCTTGACAATAATAACCATTTTCAATGATTTGTACCTGTGAGATTTCGACTTTTGAGCTGATAAATGTCCTTTAATTATTAATTTTTCTATTTTTTAAGCTTCATTTCAACATAAACACTCTTTCAGCTTTAAACAAATTTATATTTTTTTCCACCATACTTAGGTTCTGTTTGGACCACCTATGAGATTTCAACTTTTGAGCTGATAAATGCCCTTTAATTATTAATTTTTCTATTTTTTAAGCTTCATTTCAACATAAACACTCTTTCAGCTTTAAACTAATTTATATTTTTTTCCATTTATATAAAGATTCTGAGTTTGAGGTGAGTCTCCATACATCCTCAATTTTATTATTTTAGAGTATTTTGCTTGGTCAGTTTCATCTCTCTTTTGTTCAACTTCTATCTGATGTTTTTCTAATTTCTATCTAGTGGGAGTTATGTATTGTACTTTTAGAGGTCCTTGTCATATTTTTCATGTGTTTCTCTGCTTGACAATAATAACCATTTTCAATGATTTGTACCTGTGAGATTTCGACTTTTGAGCTGATAAATGTCCTTTAATTATTAATTTTTCTATTTTTTAAGCTTCATTTCAACATAAACACTCTTTCATCTTTAAACAAATTTATATTTTTTTCCACCATACTTAGGTTCTGTTTGGACCACCTATGAGATTTCAACTTTTGAGCTGATAAATGCCCTTTAATTATTAATTTTTCTATTTTTTAAGCTTCATTTCAACATAAACACTCTTTCAGCTTTAAACTAATTTATATTTTTTTCCATTTATATAAAGATTCTGAGTTTGAGGTGAGTCTCCATACATCCTCAATTTTATTTTTGAGTATTTTGCTTGGTCAGTTTCATCTCTCTTTTGTTCAACTTCTATCTGATGTTTTTCTAATTTCTATGTAGTGGGAGTTATGTATTGTACTTTTAGAGGTCCTTGTCATATTTTTCATGTGTTTCTCTGCTTGACAATAATAACCATTTTCAATGATTTGTACCTGTGAGATTTCGACTTTTGAGTGATAAATGTCCTTTAATTATTAATTTTTCTATTTTTTAAGCTTCATTTCAACATAAACACTCTTTCAGCTTTAAACAAATTTATATTTTTTTCCACCATACTTAGGTTCTGTTTGGACCACCTATGAGATTTCAACTTTTGAGCTGATAAATGAGCTTTAATTATTAATTTTTCTATTTTTTAAGCTTCATTTCAACATAAACACTCTTTCAGCTTTAAACTAATTTATATTTTTTTCCATTTATATAAAGATTCTGAGTTTGAGGTGAGTCTGCATACATCCTCAATTTTATTATTTTCGAGTATTTTGCTTGGTCAGTTTCATCTCTCTTTTGTTCAACTTCTATCTGATGTTTTTCTAATTTCTATGTAGTGGGAGTTATGTATTGTACTTTTAGAGGTCCTTGTCATATTTTTCATGTGTTTCCCTGCTTGACAATAATAACCATTTTCAATGATTTGTACCTGTGAGATTTCGACTTTTGAGCTGATAAATGTCCTTTAATTATTAAATATAAACAAATTTATATTTTTTTCCACCATACTTAGGTTCTGTTTGGACCACCATTGAGATTTCAACTTTTGAGCTGATAAATGCCCTTTAATTATTAATTTTTCTATTTTTTAAGCTTCATTTCAACATAAACACTCTTTCAGCTTTAAACTAATTTATATTTTTTTCCATTTATATAAAGATTCTGAGTTTGAGGTGAGTCTGCATACATCCTCAATTTTATTATTTTCTAGTATTTTGATTGGTCAGTTTCATCTCTCTTTTGTTCAACTTCTATCTGATGTTTTTCTAATTTCTATGTAGTGGGAGTTATGTATTGTACTTTTAGAGGTCCTTGTCATATTTTTCATGTGTTTCTCTGCTTGACAATAATAACCATTTTCAATGATTTGTACCTGTGAGATTTCGACTTTTGAGCTGATAAATGTCCTTTAATTATTAATTTTTCTATTTTTTAAGCTTCATTTCAACATAAACACTCTTTCAGCTTTAAACAAATTTATATTTTTTTCCACCATACTTAGGTTCTGTTTGGACCACCTATGAGATTTCAACTTTTGAGCTGATAAATGCCCTTTAATTATTAATTTTTCTATTTTTTAAGCTTCATTTCAACATAAACACTCTTTCAGCTTTAAACTAATTTATATTTTTTTCCATTTATATAAAGATTCTGAGTTTGAGGTGAGTCTCCATACATCCTCAATTTTATTATTTTTGAGTATTGTGCTTGGTCAGTTTCATCTCTCTTTTGTTCAACTTCTATCTGATGTTTTTCTAATTTCTATGTAGTGGGAGTTATGTATTGTACTTTTAGAGGTCCTTGTCATATTTTTCATGTGTTTCTCTGCTTGACAATAATAACCATTTTCAATGATTTGTACCTGTGAGATTTCGACTTTTGAGTTGATAAATGTCCTTTAATTATTAATTTTTCTATATTTTAAGCTTCATTTCAACATAAACACTCTTTCAGCTTTAAACAAATTTATATTTTTTTCCACCATACTTAGGTTCTGTTTGGACCACCTATGAGATTTCAACTTTTGAGCTGATAAATGCCCTTTAATTATTAATTTTTCTATTTTTTAAGCTTCATTTCAACATAAACACTCTTTCAGCTTTAAACTAATTTATATTTTTTTCCATTTATATAAAGATTCTGAGTTTGAGGTGAGTCTCCATACATCCCCAATTTTATTATTTTCGAGTATTTTGCTTGGTCAGTTTCATCTCTCTTTTGTTCAACTTCTATCTGATGTTTTTCTAATTTCTATGTAGTGGGAGTTATGTATTGTACTTTTAGAGGTCCTTGTCATATTTTTCATGTGTTTCTCTGCTTGACAATAATAACCATTTTCAATGATTTGTACCTGTGAGATTTCGACTTTTGAGCTGATAAATGTCCTCTAATTATTAATTTTTCTATTTTTTAAGCTTCATTTCAATATAAACACTCTTTTAGCTTTAAACAAATTTATATTTTTTTCCACCATACTTAGGTTCTGTTTGGACCACCTATGAGATTTCAACTTTTGAGCTGATAAATGCCCTTTAATTATTAATTTTTCTATTTTTTAAGCTTCATTTCAACATAAACACTCTTTCAGCTTTAAACTAATTTATATTTTTTTCCATTTATATAAAGATTCTGAGTTTGAGGTGAGTCTGCATACATCCTCAATTTTATTATTTTCGAGTATCTTGCTTGGTCAGTTTCATCTCTCTTTTGTTCAACTTCTATCTGATGTTTTTCTAATTTCTATGTAGTGGGAGTTATGTATTGTACTTTTAGAGGTCCTTGTCATATTTTTCATGTGTTTCTCTGCTTGACAATAATAACCATTTTCAATGATTTGTACCTGTGAGATTTCGACTTTTGAGCTGATAAATGTCCTTTAATTATTAATTTTTCTATTTTTTAAGCTTCATTTCAACATAAACACTCTTTCATATTTAAACAAATTTATATTTTTTTCCACCATACTTAGGTTCTGTTTGGACCACCTATGAGATTTCAACTTTTGAGCTGATAAATGCCCTTTAATTATTAATTTTTCTATTTTTTAAGCTTCATTTCAACATAAACACTCTTTCAGCTTTAAACTAATTTATATTTTTTTCCATTTATATAAAGATTCTGAGTTTGAGGTGAGTCTCCATACATCCTCAATTTTATTATTTTAGAGTATTTTGCTTGGTCAGTTTCATCTCTCTTTTGTTCAACTTCTATCTGATGTTTTTCTAATTTCTATGTAGTGGGAGTTATGTATTGTACTTTTAGAGGTCCTTGTCATATTTTTCATGTGTTTCTCTGCTTGACAATAATAACCATTTTCAATGATTTGTACCTGTGAGATTTCGACTTTTGAGCTGATAAATGTCCTTTAATTATTAATTTTTCTATTTTTTAAGCTTCATTTCAACATAAACACTATTTCATCTTTAAACAAATTTATATTTTTTTCCACCATACTTAGGTTCTGTTTGGACCACCTATGAGATTTCAACTTTTGAGCTGATAAATGCCCTTTAATTATTAATTTTTCTATTTTTTAAGCTTCATTTCAACATAAACACTCTTTCAGCTTTAAACTAATTTATATTTTTTTCCATTTATATAAAGATTCTGAGTTTGAGGTGAGTCTGCATACATCCTCAATTTTATTATTTTTGAGTATTTTGATTGGTCAGTTTCATCTCTCTTTTGTTCAACTTCTATCTGATGTTTTTCTAATTTCTATGTAGTGGGAGTTATGTATTGTACTTTTAGAGGTCCTTGTCATATTTTTCATGTGTTTCTCTGCTTGACAATAATAACCATTTTCAATGATTTGTACCTGTGAGATTTCGACTTTTGAGCTGATAAATGTCCTTTAATTATTAATTTTTCTATTTTTTAAGCTTCATTTCAACATAAACACTCATTCAGCTTTAAACAAATTTATATTTTTTTCCACCATACTTAGGTTCTGTTTGGACCACCTATGAGATTTCAACTTTTGAGCTGATAAATGCCCTTTAATTATTAATTTTTCTATTTTTTAAGCTTCATTTCAACATAAACACTCTTTCAGCTTTAAACTAATTTATATTTTTTTCCATTTATATAAAGATTCTGAGTTTGAGGTGAGTCTCCATACATCCTCAATTTTATTATTTTCGAGTATTTTGCTTGGTCAGTTTCATCTCTCTTTTGTTCAACTTCTATCTGATGTTTTTCTAATTTCTATCTAGTGGGAGTTATGTATTGTACTTTTAGAGGTCCTTGTCATATTTTTCATGTGTTTCTCTGCTTGACAATAATAACCATTTTCAATGATTTGTACCTGTGAGATTTCGACTTTTGAGTGATAAATGTCCTTTAATTATTAATTTTTCTATTTTTAAGCTTCATTTCAACATAAACACTCTTTCACTTTAAACAAATTTATATTTTTTTCCACCATACTTAGGTTCTGTTTGGACCACCTATGAGATTTCAACTTTTGAGCTGATAAATGCCCTTTAATTATTAATTTTTCTATTTTTTAAGCTTCATTTCAACATAAACACTCTTTCAGCTTTAAACTAATTTATATTTTTTTCCATTTATATAAAGATTCTGAGTTTGAGGTGAGTCTCCATACATCCTCAATTTTATTATTTTCGAGTATTTTGCTTGGTCAATTTCATCTCTCTTTTGTTCAACTTCTATCTGATGTTTTTCTAATTTCTATCTAGTGGGAGTTATGTATTGTACTTTTAGAGGTCCTTGTCATATTTTTCATGTGTTTCTCTGCTTGACAATAATAACCATTTTCAATGATTTGTACCTGTGAGATTTCGACTTTTGAGTGATAAATGTCCTTTAATTATTAATTTTTCTATTTTTTAAGCTTCATTTCAACATAAACACTCTTTCAGTTTTAAACAAATTTATATTTTTTTCCACCATACTTAGGTTCTGTTTGGACCACCTATGAGATTTCAACTTTTGAGCTGATAAATGCCCTTTAATTATTAATTTTTCTATTTTTTAAGCTTCATTTCAACATAAACACTCTTTCAGCTTTAAACTAATTTATATTTTTTTCCATTTATATAAAGATTCTGAGTTTGAGGTGAGTCTCCATACATCCTCAATTTTATTATTTTGAGTATTTTGCTTGGTCAGTTTCATCTCTCTTTTGTTCAACTTCTATCTGATGTTTTTCTAATTTCTATCTAGTGGGAGTTATGTATTGTACTTTTAGAGGTCCTTGTCATATTTTTCATGTGTTTCTCTGCTTGACAATAATAACCATTTTCAATGATTTGTACCTGTGAGATTTCGACTTTTGAGCTGATAAATGTCCTTTAATTATTAATTTTTCTATTTTTTAAGCTTCATTTCAACATAAACACTCTTTCAGCTTTAAACAAATTTATATTTTTTTCCACCATACTTAGGTTCTGTTTGGACCACCTATGAGATTTCAACTTTTGAGCTGATAAATGCCCTTTAATTATTAATTTTTCTATTTTTTAAGCTTCATTTCAACATAAACACTCTTTCAGCTTTAAACTAATTTATATTTTTTTCCATTTATATAAAGATTCTGAGTTTGAGGTGAGTCTCCATACATCCTCAATTTTATTATTTTCGAGTATTTTGCTTGGTCAGTTTCATCTCTCTTTTGTTCAACTTCTATCTGATGTTTTTCTAATTTCTATCTAGTGGGAGTTATGTATTGTACTTTTAGAGGTCCTTGTCATATTTTTCATGTGTTTCTCTGCTTGACAATAATAACCATTTTCAATGATTTGTACCTGTGAGATTTCGACTTTTGAGCTGATAAATGTCCTTTAATTATTAATTTTTCTATTTTTTAAGCTTCATTTCAACATAAACACTCTTTCAGATTTAAACAAATTAATATTTTTTTCCACCATACTTAGGTTCTGTTTGGACCACCTATGAGATTTCAACTTTTGAGCTGATAAATGCCCTTTAATTATTAATTTTTCTATTTTTTAAGCTTCATTTCAACATAAACACTCTTTCAGCTTTAAACTAATTTATATTTTTTTCCATTTATATAAAGATTCTGAGTTTGAGGTGAGTCTGCATACATCCTCAATTTTATTATTTTCGAGTATTTTGCTTGGTCAGTTTCATCTCTCTTTTGTTCAACTTCTATCTGATGTTTTTCTAATTTCTATGTAGTGGGAGTTATGTATTGTACTTTTAGAGGTCCTTGTCATATTTTTCATGTGTTTCTCTGCTTGACAATAATAACCATTTTCAATGATTTGTACCTGTGAGATTTCGACTTTTGAGCTGATAAATGTCCTTTAATTATTAATTTTTCTATTTTTTAAGCTTCATTTCAACATAAACACTCTTTCAGCTTTAAACAAATTTATATTTTTTTCCACCATACTTAGGTTCTGTTTGGACCACCTATGAGATTTCAACTTTTGAGCTGATAAATGCCCTTTAATTATTAATTTTTCTATTTTTTAAGCTTCATTTCAACATAAACACTCTTTCAGCTTTAAACTAATTTATATTTTTTTCCATTTATATAAAGATTCTGAGTTTGAGGTGAGTCTCCATACATCCTCAATTTTATTATTTTCGAGTATTTTGCTTGGTCAGTTTCATCTCTCTTTTGTTCAACTTCTATCTGATGTTTTTCTAATTTCTATCTAGTGGGAGTTATGTATTGTACTTTTAGAGGTCCTTGTCATATTTTTCATGTGTTTCTCTGCTTGACAATAATAACCATTTTCAATGATTTGTACCTGTGAGATTTCGACTTTTGAGCTGATAAATGTCCTTTAATTATTAATTTTTCTATTTTTTAAGCTTCATTTCAACATAAACACTCTTTCAGCTTTAGACAAATTTATATTTTTTTCCACCATACTTAGGTTCTGTTTGGACCACCTATGAGATTTCAACTTTTGAGCTGATAAATGCCCTTTAATTATTAATTTTTCTATTTTTTAAGCTTCATTTCAACATAAACACTCTTTCAGCTTTAAACTAATTTATATTTTTTTCCATTTATATAAAGATTCTGAGTTTGAGGTGAGTCTGCATACATCCTCAATTTTATTATTTTCGAGTATTTTGCTTGGTCAGTTTCATCTCTCTTTTGTTCAACTTCTATCTGATGTTTTTCTAATTTCTATGTAGTGGGAGTTATGTATTGTACTTTTAGAGGTCCTTGTCATATTTTTCATGTGTTTCTCTGCTTGACAATAATAACCATTTTCAATGATTTGTACCTGTGAGATTTCGACTTTTGAGCTGATAAATGTCCTTTAATTATTAATTTTTCTATTTTTTAAGCTTCATTTCAACATAAACACTCTTTCATTTTTAAACAAATTTATATTTTTTTCCACCATACTTAGGTTCTGTTTGGACCACCTATGAGATTTCAACTTTTGAGCTGATAAATGCCCTTTAATTATTAATTTTTCTATTTTTTAAGCTTCATTTCAACATAAACACTCTTTCAGCTTTAAACTAATTTATATTTTTTTCCATTTATATAAAGATTCTGAGTTTGAGGTGAGTCTGCATACATCCTCAATTTTATTATTTTCGAGTATTTTGCTTGGTCAGTTTCATCTCTCTTTTGTTCAACTTCTATCTGATGTTTTTCTAATTTCTATGTAGTGGGAGTTATGTATTGTACTTTTAGAGGTCCTTGTCATATTTTTCATGTGTTTCTCTGCTTGACAATAATAACCATTTTCAATGATTTGTACCTGTGAGATTTCGACTTTTGAGCTGATAAATGTCCTTTAATTATTAATTTTTCTATTTTTTAAGCTTCATTTCAACATAAACACTAATATAGACAAATTTATATTTTTTTCCACCATACTTAGGTTCTGTTTGGACCACCTATGAGATTTCAACTTTTGAGCTGATAAATGCCCTTTAATTATTAATTTTTCTATTTTTTAAGCTTCATTTCAACATAAACACTCTTTCAGCTTTAAACTAATTTATATTTTTTTCCATTTATATAAAGATTCTGAGTTTGAGGTGAGTCTCCATACATCCTCAATTTTATTATATTTGAGTATTTTGCTTGGTCAGTTTCATCTCTCTTTTGTTCAACTTCTATCTGATGTTTTTCTAATTTCTATGTAGTGGGAGTTATGTATTGTACTTTTAGAGGTCCTTGTCATATTTTTCATGTGTTTCTCTGCTTGACAATAATAACCATTTTCAATGATTTGTACCTGTGAGATTTCGACTTTTGAGCTGATAAATGTCCTTTAATTATTAATTTTTCTATTTTTTAAGCTTCATTTCAACATAAACACTCTTTCAGCTTTAAACAAATTTATATTTTTTTCCACCATACTTAGGTTCTGTTTGGACCACCTATGAGATTTCAACTTTTGAGCTGATAAATGCCCTTTAATTATTAATTTTTCTATTTTTTAAGCTTCATTTCAACATAAACACTCTTTCAGCTTTAAACTAATTTATATTTTTTTCCATTTATATAAAGATTCTGAGTTTGAGGTGAGTCTCCATACATCCTCAATTTTATTATTTTCGAGCATTTTGCTTGGTCAATTTCTTCTCTCTTTTGTTCAACTTCTATCTGATGTTTTTCTAATTTCTATTTAGTGGGAGTTATGTATTGTACTTTTAGAGGTCCTTGTCATATTTTTCATGTGTTTCTCTGCTTGACAATAATAACCATTTTCAATGATTTGTACCTGTGAGATTTCGACTTTTGAGCTGATAAATGTCCTTTAATTATTAATTTTTCTATTTTTTAAGCTTCATTTCAACATAAACACTCTTTCAGATTTAAACAAATTTATATTTTTTTCCACCATACTTAGGTTCTGTTTGGACCACCTATGAGATTTCAACTTTTGAGCTGATAAATGCCCTTTAATTATTAATTTTTCTATTTTTTAAGCTTCATTTCAACATAAACACTCTTTCAGCTTTAAACTAATTTATATTTTTTTCCATTTATATAAAGATTCTGAGTTTGAGGTGAGTCTGCATACATCCTCAATTTTATTATTTTCGAGTATTTTGCTTGGTCAGTTTCATCTCTCTTTTGTTCAACTTCTATCTGATGTTTTTCTAATTTCTATGTAGTGGGAGTTATGTATTGTACTTTTAGAGGTCCTTGTCATATTTTTCATGTGTTTCTCTGCTTGACAATAATAACCATTTTCAATGATTTGTACCTGTGAGATTTCGACTTTTGAGCTGATAAATGTCCTTTAATTATTAATTTTTCTATTTTTTAAGCTTCATTTCAACATAAACACTCTTTCAAATATAAACAAATTTATATTTTTTTCCACCATACTTAGGTTCTGTTTGGACCACCTATGAGATTTCAACTTTTGAGCTGATAAATGCCCTTTAATTATTAATTTTTCTATTTTTTAAGCTTCATTTCAACATAAACACTCTTTCAGCTTTAAACTAATTTATATTTTTTTCCATTTATATAAAGATTCTGAGTTTGAGGTGAGTCTCCATACATCCTCAATTTTATTATTTTCGAGTATTTTGCTTGGTCAGTTTCATCTCTCTTTTGTTCAACTTCTATCTGATGTTTTTCTAATTTCTATGTAGTGGGAGTTATGTATTGTACTTTTAGAGGTCCTTGTCATATTTTTCATGTGTTTCTCTGCTTGACAATAATAACCATTTTCAATGATTTGTACCTGTGAGATTTCGACTTTTGAGCTGATAAATGTCCTTTAATTATTAATTTTTCTATTTTTTAAGCTTCATTTCAACATAAACACTCTTTCAGCTTTAAACAAATTTATATTTTTTTCCACCATACTTAGGTTCTGTTTGGACCACCTATGAGATTTCAACTTTTGAGCTGATAAATGCCCTTTAATTATTAATTTTTCTATTTTTTAAGCTTCATTTCAACATAAACACTCTTTCAGCTTTAAACTAATTTATATTTTTTTCCATTTATATAAAGATTCTGAGTTTGAGGTGAGTCTCCATACATCCTCAATTTTATTATTTTTGAGTATTTTGCTTGGTCAGTTTCATCTCTCTTTTGTTCAACTTCTATCTGATGTTTTTCTAATTTCTATGTAGTGGGAGTTATGTATTGTACTTTTAGAGGTCCTTGTCATATTTTTCATGTGTTTCTCTGCTTGACAATAATAACCATTTTCAATGATTTGTACCTGTGAGATTTCGACTTTTGAGCTGATAAATGTCCTTTAATTATTAATTTTTCTATTTTTTAAGCTTCATTTCAACATAAACACTCTTTCAGCTTTAAACAAATTTATATTTTTTTCCACCATACTTAGGTTCTGTTTGGACCACCTATGAGATTTCAACTTTTGAGCTGATAAATGCCCTTTAATTATTAATTTTTCTATTTTTTAAGCTTCATTTCAACATAAACACTCTTTCAGCTTTAAACTAATTTATATTTTTTTCCATTTATATAAAGATTCTGAGTTTGAGGTGAGTCTCCATACATCCTCAATTTTATTATTTTCGATTATTTTGCTTGGTCAGTTTCATCTCTCTTTTGTTCAACTTCTATCTGATGTTTTTCTAATTTCTATGTAGTGGGAGTTATGTATTGTACTTTTAGAGGTCCTTGTCATATTTTTCATGTGTTTCTCTGCTTGACAATAATAACCATTTTCAATGATTTGTACCTGTGAGATTTCGACTTTTGAGCTGATAAATGTCCTTTAATTATTAATTTTTCTATTTTTTAAGCTTCATTTCAACATAAACACTCTATCAAATATAAACAAATTTATATTTTTTTCCACCATACTTAGGTTCTGTTTGGACCACCTATGAGATTTCAACTTTTGAGCTGATAAATGCCCTTTAATTATTAATTTTTCTATTTTTTAAGCTTCATTTCAACATAAACACTCTTTCAGCTTTAAACTAATTTATATTTTTTTCCATTTATATAAAGATTCTGAGTTTGAGGTGAGTCTCCATACATCCTCAATTTTATTATTTTCGAGTATTTTGCTTGGTCAGTTTCATCTCTCTTTTGTTCAACTTCTATCTGATGTTTTTCTAATTTCTATGTAGTGGGAGTTATGTATTGTACTTTTAGAGGTCCTTGTCATATTTTTCATGTGTTTCTCTGCTTGACAATAATAACCATTTTCAATGATTTGTACCTGTGAGATTTCGACTTTTGAGCTGATAAATGTCCTTTAATTATTAATTTTTCTATTTTTTAAGCTTCATTTCAACATAAACACTCTTTCAGCTTTAAACAAATTTATATTTTTTTCCACCATACTTAGGTTCTGTTTGGACCACCTATGAGATTTCAACTTTTGAGCTGATAAATGCCCTTTAATTATTAATTTTTCTATTTTTTAAGCTTCATTTCAACATAAACACTCTTTCAGCTTTAAACTAATTTATATTTTTTTCCATTTATATAAAGATTCTGAGTTTGAGGTGAGTCTCCATACATCCTCAATTTTATTATTTTTGAGTATTTTGCATGGTCAGTTTCATCTCTCTTTTGTTCAACTTCTATCTGATGTTTTTCTAATTTCTATGTTGTGGGAGTTATGTATTGTACTTTTAGAGGTCCTTGTCATATTTTTCATGTGTTTCTCTGCTTGACAATAATAACCATTTTCAATGATTTGTACCTGTGAGATTTCGACTTTTGAGCTGATAAATGTCCTTTAATTATTAATTTTTCTATTTTTTAAGCTTCATTTCAACATAAACACTCTTTCAGATTTAAACAAATTTATATTTTTTTCCACCATACTTAGGTTCTGTTTGGACCACCTATGAGATTTCAACTTTTGAGCTGATAAATGCCCTTTAATTATTAATTTTTCTATTTTTTAAGCTTCATTTCAACATAAACACTCTTTCAGCTTTAAACTAATTTATATTTTTTTCCATTTATATAAAGATTCTGAGTTTGAGGTGAGTCTCCATACATCCTCAATTTTATTATTTTTGAGTATTTTGTTTGGTCAGTTTCATCTCTCTTTTGTTCAACTTCTATCTGATGTTTTTCTAATTTCTATGTAGTGGGAGTTATGTATTGTACTTTTAGAGGTCCTTGTCATATTTTTCATGTGTTTCTCTGCTTGACAATAATAACCATTTTCAATGATTTGTACCTGTGAGATTTCGACTTTTGAGCTGATAAATGTCCTTTAATTATTAATTTTTCTATTTTTTAAGCTTCATTTCAACATAAACACTCTTTCAGCTTTAAACAAATTTATATTTTTTTCCACCATACTTAGGTTCTGTTTGGACCACCTATGAGATTTCAACTTTTGAGCTGATAAATGCCCTTTAATTATTAATTTTTCTATTTTTTAAGCTTCATTTCAACATAAACACTCTTTCAGCTTTAAACTAATTTATATTTTTTTCCATTTATATAAAGATTCTGAGTTTGAGGTGAGTCTCCATACATCCTCAATTTTATTATTTTAGAGTATTTTGCTTGGTCAGTTTCATCTCTCTTTTGTTCAACTTCTATCTGATGTTTTTCTAATTTCTATCTAGTGGGAGTTATGTATTGTACTTTTAGAGGTCCTTGTCATATTTTTCATGTGTTTCTCTGCTTGACAATAATAACCATTTTCAATGATTTGTACCTGTGAGATTTCGACTTTTGAGCTGATAAATGTCCTTTAATTATTAATTTTTCTATTTTTTAAGCTTCATTTCAACATAAACACTCTTTTAGATTTAAACAAATTTATATTTTTTTCCACCATACTTAGGTTCTGTTTGGACCACCTATGAGATTTCAACTTTTGAGCTGATAAATGCCCTTTAATTATTAATTTTTCTATTTTTTAAGCTTCATTTCAACATAAACACTCTTTCAGCTTTAAACTAATTTATATTTTTTTCCATTTATATAAAGATTCTGAGTTTGAGGTGAGTCTCCATACATCCTCAATTTTATTATTTTCGAGTATTTTGCTTGTTCATAATCATCTCTCTTTTGTTCAACTTCTATCTGATGTTTTTCTAATTTCTATCTAGTGGGAGTTATGTATTGTACTTTTAGAGGTCCTTGTCATATTTTTCATGTGTTTCTCTGCTTGACAATAATAACCATTTTCAATGATTTGTACCTGTGAGATTTCGACTTTTGAGCTGATAAATGTCCTTTAATTATTAATTTTTCTATTTTTTAAGCTTCATTTCAACATAAACACTCTTTCAGCTTTAAACAAATTTATATTTTTTTCCACCATACTTAGGTTCTGTTTGGACCACCTATGAGATTTCAACTTTTGAGCTGATAAATGCCCTTTAATTATTAATTTTTCTATTTTTTAAGCTTCATTTCAACATAAACACTCTTTCAGCTTTAAACTAATTTATATTTTTTTCCATTTATATAAAGATTCTGAGTTTGAGGTGAGTCTCCATACATCCTCAATTTTATTATTTTAGAGTATTTTGCTAGGTCAGTTTCATCTCTCTTTTGTTCAACTTCTATCTGATGTTTTTCTAATTTCTATCTAGTGGGAGTTATGTATTGTACTTTTAGAGGTCCTTGTCATATTTTTCATGTGTTTCTCTGCTTGACAATAATAACCATTTTCAATGATTTGTACCTGTGAGATTTCGACTTTTGAGCTGATAAATGTCCTTTAATTATTAATTTTTCTATTTTTTAAGCTTCATTTCAACATAAACACTCTTTCAGCTTTAAACAAATTTATATTTTTTTCCACCATACTTAGGTTCTGTTTGGACCACCTATGAGATTTCAACTTTTGAGCTGATAAATGCCCTTTAATTATTAATTTTTCTATTTTTTAAGCTTCATTTCAACATAAACACTCTTTCAGCTTTAAACTAATTTATATTTTTTTCCATTTATATAAAGATTCTGAGTTTGAGGTGAGTCTCCATACATCCTCAATTTTATTATTTTTGAGTATTTTGCTTGGTCAATTTCATCTCTCTTTTGTTCAACTTCTATCTGATGTTTTTCTAATTTCTATCTAGTGGGAGTTATGTATTGTACTTTTAGAGGTCCTTGTCATATTTTTCATGTGTTTCTCTGCTTGACAATAATAACCATTTTCAATGATTTGTACCTGTGAGATTTCGACTTTTGAGCTGATAAATGTCCTTTAATTATTAATTTTTCTATTTTTTAAGCTTCATTTCAACATAAACACTCTTTCAGCTTTAAACAAATTTATATTTTTTTCCACCATACTTAGGTTCTGTTTGGACCACCTATGAGATTTCAACTTTTGAGCTGATAAATGCCCTTTAATTATTAATTTTTCTATTTTTTAAGCTTCATTTCAACATAAACACTCTTTCAGCTTTAAACTAATTTATATTTTTTTCCATTTATATAAAGATTCTGAGTTTGAGGTGAGTCTCCATACATCCTCAATTTTATTATTTTCGAGTATTTTGCTTGGTCAGTTTCATCTCTCTTTTGTTCAACTTCTATCTGATGTTTTTCTAATTTCTATCTAGTGGGAGTTATGTATTGTACTTTTAGAGGTCCTTGTCATATTTTTCATGTGTTTCTCTGCTTGACAATAATAACCATTTTCAATGATTTGTACCTGTGAGATTTCGACTTTTGAGCTGATAAATGTCCTTTAATTATTAATTTTTCTATTTTTTAAGCTTCATTTCAACATAAACACAATATAAACAAATTTATATTTTTTTCCACCATACTTAGGTTCTGTTTGGACCACCTATGAGATTTCAACTTTTGAGCTGATAAATGCCCTTTAATTATTAATTTTTCTATTTTTTAAGCTTCATTTCAACATAAACACTCTTTCAGCTTTAAACTAATTTATATTTTTTTCCATTTATATAAAGATTCTGAGTTTGAGGTGAGTCTCCATACATCCTCAATTTTATTATTTTTGAGTATTTTGCTTGGTCAGTTTCATCTCTCTTTTGTTCAACTTCTATCTGATGTTTTTCTAATTTCTATCTAGTGGGAGTTATGTATTGTACTTTTAGAGGTCCTTGTCATATTTTTCATGTGTTTCTCTGCTTGACAATAATAACCATTTTCAATGATTTGTACCTGTGAGATTTCGACTTTTGAGCTGATAAATGTCCTTTAATTATTAATTTTTCTATTTTTTAAGCTTCATTTCAACATAAACACTCATTCAGCTTTAAACAAATTTATATTTTTTTCCACCATACTTAGGTTCTGTTTGGACCACCTATGAGATTTCAACTTTTGAGCTGATAAATGCCCTTTAATTATTAATTTTTCTATTTTTTAAGCTTCATTTCAACATAAACACTCTTTCAGCTTTAAACTAATTTATATTTTTTTCCATTTATATAAAGATTCTGAGTTTGAGGTGAGTCTCCATACATCCTCAATTTTATTATTTTGAGTATTTTGCTAGGTCATTTCATCTCTCTTTTGTTCAACTTCTATCTGATGTTTTTCTAATTTCTATCTAGTGGGAGTTATGTATTGTACTTTTAGAGGTCCTTGTCATATTTTTCATGTGTTTCTCTGCTTGACAATAATAACCATTTTCAATGATTTGTACCTGTGAGATTTCGACTTTTGAGCTGATAAATGTCCTTTAATTATTAATTTTTCTATTTTTTAAGCTTCATTTCAACATAAACACACTTTCAACTATAAACAAATTTATATTTTTTTCCACCATACTTAGGTTCTGTTTGGACCACCTATGAGATTTCAACTTTTGAGCTGATAAATGCCCTTTAATTATTAATTTTTCTATTTTTTAAGCTTCATTTCAACATAAACACTCTTTCAGCTTTAAACTAATTTATATTTTTTTCCATTTATATAAAGATTCTGAGTTTGAGGTGAGTCTCCATACATCCTCAATTTTATTATTTTCGAGTATTTTGCTTGGTCAGTTTCATCTCTCTTTTGTTCAACTTCTATCTGATGTTTTTCTAATTTCTATCTAGTGGGAGTTATGTATTGTACTTTTAGAGGTCCTTGTCATATTTTTCATGTGTTTCTCTGCTTGACAATAATAACCATTTTCAATGATTTGTACCTGTGAGATTTCGACTTTTGAGCTGATAAATGTCCTTTAATTATTAATTTTTCTATTTTTTAAGCTTCATTTCAACATAAACACTCTTTCAGCTTTAAACAAATTTATATTTTTTTCCACCATACTTAGGTTCTGTTTGGACCACCTATGAGATTTCAACTTTTGAGCTGATAAATGCCCTTTAATTATTAATTTTTCTATTTTTTAAGCTTCATTTCAACATAAACACTCTTTCAGCTTTAAACTAATTTATATTTTTTTCCATTTATATAAAGATTCTGAGTTTGAGGTGAGTCTCCATACATCCTCAATTTTATTATGTTTGAGTATTTTGCTTGGTCAGTTTCATCTCTCTTTTGTTCAACTTCTATCTGATGTTTTTCTAATTTCTATCTAGTGGGAGTTATGTATTGTACTTTTAGAGGTCCTTGTCATATTTTTCATGTGTTTCTCTGCTTGACAATAATAACCATTTTCAATGATTTGTACCTGTGAGATTTCGACTTTTGAGCTGATAAATGTCCTTTAATTATTAATTTTTCTATTTTTTAAGCTTCATTTCAACATAAACAATATTTAATTTTTAAAAAAATTTATATTTTTTTCCACCATACTTAGGTTCTGTTTGGACCACCTATGAGATTTCAACTTTTGAGCTGATAAATGCCCTTTAATTATTAATTTTTCTATTTTTTAAGCTTCATTTCAACATAAACACTCTTTCAGCTTTAAACTAATTTATATTTTTTTCCATTTATATAAAGATTCTGAGTTTGAGGTGAGTCTCCATACATCCTCAATTTTATTATTTTCGAGTATTTTGCTTGGTCAATTTCATCTCTCTTTTGTTCAACTTCTATCTGATGTTTTTCTAATTTCTATCTAGTGGGAGTTATGTATTGTACTTTTAGAGGTCCTTGTCATATTTTTCATGTGTTTCTCTGCTTGACAATAATAACCATTTTCAATGATTTGTACCTGTGAGATTTCGACTTTTGAGCTGATAAATGTCCTTTAATTATTAATTTTTCTATTTTTTAAGCTTCATTTCAACATAAACACTCTTTCAGTTTTAAACAAATTTATATTTTTTTCCACCATACTTAGGTTCTGTTTGGACCACCTATGAGATTTCAACTTTTGAGCTGATAAATGCCCTTTAATTATTAATTTTTCTATTTTTTAAGCTTCATTTCAACATAAACACTCTTTCAGCTTTAAACTAATTTATATTTTTTTCCATTTATATAAAGATTCTGAGTTTGAGGTGAGTCTCCATACATCCTCAATTTTATTATTTTTGAGTATTTTGCTTGGTCAGTTTCATCTCTCTTTTGTTCAACTTCTATCTGATGTTTTTCTAATTTCTATGTAGTGGGAGTTATGTATTGTACTTTTAGAGGTCCTTGTCATATTTTTCATGTGTTTCTCTGCTTGACAATAATAACCATTTTCAATGATTTGTACCTGTGAGATTTCGACTTTTGAGCTGATAAATGTCCTTTAATTATTAATTTTTCTATTTTTTAAGCTTCATTTCAACATAAAAAATAAACAAATTTATATTTTTTTCCACCATACTTAGGTTCTGTTTGGACCACCTATGAGATTTCAACTTTTGAGCTGATAAATGCCCTTTAATTATTAATTTTTCTATTTTTTAAGCTTCATTTCAACATAAACACTCTTTCAGCTTTAAACTAATTTATATTTTTTTCCATTTATATAAAGATTCTGAGTTTGAGGTGAGTCTCCATACATCCTCAATTTTATTATTTCGAGTATTTTGCTTGGTCAGTTTCATCTCTCTTTTGTTCAACTTCTATCTGATGTTTTTCTAATTTCTATCTAGTGGGAGTTATGTATTGTACTTTTAGAGGTCCTTGTCATATTTTTCATGTGTTTCTCTGCTTGACAATAATAACCATTTTCAATGATTTGTACCTGTGAGATTTCGACTTTTGAGCTGATAAATGTCCTTTAATTATTAATTTTTCTATTTTTTAAGCTTCATTTCAACATAAACACTCTTTCAGATTTAAACAAATTAATATTTTTTTCCACCATACTTAGGTTCTGTTTGGACCACCTATGAGATTTCAACTTTTGAGCTGATAAATGCCCTTTAATTATTAATTTTTCTATTTTTTAAGCTTCATTTCAACATAAACACTCTTTCAGCTTTAAACTAATTTATATTTTTTTCCATTTATATAAAGATTCTGAGTTTGAGGTGAGTCTCCATACATCCTCAATTTTATTATTTTCGAGTATTTTGCTTGGTCAGTTTCATCTCTCTTTTGTTCAACTTCTATCTGATGTTTTTCTAATTTCTATCTAGTGGGAGTTATGTATTGTACTTTTAGAGGTCCTTGTCATATTTTTCATGTGTTTCTCTGCTTGACAATAATAACCATTTTCAATGATTTGTACCTGTGAGATTTCGACTTTTGAGCTGATAAATGTCCTTTAATTATTAATTTTTCTATTTTTTAAGCTTCATTTCAACATAAACACTATATAAACAAATTTATATTTTTTTCCACCATACTTAGGTTCTGTTTGGACCACCTATGAGATTTCAACTTTTGAGCTGATAAATGCCCTTTAATTATTAATTTTTCTATTTTTTAAGCTTCATTTCAACATAAACACTCTTTCAGCTTTAAACTAATTTATATTTTTTTCCATTTATATAAAGATTCTGAGTTTGAGGTGAGTCTCCATACATCCTCAATTTTATTATTTTCGAGTATTTTGCTTGGTCAGTTTCATCTCTCTTTTGTTCAACTTCTATCTGATGTTTTTCTAATTTCTATCTAGTGGGAGTTATGTATTGTACTTTTAGAGGTCCTTGTCATATTTTTCATGTGTTTCTCTGCTTGACAATAATAACCATTTTCAATGATTTGTACCTGTGAGATTTCGACTTTTGAGCTGATAAATGTCCTTTAATTATTAATTTTTCTATTTTTTAAGCTTCATTTCAACATAAACACTCTTTCAGCTTTAAACAAATTTATATTTTTTTCCACCATACTTAGGTTCTGTTTGGACCACCTATGAGATTTCAACTTTTGAGCTGATAAATGCCCTTTAATTATTAATTTTTCTATTTTTTAAGCTTCATTTCAACATAAACACTCTTTCAGCTTTAAACTAATTTATATTTTTTTCCATTTATATAAAGATTCTGAGTTTGAGGTGAGTCTCCATACATCCTCAATTTTATTATTTTCGAGTATTTTGCTTGGTCAGTTTCATCTCTCTTTTGTTCAACTTCTATCTGATGTTTTTCTAATTTCTATCTAGTGGGAGTTATGTATTGTACTTTTAGAGGTCCTTGTCATATTTTTCATGTGTTTCTCTGCTTGACAATAATAACCATTTTCAATGATTTGTACCTGTGAGATTTCGACTTTTGAGCTGATAAATGTCCTTTAATTATTAATTTTTCTATTTTTTAAGCTTCATTTCAACATAAACACTCTTTCAGCTTTAAACAAATTTATATTTTTTTCCACCATACTTAGGTTCTGTTTGGACCACCTATGAGATTTCAACTTTTGAGCTGATAAATGCCCTTTAATTATTAATTTTTCTATTTTTTAAGCTTCATTTCAACATAAACACTCTTTCAGCTTTAAACTAATTTATATTTTTTTCCATTTATATAAAGATTCTGAGTTTGAGGTGAGTCTCCATACATCCTCAATTTTATTATTTTCGAGTATTTTGCTTGGTCAGTTTCATCTCTCTTTTGTTCAACTTCTATCTGATGTTTTTCTAATTTCTATCTAGTGGGAGTTATGTATTGTACTTTTAGAGGTCCTTGTCATATTTTTCATGTGTTTCTCTGCTTGACAATAATAACCATTTTCAATGATTTGTACCTGTGAGATTTCGACTTTTGAGCTGATAAATGTCCTTTAATTATTAATTTTTCTATTTTTTAAGCTTCATTTCAACATAAAAATATAATCAAATTTATATTTTTTTCCACCATACTTAGGTTCTGTTTGGACCACCTATGAGATTTCAACTTTTGAGCTGATAAATGCCCTTTAATTATTAATTTTTCTATTTTTTAAGCTTCATTTCAACATAAACACTCTTTCAGCTTTAAACTAATTTATATTTTTTTCCATTTATATAAAGATTCTGAGTTTGAGGTGAGTCTCCATACATCCTCAATTTTATTATTTTGAGTATTTTGCTTGGTCAATTTCATCTCTCTTTTGTTCAACTTCTATCTGATGTTTTTCTAATTTCTATCTAGTGGGAGTTATGTATTGTACTTTTAGAGGTCCTTGTCATATTTTTCATGTGTTTCTCTGCTTGACAATAATAACCATTTTCAATGATTTGTACCTGTGAGATTTCGACTTTTGAGCTGATAAATGTCCTTTAATTATTAATTTTTTTTTTTTAAGCTTCATTTCAACATAAACACTCTTTCAGCTTTAAACAAATTTATATTTTTTTCCACCATACTTAGGTTCTGTTTGGACCACCTATGAGATTTCAACTTTTGAGCTGATAAATGCCCTTTAATTATTAATTTTTCTATTTTTTAAGCTTCATTTCAACATAAACACTCTTTCAGCTTTAAACTAATTTATATTTTTTTCCATTTATATAAAGATTCTGAGTTTGAGGTGAGTCTCCATACATCCTCAATTTTATTATTTTTGAGTATTTTGCTAGGTCATTTCATCTCTCTTTTGTTCAACTTCTATCTGATGTTTTTCTAATTTCTATCTAGTGGGAGTTATGTATTGTACTTTTAGAGGTCCTTGTCATATTTTTCATGTGTTTCTCTGCTTGACAATAATAACCATTTTCAATGATTTGTACCTGTGAGATTTCGACTTTTGAGCTGATAAATGTCCTTTAATTATTAAATATAAACAAATTTATATTTTTTTCCACCATACTTAGGTTCTGTTTGGACCACCTATGAGATTTCAACTTTTGAGCTGATAAATGCCCTTTAATTATTAATTTTTCTATTTTTTAAGCTTCATTTCAACATAAACACTCTTTCAGCTTTAAACTAATTTATATTTTTTTCCATTTATATAAAGATTCTGAGTTTGAGGTGAGTCTCCATACATCCTCAATTTTATTATTTTCGAGTATTTTGCTTGGTCAGTTTCATCTCTCTTTTGTTCAACTTCTATCTGATGTTTTTCTAATTTCTATCTAGTGGGAGTTATGTATTGTACTTTTAGAGGTCCTTGTCATATTTTTCATGTGTTTCTCTGCTTGACAATAATAACCATTTTCAATGATTTGTACCTGTGAGATTTCGACTTTTGAGCTGATAAATGTCCTTTAATTATTAATTTTTCTATTTTCTAAATATAAACAAATTTATATTTTTTTCCACCATACTTAGGTTCTGTTTGGACCACCTATGAGATTTCAACTTTTGAGCTGATAAATGCCCTTTAATTATTAATTTTTCTATTTTTTAAGCTTCATTTCAACATAAACACTCTTTCAGCTTTAAACTAATTTATATTTTTTTCCATTTATATAAAGATTCTGAGTTTGAGGTGAGTCTCCATACATCCTCAATTTTATTATTTTGAGTATTTTGCTAGGTCAATTTCATCTCTCTTTTGTTCAACTTCTATCTGATGTTTTTCTAATTTCTATCTAGTGGGAGTTATGTATTGTACTTTTAGAGGTCCTTGTCATATTTTTCATGTGTTTCTCTGCTTGACAATAATAACCATTTTCAATGATTTGTACCTGTGAGATTTCGACTTTTGAGCTGATAAATGTCCTTTAATTATTAATTTTTCTATTTTTTAAGCTTCATTTCAACATAAACACTCTTTCAGCTTTAAACAAATTTATATTTTTTTCCACCATACTTAGGTTCTGTTTGGACCACCTATGAGATTTCAACTTTTGAGCTGATAAATGCCCTTTAATTATTAATTTTTCTATTTTTTAAGCTTCATTTCAACATAAACACTCTTTCAGCTTTAAACTAATTTATATTTTTTTCCATTTATATAAAGATTCTGAGTTTGAGGTGAGTCTCCATAAATCCTCAATTTTATTATTTTCGAGTATTTTGCTAGGTCAATTTCATCTCTCTTTTGTTCAACTTCTATCTGATGTTTTTCTAATTTCTATCTAGTGGGAGTTATGTATTGTACTTTTAGAGGTCCTTGTCATATTTTTCATGTGTTTCTCTGCTTGACAATAATAACCATTTTCAATGATTTGTACCTGTGAGATTTCGACTTTTGAGCTGATAAATGTCCTTTAATTATTAATTTTTCTATTTTTTAAGCTTCATTTCAACATAAACACTCTTTCAGCTTTAAACAAATTTATATTTTTTTCCACCATACTTAGGTTCTGTTTGGACCACCTATGAGATTTCAACTTTTGAGCTGATAAATGCCCTTTAATTATTAATTTTTCTATTTTTTAAGCTTCATTTCAACATAAACACTCTTTCAGCTTTAAACTAATTTATATTTTTTTCCATTTATATAAAGATTCTGAGTTTGAGGTGAGTCTGCATACATCCTCAATTTTATTATTTTCGAGTATTTTACTTGGTCAGTTTCATCTCTCTTTTGTTCAACTTCTATCTGATGTTTTTCTAATTTCTATGTAGTGGGAGTTATGTATTGTACTTTTAGAGGTCCTTGTCATATTTTTCATGTGTTTCCCTGCTTTACAATAATAACCATTTTCAATGATTTGTACCTGTGAGATTTCGACTTTTGAGCTGATAAATGTCCTTTAATTATTAATTTTTCTATTTTTTAAGCTTCATTTCAGCATAAACACTCTTTCAGCTTTAATTATTAATTTTTCTATTTTTTAAGCTTCATTTCAACATAAACACTCTTTCAGATTTAAACAAATTAATATTTTTTTCCACCATACTTAGGTTCTGTTTGGACCACCTATGAGATTTCAACTTTTGAGCTGATAAATGCCCTTTAATTATTAATTTTTCTATTTTTTAAGCTTCATTTCAACATAAACACTCTTTCAGCTTTAAACTAATTTATATTTTTTTCCATTTATATAAAGATTCTGAGTTTGAGGTGAGTCTCCATACATCCTCAATTTTATTATTTTTGAGTATTTTGCTAGGTCAGTTTCATCTCTCTTTTGTTCAACTTCTATCTGATGTTTTTCTAATTTCTATCTAGTGGGAGTTATGTATTGTACTTTTAGAGGTCCTTGTCATATTTTTCATGTGTTTCTCTGCTTGACAATAATAACCATTTTCAATGATTTGTACCTGTGAGATTTCGACTTTTGAGCTGATAAATGTCCTTTAATTATTAATTTTTCTATTTTTTAAGCTTCATTTCAACATAAACACTCTTTCAGCTTTAAACAAATTTATATTTTTTTCCACCATACTTAGGTTCTGTTTGGACCACCTATGAGATTTCAACTTTTGAGCTGATAAATGCCCTTTAATTATTAATTTTTCTATTTTTTAAGCTTCATTTCAACATAAACACTCTTTCAGCTTTAAACTAATTTATATTTTTTTCCATTTATATAAAGATTCTGAGTTTGAGGTGAGTCTCCATACATCCTCAATTTTATTATTTTCGAGTATTTTGCTTGGTCAGTTTCATCTCTCTTTTGTTCAACTTCTATCTGATGTTTTTCTAATTTCTATCTAGTGGGAGTTATGTATTGTACTTTTAGAGGTCCTTGTCATATTTTTCATGTGTTTCTCTGCTTGACAATAATAACCATTTTCAATGATTTGTACCTGTGAGATTTCGACTTTTGAGCTGATAAATGTCCTTTAATTATTAATTTTTCTATTTTTTAAGCTTCATTTCAACATAAACAAATATAAACAAATTTATATTTTTTTCCACCATACTTAGGTTCTGTTTGGACCACCTATGAGATTTCAACTTTTGAGCTGATAAATGCCCTTTAATTATTAATTTTTCTATTTTTTAAGCTTCATTTCAACATAAACACTCTTTCAGCTTTAAACTAATTTATATTTTTTTCCATTTATATAAAGATTCTGAGTTTGAGGTGAGTCTCCATACATCCTCAATTTTATTATTTTCGAGTATTTTGCTAGGTCAATTTCATCTCTCTTTTGTTCAACTTCTATCTGATGTTTTTCTAATTTCTATCTAGTGGGAGTTATGTATTGTACTTTTAGAGGTCCTTGTCATATTTTTCATGTGTTTCTCTGCTTGACAATAATAACCATTTTCAATGATTTGTACCTGTGAGATTTCGACTTTTGAGCTGATAAATGTCCTTTAATTATTAATTTTTCTATTTTTTAAGTTTCATTTCAACATAAACACTCTTTCTGCTTTAAACAAATTTATATTTTTTCCACCATACTTAGGTTCTGTTTGGACCACCTATGAGATTTCAACTTTTGAGCTGATAAATGCCCTTTAATTATTAATTTTTCTATTTTTTAAGCTTCATTTCAACATAAACACTCTTTCAGCTTTAAACTAATTTATATTTTTTTCCATTTATATAAAGATTCTGAGTTTGAGGTGAGTCTCCATACATCCTCAATTTTATTATTTTGTAGTGTTTTGATAGGTCAGTTTCATCTCTCTTTTGTTCAACTTCTATCTGATGTTTTTCTAATTTCTATCTAGTGGGAGTTATGTATTGTACTTTTAGAGGTCCTTGTCATATTTTTCATGTGTTTCTATTCTTGACAATAATAACCATTTTCAATGATTTGTACCTGTGAGATTTCGACTTTTGAGCTGATAAATGTCCTTTAATTATTAATTTTTCTATTTTTTAAGCTTCATTTCAACATAAACACTCTTTCAGTTTTAAACAAATTTATATTTTTTTCCACCATACTTAGGTTCTGTTTGGACCACCTATGAGATTTCAACTTTTGAGCTGATAAATGCCCTTTAATTATTAATTTTTCTATTTTTTAAGCTTCATTTCAACATAAACACTCTTTCAGCTTTAAACTAATTTATATTTTTTTCCATTTATATAAAGATTCTGAGTTTGAGGTGAGTCTCCATACATCCTCGATTTTATTATTTTCGAGTATTTTGCTTGGGCAGTTTCATCTCTCTTTTGTTCAACTTCTATCTGATGTTTTTCTAATTTCTATCTAGTGGGAGTTATGTATTGTACTTTTAGAGGTCCTTGTCATATTTTTCATGTGTTTCTCTGCTTGACAATAATAACCATTTTCAATGATTTGTACCTGTGAGATTTCGACTTTTGAGCTGATAAATGTCCTTTAATTATTAAATATAAACAAATTTATATTTTTTTCCACCATACTTAGGTTCTGTTTGGACCACCTATGAGATTTCAACTTTTGAGCTGATAAATGCCCTTTAATTATTAATTTTTCTATTTTTTAAGCTTCATTTCAACATAAACACTCTTTCAGCTTTAAACTAATTTATATTTTTTTCCATTTATATAAAGATTCTGAGTTTGAGGTGAGTCTCCATACATCCTCAATTTTATTATTTTAGAATATTTTGCTTGGTCAGTTTCATCTCTCTTTTGTTCAACTTCTATCTGATGTTTTTCTAATTTCTATCTAGTGGGAGTTATGTATTGTACTTTTAGAGGTCCTTGTCATATTTTTCATGTGTTTCTCTGCTTGACAATAATAACCATTTTCAATGATTTGTACCTGTGAGATTTCGACTTTTGAGCTGATAAATGTCCTTTAATTATTAATTTTTCTATTTTTTAAGCTTCATTTCAACATAAACACTCTTTTAGCTTTAAACAAATTTATATTTTTTTCCACCATACTTAGGTTCTGTTTGGACCACCTATGAGATTTCAACTTTTGAGCTGATAAATGCCCTTTAATTATTAATTTTTCTATTTTTTAAGCTTCATTTCAACATAAACACTCTTTCAGCTTTAAACTAATTTATATTTTTTTCCATTTATATAAAGATTCTGAGTTTGAGGTGAGTCTCCATACATCCTCAATTTTATTATTTTCGAGTATTTTGCTTGGTCAGTTTCATCTCTCTTTTGTTCAACTTCTATCTGATGTTTTTCTAATTTCTATCTAGTGGGAGTTATGTATTGTACTTTTAGAGGTCCTTGTCATATTTTTCATGTGTTTCTCTGCTTGACAATAATAACCATTTTCAATGATTTGTACCTGTGAGATTTCGACTTTTGAGCTGATAAATGTCCTTTAATTATTAATTTTTCTATTTTTTAAGCTTCATTTCAACATAAACACTCTTTCATCTTTAAACAAATTTATATTTTTTTCCACCATACTTAGGTTCTGTTTGGACCACCTATGAGATTTCAACTTTTGAGCTGATAAATGCCCTTTAATTATTAATTTTTCTATTTTTTAAGCTTCATTTCAACATAAACACTCTTTCAGCTTTAAACTAATTTATATTTTTTTCCATTTATATAAAGATTCTGAGTTTGAGGTGAGTCTCCATACATCCTCAATTTTATTATTTTCGAGTATTTTGCTTGGTCAGTTTCATCTCTCTTTTGTTCAACTTCTATCTGATGTTTTTCTAATTTCTATCTAGTGGGAGTTATGTATTGTACTTTTAGAGGTCCTTGTCATATTTTTCATGTGTTTCTCTGCTTGACAATAATAACCATTTTCAATGATTTGTACCTGTGAGATTTCGACTTTTGAGCTGATAAATGTCCTTTAATTATTAATTTTTCTATTTTTTAAGCTTCATTTCAACATAAACACTCTTTCATCTTTAAACAAATTTATATTTTTTTCCACCATACTTAGGTTCTGTTTGGACCACCTATGAGATTTCAACTTTTGAGCTGATAAATGCCCTTTAATTATTAATTTTTCTATTTTTTAAGCTTCATTTCAACATAAACACTCTTTCAGCTTTAAACTAATTTATATTTTTTTCCATTTATATAAAGATTCTGAGTTTGAGGTGAGTCTCCATACATCCTCGATTTTATTATTTTCGAGTATTTTGCTTGGGCAGTTTCATCTCTCTTTTGTTCAACTTCTATCTGATGTTTTTCTAATTTCTATCTAGTGGGAGTTATGTATTGTACATTTAGAGGTCCTTGTCATATTTTTCATGTGTTTCTCTGCTTGACAATAATAACCATTTTCAACGATTTGTACCTGTGAGATTTCGACTTTTGAGCTGATAAATGTCCTTTAATTATTAATTTTTCTATTTTTTAAGCTTCATTTCAACATAAACACTCTTTCAGCTTTAAACAAATTTATATTTTTTTCCACCATACTTAGGTTCTGTTTGGACCACCTATGAGATTTCAACTTTTGAGCTGATAAATGCCCTTTAATTATTAATTTTTCTATTTTTTAAGCTTCATTTCAACATAAACACTCTTTCAGCTTTAAACTAATTTATATTTTTTTCCATTTATATAAAGATTCTGAGTTTGAGGTGAGTCTCCATACATCCTCAATTTTATTATTTTCTGTATTTTGCTT